>CM035787.1:44053201-44653201 GCA_020466265.1 Siphamia tubifer
CCCTGCATATATTCATACATTATATTACTAATATTCCTGTGGCGGATCTATGTATAATGCATCATTTTGTATTTATGTAATGACGTCTTGCATAAATGCAAACACATTCTGGTGAAGAGTAAACACATTTGCATCCCTTCCATTTACTTCAGCACCAGTTTGTTTCAGGCTTTTACGATGGTTAAATTTGTTTTCTGTGTGTGGTCGTGGCCCCGCCATCATCCTCCTGACGGGTCCGTGTGCATCAATGCCACGTCTAAATCAATGTTGACAGAGCTGTCCATCACCTTGCTGTTTACCACGCTGTCAAACCACCATCAAACCGCCATTAAACCTCCGTCATACTGCCTTCATACCACCCACAAACCTCCAGCAAACCTTTGTTAAACCACCACCCGCTGCCTGCAGTCCATAAACATCCATAAACTTTGTGTGTTGTGATGAATCTGTAGGTGTTGACTCCACCCACAGAACTCTGATGTGTGTGTGTCTAATGTCCTGTCCTTGTTGAGTCCCTTGTCTGCAAACTGCATTGGCCCTTGGTGATAGATAAAATGATGTGAATCTAAATCTGATGGTGAACAGTGGAATGTGGCAGCAAAATCTCACGAAGAAAAATATCATCACATCACAGAACATATTTCCAAATCCTCAATGTAACAAGTGAAATATCTCCTTTAAGATAGGGATCTGTCATTTCAGCTGCACCTCTGTCCGTCTCCTAGGGGACAAAGGACGAACACTGAGATGATAACATTTGAATCTGGTTTATCCTTTTTATCTCGCTGGTCAGTTGGACATGAGCTACTGTGAAGACACTGTGTCCAGTGATGTCTTCATTTCCAACTGTTTCTTCTGCATATGTATTTTCTTTGAGATACTGTCTATAAAGATTGCCGAATTTTTTAAATATTACAAATATTCCTTTTCTTCTAATGATCCATATTGATGGTTTATAAGATATAAATGGTTACAGTGTGATTGAATGAGCAGAGTTGTCCTCCAGTGAACGTACCACTCACTTCTATTGAGGGATTGATCTGCATCCAGACTACAGGACTAGAACACAGAACCTGACAACCTCACATTCAAATGCTGTTGATTCACATAGAACAGGATACTGACGTACAGGGACACTGGAACTATGATTTATTTGATTTGAAGTGGTGGGCAGCCGTGGCTCAGTTGCCCAATAGCCGAAGGGTTGGTGGTTCAGATCCTGCTCTGTCCTAGTCATGTGCTGTTGTGTCCTTGGGCAAGACACTTAACCTTCAGTGCTGCTGCTCACACTGGTGTATGAATGTGTTTGAATGTTCAGAGGTGGTCAGAGGGGCTGTCGGTGCTTCCATCAGTCTGCCCCAGGGCAACTGTGGCTACAGTACATATGTAGTTTACCACCACCAGGGGGAGAATGTGAGAGTGAATGAAAAATGGATCCACTGTGCGCTTTGAGTATGCATTCCATTGAAAAATTATCTATAAATATATCCCATTATTATTTTTTTTTTATATAATAATAATAATAATAATAATTATTATTATTATTATTATTATTATTATTATTATTATTATTATTATTATTATTATTATTATTATTATTATTATTATTATTATTATTATTATTATTTCCTCCACCAAGGGGGTTATGTTTTTGTCTGTGTTCAAGACAATAATATTAATATTAATATACGTATTTGTCAGTATTTGTGTTGTAGTTGTGTCCAGTAGAAACTGATTGGATGGTTGTTATTGCCCCGCCCCTGAAGGGGAGGCTCCATTTGTTTTAGGAATGTAAACAATTCCACTATTGATTAATTGTCAACTGCAAAAGCACTCAGAGAACGTAGACTCTGCCAAGGCAGATCAGTTCCTCTCACATTGATCATCACCAAACTTTTATCACTTGTTCCTTGCACCAGTATCGACATTTCCTCAAAATTTCAGCCAAATCTGTCCATTAATTTTTGAGTTACCTTGCTACCACACACACACACACACCTCCACTGATCACTACCAAAGTTTAATCAGTTGTTGTTTGTTTCTATTATCACCATTTCCCGAAATTCCTTAAATTTTCAGACAAATCCTTTTATAGTTACGTTGTTAACAGTCAAATAGATAAACACTGGCAAAAACATAACTTCATCATTCCATCATTTCCTTCTCTCAATTAAATTGAGTTAATGGTTAGTTAATTGCCCTTTTCCAAGGTTTGTTTGTGGTGTGAACAGTAGGGCGCACCACTGCCTTTATGAGGCTTCATCACTGAGGTTTAATATTGGGGGAGTTATCCACCTGTCCACATCTGTCCACATCTGTCCACACCTGTCCACATCTGTCCACACCTGTCCACACCTGTCCACATCTGTCCACATCTGTCCAAACCTGTCCACACCTGTCTGAAGGCTGCCGTCTTATCAGTGCTATGACACAGTGGCTGGAATACTCATCAAACTGGACTGTGCTGTTGATGAGTTAGAGTTGTTTTAGAGACATGATGGAGCGAAACTGCACCCCCACCCAAATACTAGCACATTTGCAGGTTGGAACGTTTTCCTTGGATGTTGTTCTGGTCCACGGTCATCTGGACTATCTTTTCAGTGGGACAGAAGGGGGACTGAAATCTCACTCTATTGTATCAGAAAGAAATCAGAATGACCTGTTTCTTCCAAACAGCCCCTCTTCATATCTATTTATTTTATTTCTCCGCAGAATTTAGTTCTCCTCCATAAATACCATGGCCTGTACTGTGTCCAATGGATGAATAAATCAGTCATTAAGGAATATGCTATATTTTTTCATGAAGTATATAAACAATATTTAGCTTTTATTGAGAAAGAAATGTAGGTTCTCAGAAAAATGTCTGCTTATCAAGTAATCATTAATCAATAAGGTCAACCAAGTTATGATTCATCAATTAACTGATAATCCATAATTTGTTTATTTGTCTGTCAAAACCTCTGCATCAAAACTTGGAGTTAAATTCATACCTAATTGGGTTTATAGATTGTGAGTCTCCCAGCATAGATGTTATTACAGTTTAGGAAAAATAGATCAAAGTTCAAATTGTTCACGGCTTTTGTTTGTTTGTTTGTTTTTAAATCTTTCCCTTCACTTATTATGGATGAAATTGGCTTTTTATGAAATACTTGAGGCTTTTGGCTTTTATTTAATTGAAATGTGCTGCTGTGACCCCACCTGCAAACTAATAACGTGTGTATATTTATATTTATATGTACTGTATAATGTCAGCGCCAGTGTATCGGCAGCTGCTGTCTACTGGTGTATGAGTGTGTGTGTGTGTGTGTGTGTGTGTGTGTGTGTGTGTGTGTGTGTGTGTGTGTGAATGTGAGGAATTGTAAAGCGCTTTGGGCACCCAGTGGTGTATAAAATGTGCTATATAAGTACAGTCCATTTACCATTTATAAACAGACCTTCAGAAGTGAATATATTGTATGTTCAGAGGTCAAATGTGGGAGATCTATTTCTTAATACACACAGTACATCGCATTTGAAATAGTGTTAGCAATTAGTATTCACATCCAAAACACATTATTAACTCCTTAAAGCTTCAAACGAACACAGGAAAATATTTTTTTTTTTTTTCTGTCCATGAGTTTCAGGAATAATTAATTATCAGCAAAAAATATAATAAAAATAGAAGAAATAACTACAAATCCAGACATCAGGTTTATAAACATGTATGTACAAAGTGTAAAACTGTTCTATGTTTGAACTTGTTTAATACCTAATTCATTATGAAGGTTCAAGTTAACTCACTTGTTAACTCACTAAGTCACTTCTCCCTGGAGGGAAATTCAGTGCATTTTACCCATAATGCATGCATGTATTAGCGTTAGCATTAGCATTTAGCCATAGCACACATTCTTAACACTTTGAAGCTCGGAACAAACAGAAAATCTTTTTTCTTTCTTTCTTTCTTTCTTTCTTTCTTTCTTTCTTTCTTTCTTTCTTTCTTTCTTTCTTTCTTTCTTTCTTTCTTTCTTTCTTTCTTTCTTTCTTTCTTTCTTTCTCTTTTGTGTTTTTTGTCCTACAGGTTCATTAATACGTAGTTATTTATCCAATTACTGCTATTCAAGTAATCATTAATCAATCAATAAGGTCAACCAAGTAATGAGTCATGAATTAATTGATAATGTACATCTGTAATTTGTTTATTTGACTGTTAAATCTTCAGCATCAACACTTGTGGTTAAATTCAAACGTAATTTGGTTTATAGATTGTCAGTCTCCCAGCATAGATGATATTAAATTTTGGGAAAAATAGGTCAAAGTTCAAATTGTTCATATTTTTTGTTTGTTTGTTTCCAAATATATCCCTTCATTTATTATGGATGTCATACAGGGTTTGTTGTTCCTGGAACCACTTGTTTCCTTTGTTGTTTCTTCTGCCCTTGTGTCCAGACTAAACTGGACCAACTCATGGTCTAATCAGACTAAATGAACAGGCTCAGGTCGATGCAAAGGCTGATGGGACGGAGGAGGTAGAGCTGCTGGTGGGGGGTGGGGGGGTGATGGATGCATGGACCCCCACTCGACTGGAAATTAGAACAAATTAGACCCACAACAGAGCGTGACACGATATGGATGAGTCTGGGGTTGATAGTTTTATCCAATTTATGAGACAAAGAGGAAAGAGAATCCATCCAACGAGAAAAGCAAAAAAAAAATGAGTAGTGTGAAGATCAATATCTGTATTGATTCATCTATAAGTAAAACAGAACGTTGAACCTATACAGACGCATCAGTCCAATAGGAAGCATGGTGGGTTTATTTGTTTATTTTTCTTAATTCTTAATAAGTTAATAAATTAAAAGTCATGATCACAGCTCCACAAACTCAGCTGGTGTTGGAAAAACTAATTAACTTTAATTTAAAGGTAAAAGTGTTGATTAATACATATAAATGAAAATAAATGTCATTAAATGATCTGTTTTAACATCATATGTTAATAAGACAATAAAAACTCCTACATTGTGTACAAGACATTAATAAAAGTTTATAAAATGTGTTAAATGTTGTAAAAGAAGATGGAAGGAATATTTAATGCAGCCATTATAGGCTAAATGTAATAATAATAATAATAATAATAATAATAATAATAATAATAATAATAATAATAATAATAATAATAATAATAATAATAATAATAATAATAATAGTAATAATAATCCTTGTCACATCATCCTGAACTGAAAGTGAACAGTTTGACAACACTTTCTATCAATCAAATCTAATCTAATCTAATCTTACAATCATCTACACACCTGATGATGAAGAGTTTCCCCAAAACATAGATCCCACAGGTTATACAAGGTCATAACAGAAACTTTTGGAGATAAAACTGACCTGAGTGGATTTTATGATTTGAACATTCTGTCGGTTCATTAAACTCAGAGGGTGGAGCTTCCTACACCTGAGATTTACCAACATGGACGCCTTCATCCTGTTTTCTCCATGGATCTCTTTGTCCTTTTTTTCCGTGGACATCTTTGTCCCATTATTTTTCCATAGGCACCTTCATCACCGTCCATGGATGCCTTTGTCCCAGTATTTTCTGTGGACGCCTTCATCAAAGTTTTTCTGCAGAGACTGGTCTGTCCCTCAGGTTTTTGTCTTTGTATATGGTGGACTCTGGAGGGGAGACCGGTGACGTAATGCTGTGTAATGTCCACATGCTAAGCACTGAGTTTGATCTGAGCATCATAAGATGAATGTCTGTAAATCCACCATCAGATCATCAGAGGGTGGAGGAGTTTAGTGATTTAATGATGGTAGACTTCAACTGTTTTTGATGGTTTGTTTTATTATGATAGTGTGTGTGTGTGTGTGTGTGTGTGTGTGTGTGTGTGTGTGTGTGTGTGTGTGTGTGTGTGTGTTGTAGGTCAGATTGAATCCTTGTATGTTGGTTGTTGGTCTGTGCCAGTTGTGTGTTGTGTGTCTATGTGAGTCTTTGTGTGTGATTGGAGTTGAAGTGGGTCAGTGGGAGTGACGGTTGTTGCTTTTAGATTGGATCAATGCTGTGACTCTTCCACAGCGACAGACTAACACTTATATTTGTGTGAGAGACTAAAACTGTGTCACAGACCTCAGACATTTATTTCACACTATCATCAGTGCAGACCTACCTGCCCTCATGTCCACAGAGAACTGGAGACATCAGCGTCCTTCACAGTGAGACACAGTCCCTCAATTCACTTCATTGTTTTTTTTTTCATGTGTTTCTATCATTTTAATTATATGTGATAATGCTTCAGTATGAAACTGTGTTTCTGTGAACAACATGATCATTTTTGTCATTGACCTCCATGTTTTTCACAGGATTTTAATGAAATCCCTGAGGCTTTTATTTAACTGAAATGTGCTGCTCTGACCCTATACCCTACCTCCAGACCAGTAATGTCTGTATATTTATATATAAATAGACCTTCAGAAGTGAATATACTGTATGCTCAGAGTACATAACATTAGCACACATGTTAATTCACTATCTGAACTTTTGTGGGGGAACTACTTTTAACCGGGCCATGAGTTAGCCCGGTCCTCTCAGGTGTTGTGTCTCCATCCAGAAATGACTCAATAGGAAACTTTCGATGACATCATTATATCGCCTCAGTTTCTATGGTGACATCACTAACAAAAAGTGCCAAAATAAAGCAGCAGCAAAGGAGGAAATCACAAGACTACAGTAGACATGGACTAGGGATGACGAAATGTATTTAAAAATCTTGACCAATCACTGAGCCTCATTAACACACTTTATTTTCCTGGAAGGGAAAGTCAGGTGCATCCATGCTAATGCATACATGCATTAGCTTTCAGACATAGCATATTATTTACTCAGTCAAAGAAATTGTGATGCTGTTTGGAGGTGAATTATGTTATGCTTTACACATTATCAGTGAGGTTGTAATGTTCATGCTACCATAGACATTAAACAGAGGATAAATATTAAAACTTAGACATGTAGATACAAATATGCGTCTGTCTGCAGCTTTGACGCACGCTTGTCCACGTGGTCATGGCTTCTATTAAAACAGAGATTATCTCCACTTACTAAATGCAAAATATTTCCCCGTCCATTATACGAAGTGACAGCAGGGAAACTGGACTGAAGATGCAGGCTTTTCGGGGTGTTTCCGGTTCCATCAGGAACGAGGACCAGCGCCGGAGGGTTGACCGTGGTTCGCTGAACGAACGGCCATTCAAACGAGTGCTGCTGCTTCTTAATCCTCTGCTTTGATGCTCAGATTTGACTTTCATCATCTCACAAAGTCATCCCTAAAGCTGGCCACCAAAGCTGGCAGGCGCCGGTTCTATGGCGCCGTACATTTGTTCTGCAGATATTTCGCAGCAGCTTGGATGGGGGGCTGGGATTTGGGTTGGCCACTGTTGGATCCTACCCACACAAAAAAAAAAAAAAATGGAAAGAAATATTGGCAGAGTTTTTCTCATGTCTCATGTGAATATTCTTTCCATGCAAAGAGGTGAAGGGTTCCCGAGCAGATCTGAATATTCACCCATAAAATGAACCACAGTCTGGAACAGGTTTGTGTCGTTCACCTCAGAACCGTCATCCATTTTGAGCCCAATGTGAATCTCAACCTGATGATTCGACTTTAGATTCACATCATTTAACTAAAAGTAGAGAACAGTCAAAATGTAAAATGGTGAAAGAAAAATCTGAGCTGAATTGACTTAATTAAATATTTTTTTTATGTCAGAACCAGATCCAGGTTTTCAGTATCTGTTCACATGAGGATACTCCTGGTTCTGATCCAGATCACAACAGGGAAATTATTTGTTTAATCTACTACAGTATGTGAGTTTCCATTTCATTTTCAGATGAAGTTAATTATGAGGTAACGTTATATTCAGCAGATTATTTACTTCTGTGATGGACTCTGGTTTTTATTGGTCATATGACATTAATTGTCCCCCAGAAACGACACTTTTAATTCCACTGTCCAATGTCCCAACCCTGATACTATCCTACATGTTTTCGATGTTTCCCACTTTCAACACACCCGACCATCATTATCAGTCTTCTGCAGAGCTTCATGATAGGCATTTGTTTGAAGAGGGATACATCTACCAACCTGCAGGATAGTGTTCCTTGAGGACCATGGTTGGGAAATATTATTTTATTCAACGAGTCTTGATCTGAAACGGTGTGAATAAGTATTTTACATAAACCAAACATTTCCACATTTAACTGATGCAGAAAAAGTCAGAGGAGTGTATGAAATGTAGACAGATTCTTCATAAATTTCCCATAATTCAGTGCTTTGCTTTGTGTTGCGGTAGTGTGGCCCTCCCCGTCCCAACAGTAGAAACCATCAGAGGGATTAGTGTGTGTTCACTCTATTTTCCACTGTGTCACGCTGTGAGAAAAGTGAAGCTACAAACTACCTTTTCTGTCATTTGAAGAGTTAGAAGCAACAAATAAAAGCCTCTTCAGAACCTCAGTGAAAACAAACTGTTCTTCTGTGGAACTCTGACTTCACACAGCATCGGTTTCATCTCTTTAATGCATTTCAGTTGGCGTCGGAGCTGCGGAGAATCAAAGCTCATGAAAATGGGCTTTTCACACTTTTTGTTGCATATTTTTGTGTTTTTTTTTGTGAACTCCTGCTGCGATGTTCAGATTCCGATTAAAATGATTAATAGCTAGGAGATGATGAAGGTAGTGATGAAGCCAGGACATAGATCTGGTTTATTACTGTCTTATTATAGTGTCTAAGAGCAGATCAGCACAAGTTTTACACATTTACCGTCAAATATTAAAGTTCTTTCACAGACAACAAGTTACTGATACATCAGTGAAGTGGAAGGAAATTTTTCTGCCTGAAAGAGTTCATACCTTTTTCTGTTAATGATTCTTAAGAAATGAATAAAATCATCACAACTCTGTGGAGACGCTTGAGCAGTTGTCATTTGTGGGATTTTTTTTTTTTTTTATCCTAGTCTAAGATTCTGTAAAGTTTGTCAGTTTCTGTATTAAGAGCTTTAGTAACGAATAATTTGAGCCAGTAAATAGCGAGTGGGTAAATAAATAAATTAGTTAATTTTTGGTTTGTACATAAATCATTCTACATCGTACAATAATTAGAATAAACATGAAAACCAAAAAAGGCTAGAAGCAACATTTTTACCTATTCTTTTCACCTGATCCACTGTTTATATTAAATTAAATGTGTGAGCATTTGCACCATTAAAAAAAAGAAAAACAAACAACAAAAACATATCTATCAACTCACTTCTATATGCCTAAATGATTTGAAATTTGAGGATTAAAAAAAAAAAAAACTTTGTCAAAGAGTCAAGAATTTATATTCATCATCACAAATGAAAAGATCTCTGAAATTATAATTACTCTCTCAAACAAATCCCAAATAGCACTTGGGACAATACAATTTATATCCTATATTTTCCATATACCCATTTAAAAATATTGTTTTGTGCCTCATTTTAATTAATTGTATTTATGTTCATACTTTGTTTCATGTCTTTCCAATAAAGTAAGATGTTATTGTGTTGTTGGTCTAGCATGAAAAATAGAATACTTTGAAATTTTAATAACTGCAGCTGATAATGTATGAATGAACCCGATTTTCAATTATTATTTTGTTTTTGTGCAGCTTTTCATCATAAATGGATCCAAATAGATTTTTCATTACTATGTCCCATGTTTCTCTCACTGTTGTTGTGGTTGGAATACCCTATTAGAGGATTATTTGTTGTACAAAATATTTATATATATATAAAACGTTTATTGTTTGATCCCTGTCAATGCACTAATCCTATCAATACATGCAAATTATTGGTGTAAATACAGTTATTCATCTTTTCATGGTCATCAGATATGACCCAATTGGATGTTCAGAGGCTCCGCAGTTACCATGGAAACACTGTCATCTTCTATAACACTGATTCGCCAGTAAAACCCATGGAGTTGAATCAATGACAGTGGACGGACACTTGGTTTATAAATAGTTAATGAGAGACTAAACTGAAAAAGATTTTTTTTAAAAATTCTGTTTAATATAATAACTATTTACTTTAATCTGACCTTTTATGAATGTCTACATCATTAGTGAATTACAAAAATAACATGTTTTCACTGTGGGAAAAACCTAAAACAGGAGATACTATTGTAATAAATGGTGATAATCACTTAAGAAAGGATAAATGGAGAGAAAAAATCAATTAGGGAACTAAAACAAAAGTAGCACTAGGTGTTTATATATTCATTCATTACTGTGAAACATATTTGTTCATTAGATGATGATACAATTGTAACAGCGTTGTAATGTGTGTGTAATAGGGATTTAATGTCTTTCTGGTGTATTTGTTCAGGTCTTAGTCCTGATGTGGTTTCAGTTGAGGTGTTCTCTACTGGACTACCAGACCATCATTTTCCATTTGATGCGTTTGAAACATGAACGTCCATTGTGATGTATGAAACAAACTAGAGAATCCTGTTGAAACAAAACTCAAGAGTAAAAATTGTGCTTGATTCCAAACGGAGCGTGAACCTGAGAAGTGAAACACAAGAGCTGACAGAGAAACATGTGGACAGTGGGTCTGTCAGGACCTGTCATTTAGGTTGACACCCCCCCCATCCCACCCCCCCACACACACACACACACACATCCCTACCCAGCCCGCCCACCCACCCACCCGCTCATCCGTCAGTAGTGTTTCATCCTCCTGCTTTTGTCCAAGTTCAGTTTTCTGCTGGGACGCTATTGGCAGAGTGTTGCGTTATAGCATCAGGTTGGTTCATTCCATCTTAATCTGACACCGACGCAGGACATCTCGTCAGCCTACCCCTCGTTGACACATTTACCTTCGCACAACTAAATCTGCCCCTCCACCACCATCCCCCAGCCTCCATTTCCAACTCCCCTGCACACAAGCTGTTTGTCTGTGTGCATTGCTTCCAAACACATTGTACAGAGGATCCATCTGCCAACACAGACAGGGAGATGACACTTCAATCACACAGTGCAAATCCATGTCTGGTTGCACGTCTTGCCACCCAGCATGAGTTTGACAAATGGCAACATGCAGGAAGAGGCCAACTTCAACATCAATCCAACGCACTACAAATGTTCGCAGCTTGATAGTGTGGCAGCTAAATTCAGACGACAGCTACAACTTTGTTCTGAACAGAGTTTAGCAACAAAACCAATTAAATGATACAATTGTCAGTGTTTCTTTAGCGTGGGCCAAATACGTAGAGGTTTACTCAACCCCCATTAACAGACGCCCGCGTTCACCATCTGATTCAGAGACTTCATCCTTCAGTCGGAGTTAGATTTCAACTGTGAGATTCTGTTTGATGTTTGATTCCATGTGGAAACTGGGTCCAGGGAAACAAAAAGCCAGAGGAAGATTCCCACTTGAGCTAAAGCTTTTCCCCACATTCAGATATGTTTGAAGACATTTTTACTCAGAATTAAGGTTGTGGGATTGGATTTACTGGAAATACATTGCAAAAGAAAACACAACCTGATTCACGTTTCATATGGTCAGAACAAAATAGAAGTTTGCACAACTTTGCCAACTCCACGGATGACTGAACAACTAAATCAGATCAAAACACCAGTAATATTAGTTATAGCTACACTGTTGGAATAATAATGTTTCCAGACACATTCCTGTTTACATTCTCATTAACCCAGTGGTTCTTAACCCTTTGTTGGGCAGCTCAACTGTTTGGTAGAGGTAACTTTGAACCCAGATATCTAATCTAAATTTAAGTCCTTTGACACCAAACTTCTTGGGCAGTCAATGATATATTCAGGTCATGCTAGTATATATACCACCAAGGAAGAAGATCACAAATGTGACAACACCTCTGTTATGATCTTTTATTTTGGACACAAGATTGCAGGCAAGTTAGATTTTTATTTTTATTTTTCATCTTATTATCCTATTAATTTATTAACAGAGTCTATTTTACATCAATAATCCTCATCCTGTTTCAGAAATACTTTGGTATTCATGTAATAAGTTTTGTGAAAATACAGTAGAGATGACAGTAAAGGGTCATTCAATGCTAATGCGAATCACTAATGATACAAATACAAACACAAAGAGTTAATACATCTAATTTTAATCAAGTCACAATTATGCTGGTAAGATATGTGAAGGAATAATGTTTGAGTTTTAATACTTTAGTTAAATTTAGGGTCAGTAAAAAAAAAAAAAAAGACTAAATCTACATTTTATGTTATAATAGTCCCTATGAGGTGGAAAAGCAAAAAAAAAAAAAAAAACTTTTTTTTATTGTGATTTTGTAGTGTGACCAACAAAGAGTTAAATCCAGTCCCTGTGACCCAGTGTCCTGCATGTTTTAGATGTTTCCCTCTTCCATCACACCTGTCAGTCGTTATCAGGCTCCTGTGGCATTTGATGATAGATTTATCATTTGAATCACATATGTTAGAAAAGGGAAACATCGAAAGCATACAGATTTCAGAACCACTCCCTTAACCATATATAACCAGGTTCAATGAGTCTAGTTACATTTATCTATCAACAGCGAATCACATTGTTCCAATAATTTTCATTGGGAACATTATTTATATCCCCAAACAGAGTTTTGGGGATATTATGTTATTGGTCCAACTGCCACTGGCGGCTCCACCAGCTCTGCCACCAACAGATATTCCTCATGTTAACCCAATAACTTGAAAGATATTGGGTTTAGAAATTCCATATTTTCCATATCAATGAATAAGAGGGAGAGGAAGAACTGATTTCATTTTGGATCATTTACCATTTCTTAGATTTCTCACAAGGGGGCGCTCAAAAGTTTTAAATAACTGTTTTGTTCATATCTCTACAACTGAAATGTTATAATGACCTGACAGCATTAGGGGCTTAGCAGCTAACAGCAATTTAAAACTGGGAGAAAACATCTGTTTCATCAGCGTAATTGAAGATGACATTTAAGTTGTGTACGTATAAAACTGAAAAAACTAAAAAATAACAGATGACCTACACAAAAAGTACACCTCAGGTTACAGTCCAGTTGGATCATGTGACTTCAGGTCAAATATCCGATGTAAGTGTCAATGGTCACATGACCACCTGACTGGTTATAAATCGTAGTTGTCGTTCCAGATTCTCGTAGTCTCCCAGATGTGTTGCCAGGTCCTGTCAGGTGATGTCCTAGGTGACCCATTGTGTTCCATGACACGTCTGATTCTGGGCCACGTCCCGGAGCCTGAATCTGTTCCAGATGCTGCCGTGATTCGACCCGTTTAGTAGAACCTGAGGTGTCGCTCTGGGCCACCACTGACACCTGGACTCAGACCAGTGTGGAAGGACAAAGGTGAAGCGTCATCCATTAGACGTTCGCTGCCAGACTGGGAGCCACTGACAGGTTGCCAGATCTGAACATCTCCCAGGCCAGGCCTTTTTTGGATTCCATGGCATGAGCTGTCGCATGCACAGTTTATGCAAATATTCTGACAAATGATTGGTGACAATGTTTTATTTCAACAAAACACTGAGTATTTCAAGGACCTGCCAACTCCAGCTCGACATTTCTAGTGTCCTTTGGAGTGTGTTTGTGGTTGGTTTTCAACAGAACACAGGCTGCATGAATATGCATCACAACTCAAAGCCCAATTATCCCACGGGGCAGCACTTCACACATCCAGGCCACAGAAGCTTCCACACTGCAGGTTCATGTTACCCCCTCCCCAAATTGGGCAGAGAGTTGGAAGGCCTCCAACAGCTTTTGCAAACTGACACTTTTTGATTTATTGTTGTATATTTTATTGTTTTAAATCTCTTCATTCAAACTCTTATTCCTCTGTAATTTAACCCGATTAGATTTGATTTATTTGAGTGTTTTGTCTATCATACAATGTTGTGATCCTCTGTGAATACAACGGTCATATCTGTGGAGCCTTAACCTTTGTCATGTGACCTTTGTCTAATCACCTGCTCTATAGCTCAGGCAGTGGATGTAGCCACAGTTAAGTAAATACATTAGCCTCTTTTAGACAGAACTTCTATGAGGGCAGTATTTTACTTTTATTTCAGAACAATGTCTGTGTAAACAGAACAGTGGGATCATTTAGTTCCACCTCTGTCACTTCTCTGCAATGACTAAAGCTAGTAACAGAGACCTGATAAAAGTGGAATCATGATTCCAGAACACTTTGTAAAAGGAACAGTTCTCGTTCAGTAATTCAGCATTCAACATCATTTTGATGATGTGTTCAAACCCTCGGAGGGGGAATTTGAAAATGAGTATGAGCTTTGTACATTAAACAAATATATCAAAGCAAACAGAAAGTCATTGAACTGGGGAGATGTGAGTGGTTGTCGCTTCAGGTGGAGAACTCTATCCATGCCATCATTTGTAGAAAGGTGAAGACAAGCTGACTCTGGAGAGGTTTGTAGGTTTCAATACACAAGGTATTTCCATGTCAGCATTAATAAGTGACATTATACGCTGCTCTGTGTCACCACCTCTTTGATTCAAGAATGCAGGTTCACTGTGTAAAAGTCCAGCCTGCCTCACCACTGTTAGTTATTCCTGTGGCTTGGCGTGGAAATTGGTCAGTGGTGGAAAAAAGGAGGGATCATCATTTCTGTGTAAAAGTGGCTAATGAAACCTTGATTTCAACATTTTATCAAGAATTTGACTGTTTTGAGAAAGTTTGAGAAAAGACAGAAAAGGGCTGAAACTTGTGAAGCTAACCTTGTCAGTGGTAACTTTCTTTTTTTTTTTTCTGCATTTGTTCTCATTGTTTAACACCACAGAGAGGGAGTCAACATTATTTGAGATCAATGCATATTTTAGTCTTGCAGCCAAATATTTTAATATTTAGTCCATGTGTGTGACCATCATCGATCCTCCCTGAAAGCTGAGCAGACTTCCTTTATTAGAACTCTCTATTATAAGCCAGGGAGGGCAGTGCTACACCTCAGTGATGTGTGGGGGAAACAAAGACTGGACAGGACGGACAGGACGAACGGGGACAGGAATTAACAGGCGGTGCTATTGCAGTTAAAGATTGTAAGGTGGTGTGTTGTTCCCAACTACTAACTGTCCATCAATAAAAAGAAATAAATAAATCGAAAAAAGAGAAGAAAACCAAACCAGCACAAAAGAAAAAGAGATTCAATAAATAAATAATTAAACAAAATGGTAGTGAGCACCATAATTGTAGATGTCTTGATAGTATAAAATAGAATGCAATAGAATAGGCCAGAAGAGGACACTAGTGCAAAAGAGAATGAGTTTAGGGTAGAGATTCTGGAGAGATTCTCAGCACATTCTGGGGGGTCCCATCATTCACTGAAATGGGACAAACATGCAAGTGTGGTAACTTGGTAACTTCCTGAATACTTACCCTCATGTTAGCCACCAAGTTATTTCATTTGCCGCTAAATTTTTAAATATACAGTGTATTAAATTCAAGTGAAGAGAAAAAAAAGTGTTGGCCCTGCATTATACAAACTAATATTGAAGACTTTAAAAAGGTATGGTCATTTAATAATGTTAAATTACATTGGGATTATACAGAACTTTAAGCCTTAACACAATGTAAATATGAACAATATCAGCTTTATTTGTGCACATTTACTGATATAAAGTGTGTTTTGGGATTTATTTTGTGCTTGGAGCTGGTCAACTGTGTCATTTACAACTACTATTCATTAATGTTGCTGATGTAGATGAGCACAACATTTCAAGCATCAACATTTAAAACCATTATAATGAAAAACAATATAAAAAAGAAAAGGAAAAAGCATATTCGAAAAAGGAGCGAGATGAAGTTCTACCTCTATACTCCCGCCCCCTTACCCCATCTTTTTTTACAAACCATAAATTGTCATGTCAGCTCTCCAAAGGAAATTAAATCTCATACATATCAAAATTAATTCTGACAAAGCCTGCACTAAACACAAAAATGCTATACACGTCAAAATAAACTTTCATGACAGTACTACATATCAACATTAAACATTAAAGAATAGCTGTGAGGAATGAGGGTTAATCAAGTCCCTTTTCACTGAATATAGAGTATTGCAGATGTTATTGTCAGTTTCTAGGCTTTGAGGCAGAGGTGGAAAGTAACTAAGTAAAAGTATTTTGTTACTGTACTTAAGTAGATTTTTTATGTCTCTGTAGTTTACTTGAGTATTTATTTTTCTGGCAACTTTTTACTTTTACTCCCTACATTTTTGCAGAAATATCTGTATTTTATACTCCCTACATTCTATCAATAGATGTGTTAATTTTTCAAACTAAACAGATGTGACAGTATGAAAAATAAGTTGTTTCAGAGGAAAAATCAGTGGAGATAAATGGTTATAGATATGTGACTATTATCTCACAATTTTGACTTTTTATCTCATAATTATGACTTTTTATCTCACAATTCCTACACAGTAACGCACTTTTAAAAGGTTTATTTTAGATCCTTTTGAAGTTTTTCTGATTTTTCCTGGTTAAATAAGCATTGCATTCATGTAAAAAAAACAAAAAAACAAAACAAAACAAAAAAAAAAAACAACTTTTACTTTTGCACTTCATTACAATTAAGAAATTGTACTGTTTTACTTTTACTTAAGTAGAGGAGTTGAATCAGTATTTCTACTTTTACCAAAGTATTTTTTCACACAAGTAGCTGTACTTCTATTGAAGTACAGAATGTGAGTACTTTTACCACCTCTGCTTTGGAGATACTTGTTAGCTTAGCAACAGAGCCTCTAATAGCAGTGTCCACATGTGAATCTGTGAATGGATGAGGTTGTCTCAAAAGCAGTGAACTGGGTTTCATCCAACAGGCTTTAAACATATTTATTTGTGCAGTAACATTGTGATGATCTACTCTATGGGGATGGACTGACTTTTGGAGCCTCTGGTGGACATTTGACAAACTGCAGGTTTTGCCACTTTTATTGGTTTAATTTTTCAGCTCAAGACATCTACAGACAGTGAAAAAAAGATAAAATCAAATTATCCAAAATTAAATACATTGGTAGTGCCTGTGCTGGTGATCATTCCAGTGTTTCCTACAGTAGTTTCATCTCAGACTCCTCCATACGTTTCAGTTATTTCAACAGGGCTTTGCTTCGTTATTTATTCTTTATATGCATGATTTATAATTTTCATATTTTCAATATTTTATATCAAATTCGGGTTTTTTTTAAATGGCATTAAGGCTTTGTTTTGCTGCTGCTGTGACCCAGTTTCCCCATGGGATCATTAAACTTTCATCCCTCCTCATTTATATTTTCAATAACAGATCTGTGTTTAGTTCAGTTTGTAAAGAGTGAAACTGGCGTCTCACAGTTGGAAAAGAACATACAAATGCCTACAAAGTGCCAGCTGCTGGGGGTTCTAGATGGTGTGTTCTCTGTGGTTCTAAGCTGTGTGTTCTACAGTATGTGGTTCTAAACTGTGTGTTCTCTGCAGTTCTAAACTGTGTGTTCTATGTGGTTCTAATCTGTGTGTTCTATGTGGTTCTAATCTGTGTGTTCTATGTGGTTCTAAACTGTGTTCATGTGGTTATAAGCTGTGTGTTCTATGTGGTTATAAGATGTGTGTTCTATGTGGTTCTAAACTGTGTGTTCTACAGTATGTGGTTCTAAGCTGTGTGTTCTATGTGGTTCTAAGCTGTGTGTTCTATGTGGTTCTAAGCTGTGTGTTCTATGTGGTTCTAAGCTGTGTATTCTATGTGGTTCTAAGCTGTGTGTTCTCTGTGGTTCTAAGCTGTGTGTTCTATGTGGTCCTTGGTTGTGTTCTTTTTTTGTGGTTCTGGGTTGTATGTTCTCTGCTAATTCCAGGTTGTGTCTTGTCTGTGGTTCTGGGTCGTGTGTTCTTTTGTGGTTCTAAGTTGTGTATTTTTTTGTTCATGGTTCTAAGTTCTGTGTTCTTTGTGTTTGTAAAGTGTAGTTCTTTGTGGTTCTAAGCTGTGTTCTCGTTCTCTGCTGTAGTTGGAGGCCTTCTACCAGATCTTCACCACAGAGCAGCAGGATCACGTCAAGTCGGTGGAATATCTGCGCAGTAACTTCCGGCCCATCCAGAGTCTGGACAACCGCCACGTCTTCAAGTCTGCGGTCAAAGACGCATGGATGCCCGACCTGACGGACAGCGGCAACGGGCCGTACGGGACCGAGGCGTCCAAAGGTAAGTGATCCAAACACTGCTCAGAGTCCACCATGTTCATCTTTATTTATTTAACCTTTGACCCTTCTGGGGTCCTTCCACTGAAAATCACCAAAAGGACATAATCTGCACAGTGTCATAATAATTTCAAGATTTTTTTTTTTTTTTTAATTTTTTAGACGTTTTGTGTTTCGTTAGATTGATCCACAAACAGAAATATGATATAACAGAACAAAACTAAACAAATAAACACATAGAATTTCATGACATAAGCCATAACAGTGCTAAAAGAGAATATTATATTATGTACAGGTTATATACAGTATTATGTTATGAAAGTGTTATGTTTAAGTTGATATATATTTTTAAAAGAGTTGTAATTAACAGTAAGAATAAAAAGATAACACAGTTTTACATGTATTAATGCTAAAAGGAAGTAAGTGGTACTATTTATATAGTGACATCAAACAAAAAAACAATAGATGATCTATGATCTTATACTAATAGTTGTTTTAAATTTATGTATGAATGAATCTGACCTTTGTGACCAGTACATTTATATGAGGTTTGAAGGAGTGAGTGGACTTGAGCCAAATACCCACATACTGTACTTCTATGTTTTAAAATAATCGATTTCAGAGTTTACATAATTTTATATATGAGTATGTTATCATTTTTGTAGTGTGGCCCACTTCACATCATACTGGGTGGATGTGGATCCTGAACTTTGACATGCTTGCTTCAAGGGGAAAACTTCTGTTAAAAACCATGCATTTAATTTTATTTGCGCTTAAAACTAAATGTATGTTACGGTTCTGCAGAAACATCCTCAGGTCCAGAGCAAATGTTGGACCGATGTAGTCACACAATCACAATCAGTTTTAAGTTAAAGTAATTATCATATCATTAAATCATTTCTTTGGGCTGATGGAGATCTAGTAAAACAAAGACAAGGATTTAAACTTAAGTGTTTTGCAAATTTTAACCAAATATTCAGAAATTTGGGCAAATGAATGTTAATTTATGTACCGTTCCTCCCATTACAGCCATGACATGAGTCAGATTTGGTTCTAAAAATAAAAGTTAGAACTCAAACTCTTCCAAAGTCTTCATCTAAATGTTTGCTTTTTTGCACACAGTTGAGTTCATTACTGTGTGGTTTTGTGGTTTATTCGGTGAATGACACATCTAATTATTTTAGACATAAACACACAGTGATAGATCTAGTGAATCTTATTCACTTATTCACATGTATCCTTGACTCATGTGCTGTTTTTCACTTCATAGTTCTTACATTTTGATCTAATTTTCCACATTTTCCAAATCTTTTATGCAAAAATTAAACATGAAAATAGAAACATATGGATAGGCATGCATGTAGTCTGTCTACAGTCATTATTGGTGCATTATTTTGAGCTTAAACACATAAATAATGATTAGTTATTTTCTCCAAAACTGTCAAATTAGGAAACTAATCAAGTCACTGCAAATCTTGCTAATGATATAAATTTTAAAAAATTAAGTCACATGATGGTCGGTAAGTTTACAGATAAAATAAAACCACAAATCAGGATTCACTGGCATGTAACAGAGGAACAGGTTAAACATGTAAAATAAAAACACATTACACTAATATGGATTTTTTAGGGCCGATACTGATTTCAATAAAAAAAATTTTTACATTAGCCTTAGCTGACGACTGACACAGGTTTCCCATATTTCTAAACCAGTATTTCTAAGATGATATTTGGAACCAAAAGTGATTTATTTTTTCTGTGAAATGATAACAAATGTTGGAAAATCTTCTTCACTTACAATTACAAAAAACTATTTGTGACAGTTAATATCATAAATATAGCTACGCCAAAGAATATTAGATTTTTTTCCAGTGTGGAGAGCAGTATCTCCAAGAACATGGAGGCGCCGAGAACGTCCTAATGTCAGTAAATCATGGCAGGGGAAGAAGAACATATAGGCGAATGCAACATTCAGTTACAAATGGAAGGGGAAAAAAAATTTAATATCGGCCCGATATATCAGCCATCATTAGTTTAGGTTTATATGTCAACACATTATTTTCCTTTTTAACATCCATATCTGTGAAAAATACAATGTATACCTGCATGTGCATTTACAGAACAAATGATCAGATGAAATATGGAACACTGAGTTACAAGCCACTATGCATTTAATATCACTGTTTTCTACTCAAATGTTCCTAAACCTCCAGATTTGTTACTCTGTGACCAGTTTTAAAATGAGGCTGATTATAAATACTGCACTTCTGAGTTTATTCATAAATATCCACCACAGACGGTTTGTTTGGTAGACAATGATGTCATCGTTATTGTTCTGGTTCAGATTTACCCATTGTTTAATTGAATTTTCCTCCCACACCGCGCCGCCGTTCTCACATTATTCCTCCGCGGTGACATTTCTTAATATTAATAAATGAGGGGGGTATTGTGTTGCCGTGACGCCCAGAGAAACACGGTTGGCGTCTGTCGGCATGTGATCTTGGGATGGCTCTGGGTGGAAACTCCCCCACCATACGGCGGTGGGAGGGGCACCAGCCGTCCACCCACCCCCGCCTCATTACCACTGCAACAACAGCACTCATGGTGCAGCGTTGGTGCGTGTGTGTGTGTGTATGTGTGTGTGTCGGTATGTGGTTGAGCATCTGCGTTATGTCAACTGGCCTGGCAGGGTTTGCCCCCCCCCACACACACACACACACACACACACACCACCATACCCCCCCATCCATATGGTCGACAAGGAGATGAGGGCATCACCTCCATGTATATGCCAACACAATATGAGGATGAGGATGAGGATGAGGAAGAAAGATGTATGATGACGATAAAGTTGAGGATGGAGGATAAATGATGAGGATATGGCATGAAGAATGAGGATAAGGATGAGTATAGAGATTAGGATGAAGATGAGGATGAGGAATGACGATGAAGATGAGAATGAGGATAAGGAATGAAGATGAGGATGAGGATAACGAATGACGATGACGATGAAGATGAAGATGAGGATAAGGAATGACAATGAAGGTGAGGATGAAAATGAAGATGAGGATAAAGAATGAGGATAGAGATCAGGATGAAGGATGAGGATGAAGTGTGAGGATAGAGAATGCTGTATGCAGGATACTGTGTGTAGGGTGTATGTATATATGTGTGTGTGGGCGTGTGTGTGTGCGTGTGTGTGTGCGTGTGTGTGTGCGTGTGTGTGCGTGTGCGTGTGTGTGTGCGTTTTTTGGCGTGCTGCATGTCCTTGAGCGCTGCAGTGGGACATGTTCGCTGTAAGCAGAGCTATGATGCTGGCAGAGGAAATGTAGAAGAGGAGCAGGGACTGCTGGGAAAAAGGCACAATGTGGAGAGTTCGAGCTCAGGAAACAATAGACATAAAACACAAGCTGGAGGAAAAAATGGCAGCTTAGAAAAACCTGTAAGAACAGGAGACGTGTGTTGTATGAAAGCACATGTTCTGTCCAGAGACGTGAGTTGATTTTCTGTTGAATCTGTTGCCTGTTAATAGTCTGAGGGCTATTTAATTAATGTGAGTTTGGATCCTTTAATGTATTCCAGGATGCAGATTTTATCATCACATGCCAGAATATAGAGTCTTTGACATGGGTTCATCATTTTGATAATCTTATAGATAGATAGATAGATAGATAGATAGATAGATAGATAGATAGATAGATAGATAGATAGATAGATAGATAGATAGATAGATAGATAGATAGATAGATAGATAGATAGATAGATAGATAGATAGATAGATAGATAGATAGATAGATAGATAGATAGATAGATAGATAGATAGATAGATAGATAGATAGATAGATAGATAGATAGATAGATAGATAGATAGATAGATAGATAGATAGATAGATAGATAGATAGATAGATAGATAGATAGATAGATAGATAGATAGATAGATAGATAGATAGATAGATAGATAGATAGATAGATAGATAGATAGATAGATAGATAGGATACTGGGTCTTAAACCCATATAAAGGTAAAGATAATGTTAATTTTTATACTTTTTACTTGGTCATTAATTTTGGAAAGTTTCTCATTTCCAAACCTACTGTACATCCTAGAGTAATAATACAGTGGCTTTAGTGACATTTCCACATTCACAGCTCCCTCCAGCATCAGCATGGCTGTGGTTCAGTCTGATTCACTGTTAAACCTGGACAATAGCGTCTTTAGAACAGAAGCCTATTCACTGTATTCAGCACCTCTTTTCCTTCCAATGTGCCTTCCTCTGCTAATTTATTCCGTTTTACCGTAGCGCTGCCAGAACACCTTGCAAGTGATTGTTTCCCATCATCCATGATGGCTGGTTTGCTTTGGGGTCCGTGGATGAGTGGCAGCCTCCCATTAACGAAGCCGGGATGATGGATAGACGCACCGACACAGGAAAACACAGGAAAACACTGCCATGCTGACATTTGCTCCCTTTTACAAAAGACGCTGGTATTGTGTTTGTCAAACGCTGTGTGACTCAGAAACAGATCTGTGGGTAATTTGTTTGTACCTGGGAATCTCTTCTACTCTCACATCTTTACACCCAAAGACAAAAAAATAAAAAATAAAAAATAAAGGAAGATGAGAATTATTTAAATGTGAATAATTGTAAAACCTGAAAATAAAAACAAGATACGATTTGAGCTCCATGTTTCACAGAACACCTGAATAATAAGAATGTCATTCATCTTTTATCAGTAATAAATATCACTGTCACCATCTGCAGACGTTTATTTTTCATCAGTTAAACTCAGGCAAATTAACCCCTAAAGACCCAAACATCCACCGTTGACCTAAATTGTCTGCTGTTTCAAACTGTTTAATTACTTGTTGATCTACTAATCCTATTAATACAGTGGTACCTCTACTTACGAAATTAATTAGTTCCAGAAGTGTTATCGTACCGTGAGTTTTTTGTAAGTAGAGTCGTATTTTACATGTAAAAGGCTTAATTTGTTCTAAGGCTCCAAATACTACCCCCTAAACCCTTTAAAAATGATAAAATTTTACAAATTTTGGATGAAATTTGTGTTAAAAGTCAAAGAAATATCGATTTTAGCTGTAATACATGGTGTTCATAGTATTTGTCTCTCTTCTTGGTTTATGTGTGTCTTCAATTTCCTTTCATGAATAGAATTTTCTTTCGTATTCAGAGACGAAAAATTTTAGGTAAAGGTTTGTCGTTACTTGGATTATTCGTTACCTGGGTGTTTCGTAACTAGAGGTACCACTGTATATGTAAAATAACAAAATAAAGTGAGTATAGGTGAAGTAAACATCAGAGATGCTCGCTACAAGCTGCGACTAGGCCCTACGCTAACTGATGCAGATCTTCTAGGACTCCCTGACCCCTCAGATGGAACCCTTCCGCATCATCAGCAGGTATCTCAGGGTCACAGGTGTTTCGCCCCTTAGCCTGAACACCTCTCCTGAGTGGGGCAGCGAAGGTTGACTAGCCTTCACCAGCGGAAGGGTTCCAGCTATGGCCTCTCTTTATCCACAGCCATCTTGAGCTGGACTCGGCTGCTGCGGTAATGTCCCTGATGGCACTCCTCAGCTGAATAGGTTCCAGCCCAACCTTCCGCAGAAAGCGGTCTACCGACTTTTCCGGAAAACCGCGGCAGCCGACTTCAATGGGGTAACAGGTTGCATGCCACCCCTTTAAAACTGCTTCCTCAATCAGGTCCTGGTATTTGGCACGTTTGAGTTCGTGGGATACAGCCAGCCTCTCTTCCCAGGGTACCGTAAGTTCAGCAACAATGATAGTTTTTGTGCTCCTCGATGTCAATACCAAATCTGGTCGGAGGGAAGTTACCACAACATCTTGTGGGAAAACAAGCTTCTTCTTCAAGTCCACATTCAGCTCCCAGTCTGCAGCGCCTTGCAAGATGCTGGGTTGGGCTTTGGTTGCCGTTCTGGTCTTTCCCTGGGGCTTGAATCCTTCCCTGACGAAGGCTACGCCTTTCAGTGGTTGGGCCTGATTGTTGTTGGCCTTGATTCGCTGCTGCTCCACCCATTTTGCGATCTCGGTCAGGACCCTGTCGTGCCTCCATCTATACCGGCCTTCCGCCAACGCCTTTGGACAACCAGTCAGGATGTGGTTTAATGTGCATACGGGTGCGCCACACTGCTTGCAAGACGGGTCTTCTTCTAACCCCCAGATCTTGAGGTTTGTTGGAGTTGGCAGTAGGTCAGCGGCAGAGCGCAGGAGAAAGCTCAACTTCCCTTGGCCTGTCTGCCACAACTCCTTCCAAGACAGTGGACGTTCCTGTGCTTGGTCCCATTGAGTCCATCGGCCCTGGGAGGCAAGTCCGATGGCTCTCACCTGGCGCTCCTCCTCTTCTGCCTCGCAGACTCTTTGTACCACGAGGTCTCTTCTGGTTCTGGTGTCAGCCCTATTCCACCTACCTCTCAACCTGTATGGATCCCAGATGAGCCCCCACATTTCACATATACATACAACATACAATACTGTTCAAATATAGAACAGAAGAGAGAGAATCACATGTGGCATTTACTGATATAAAGAGTTTAATCCCTGTTCATCTATGATTCCTATCAATTCATGTCACTAACTTTGGTGTGTTTTTCATCTTTTGAAGGTAATCAGATATGACTCATTTGATTGTTCAGAGGCTCCGTAGTTACTGTAAAAACACTGTCATCTTCAACATTAATTAATTAGTAAAACCCATGGAGTTGGGTCAATGACAGTGATGTGTCATTATGGCCCTAGTGGCTAATCTACCTCATGACACATCCAATGAAATTTATTTTAAGACATTTAATACATTTGAACATAAACCACTTTTTTTCTGAAATGAACACTTATGTTGTTATACATGACTGATATCTATGTCTGAGTTCTTTCAGTTCTTTGAGCTCATTGAATTTTTTTGTTCATACACTTTATTTTCAACTTGAATCATGTATTTCTTCTTTAACAAACCTCAGAGTGACTGCTTTATTCTAATTCTGTGGCTGTGAATAATCTGGTGGACACAGTTCTATCTTCTTTTGGCAGATAAAATTAAGCGTATTGCTGGGTTTACTGTCACACATTCAGCCTGTCCAGAAGATAAATGATCATTTAGTGGAGCTTCTGAATCTACTGTGAACAGAACATTTATTATCATACCTTTACTGCTCAGTTACACTTTACCAGTTGTGCTGGAACACTGTTATCTTCAAACACTTGAATATATAAAGTCATGTTTATTTGACTGTAGTCGTAAAAAGAGAAGTTTTAAAGGGATTGCACTGAGTTAAAGCAGCCGTTCACCGTCAAGTTATTATTTAATGTATAAAAGATGAAAACCAAAGTGATGTTTTTATCTGACTTTAGGTCCAACATCAGCAAACATCATCAAACGTTGCCAGAGAATGGAATGTTTTAGTTATAAAGGCAAAATAAGTGTTCAGCCGCAGTATACAGAAAAATAATAAAATGACTGTGTTAGCCTTTGACACATATCCACAATATGGATAAAAGTATGTGGACACATTGAATTCAGGTGTTTCTTTTCGAACAGGGGTCCGGGGTACAAAACAATAATGATTGATGTGATAATATAGTTTTATATTGGGATAATTCATACATTTGTAAATGTGGTTTAAATTATCTTGATTCCAAAATGCCTTAGATGGTTTTAACTTAAGAAGAAAACTCTCCCGCTAACTCATGAACAGCTACTGACAACTAAAAGCATCTAGTGATGTAACATGTTTAATAACTTCTGAACCACTAAAGGTATCAATACAAATATGAGTCATTTGGTTGTTCAGAGGCTCTGTGGTTACCATGGAAATGCTGTCATCTTCTACAACATTGATTCACCAGTACAATCCATGAAGTTGGACCAATGACAGTGGATGGAGACGCTCATTTTTACATTCAGTTGTTGATATCTTTGCTGAAAATGCCACTTTTTCTTCAGTTCTCTCCATTTCTAACAGAATAACCCTCAACTTTAATCCCAGGTTTATGAACATTCACATTATCAGCAAATTCAATTACAGAAAAATACCAGGGTTTTTTTATAGGGGGAAAAACTTCAAAATACAGAGGATGATATTATAATACATGGTGATAAGTCATTTCAGAAAGGTTAAATATAGAGACAAATTAATTTGGGAAGTGACGTAAAAGTAGCACAAGGTCTTTATGTATTAAATATTGATGTTTCAACATTGAAGAATTCACTTCACTTTCTCACTTCCTGTGAGAAAAGGTCACTTCCTGTTGGAGAAAAGTTTGGAGTCTGTATTTTTTGGTGTTTTATGCTCGGTTTATGGACTAATTCTGTGTTGTTGGCTACTGATTTGGATTGCGGATATTGGACTATATGTTGACAACACCGGCCTGACCACTGCCTGATTTAACGACGCTGATTTTTGGAAACGGACTGAAAAGAACACGGCTCGGCAGCTAGCTGACAACTAGCGAGCAGGCGGTTTGGGTAGACTCTAGTTTGTCACCTAGCAACATGGGCCCAAAGAAGGCACGGACAGATGAGGAGGGCCAAGATATTAACAAGTCTCTGGACTTCCTATCCGAAGAGATTTCTGTCGTTAAGCAGCAGCAGAAGTCCATCCTGAACCTGGTTGAGGAGGTGAAGGCGCTCCGAATCGAGAACGGACAGAATGGATGCTCCGTAGAGCAACAGGTGGCTGCTCTCTTCCAGTCCAAAGGAATTTAATGGGACTGTAGCAACATCGAGGCCTGCCACCCTCTGCCCCGGAGAGATGACAGCGACAAACGAGCCATAATCATAAGGTTTGTCAACAGAAAACATAAAACTGCACTGTTAAAACAAGGAAGAAAATTAAGAGGAACGAACGCATACGTCAACGAGCATCTGACCAATCAAACGACGATATCACCAGAAAAGCGCGGCTGATGAAGAAGCAGGGGAAAATACAGCACACATGGACATCGAACTGTAAAATATTCATTAAATTAAACGGGACACCACAGCAAGCCAAGGTTATGGTCATCAGAAATATCGAGGAACTGGTCAGGTATGAATGAGCATCATCTCGGACTCTAAGGTACAGCAATACACACAACACACCAATATGGCTCATTCATATCCAACTAAAGACAACTGGGAAATATCACAAAAGATTGCAGATCACAGTAAACTGGAACTTAAGACATTTCAACACACTGATCATGATCTACTGGATCTGGAGCATGACATAGACCAGGACAATATTTTTTTCTCCGACATCAACAACAACTGCGGCTATTACACAGAGGAACAGTACAATGACACCATTCAAATGGACAACAAACTATCAATAATACATTTCAATAGTAGGAGTTTATATGCAAACTTCAATAACATTAAGGAATTTTTAAATCATTTTATAAAACCATTCAAAATTATTGCAATCTCAGAAACATGGATCAATACAGTTAAAGGAATGGATTTTGAACTGGATCAATATGAACTTCACTGTGGTGTCGCTGTGTATGTGAACAAAAACTTGAATTACAAAGTAGTAGAAAATATGACAACTGTGATTGATAACTTGTTAGAATGTATAACAATTGAAATGTATAATGAAAAAAGTAAAAATGTAATTGTCAGTTGCATATACAGAGCACCAGGCTCTAGTGTTGAGGCATTTAAGGAATGGATTGGATATTTTTTTTCTAAAACTAACCAAAAGGTTGTTTTCATCTGTGGTGACTTTAACATTGACTTTTTAAATCCAAATAAGCACCAAATAATCGATGACTTCATCAATACAATGTACAGCATGAGTTTACATCCAACAATCACCAGACCTAGTAGAATCACGGCCCACTGTGCCACGTTAATTGATAACATATTCAACAATGACGTTGAAAATAATGCAGTAAGTGGACGATTAATCAAATAATCATTCAGATCATCATGAACAGCACCTCAAACAGCTGGTGACATGATGTATCCTTGTACTTTTGTCCATATGGATTATAATACAGAATTGTTTAACTGAGATGTTTATCATATAAATACATGTAAAAGGCCTAATTTGTTCCAAGGCCCCCATACTACCCCTCAAACCCTTTAAAAATGATTTTAAAAATTACAGATTTTGTATGAAATATGTGTTAAAAGAAAATGTTGATTTAGATTTTAGCCCGTCCAGGCTAATGGCGGTGTCTGGGACAGAAGAGTTGAGCCACATCTCAGTGAATCATGTTTGGTGTTTAAATCCAGCTTCAGGTAGTCCAGTTTGTTTTCCAGTGAGCGTACGTTGGCGAGCAGGACTGATGGAAGTGGCAGTTGGAACAGGTTAGCTCTTATCTTAGCTGTAAGTACACTGTGACAGCCACGCCTCTACTTCCTCTCGCGCTGCTTCCGATGTCTCCAGAGGCGTCCTCTGTGGGGGGGGGGACTCCGCTGTAGATCTGCCTGGTGAAGCAGACAGCGGTTCTGTAGAACGGCCCACATCTCTGAGCTTGCGGAGTTCAAGTTTTTAACTATCTTTCTTAAGCTGATGATAGTCTGCCGGTCAGATACTCTTCTTGCACTGTTCAGCTGAACGTTTGATTCTAAAAGTGCTGGTCTAGGTGGAGAAATGACCGTTAAAGTGTCTGTGCCACAGCAGCCGCAGCCAAACAGGGCGCTGCCATCGACCTGTTTACTATAATTTTCTAAAACGTACTGTAATAATAAAGTTTAAATGAGCACACTCAGACAAACTCAGGAAACAACAGTAACTCTGTGATGAATGAAGGTCAAAGGGTAACGAAAAGCTACATGGGCTTGGCCGTGGCTCATTGACCGAAGGGTTGCTGGTTCGATTCCCGCTCTGTCCTAGTCAGTCCGTTGTGTCCTTGGGCAAGACACTTTACCCTCCTTGCCTCCAGTGTCACTCACACTGGTGTATGAATGAGTATGAATGTTGGGTGGTGGCCGTAGGCGTGAAATGGCAGCCACGCTTCTGTCAGTCTGCCCCAGGGCAACTGTGACTACATATGTAGTTTACCACCACCAGAGGGAG
This sequence comes from Siphamia tubifer, assembly GCA_020466265.1. NCBI lineage: Eukaryota > Metazoa > Chordata > Actinopteri > Kurtiformes > Apogonidae > Siphamia > Siphamia tubifer. The sequence continues at coordinate 44,082,429 of CM035787.1, forward strand.
CATGTGAGAGTGAATGAATAATGGAACACTAATGTGAAGCACTTTGGGTGCCTTGAAAAGCGCTATATAAATCTAATCCATTATTATTATTATTATTACATGGGTACGTACATTGCATAGTTACATATAGTAATATACATACAGTACTGTATTTATGTATATGAGGTTTCAGTTTCCTTTTCGTAAATAGAATTTTCTTTCGTATTCAGAGACGAAAAATTGAGGCAAATGTTTTTTGTTACTTGGATCATTTGTTAGCTCGGTCTTTCGTAAGTAGAGGTACCATTGTACAATAAATGTTCGTCCATGTGTTTTCATTAAAATATATTTTGTTTATATTTGATTGATCAGACTCATCCACAGAGAACAGATCCAGTGTTATTGAAGCAGTGTGAGGTGGTTATAATCCTCACCACTTCCACTGAATAAAACCCCTGTTTTTCCTCTTGACAATGTCATGTGTTTTAATTAGTGAACACACGGTTTTTGGACACTTGTTCCATAAGTGGATGTTCTTCTTTGTGTGTTGGTTTTGTGTGTGATTGCGTTGGAGGTGTGGGTTAAGATGTGCGACAGCAGTGGGGTCATCTCAAGGTCAACAAATGACAGTCGTACAAAAGCACATGAGTACCACACAAGTACCACAGGAGAACCAGACGAGTACCACAGGAGAACCACTTGAGTAGAACCGATAGCACCAGAGCAGCAGCAAGAGCTCCTCAATTCAATATCCTCCAGGCGCTGAAGAGCAGGACAATTCTAAAACCTGTCTTCGGTGATATGGGAACCAGGGCAAGAACCATGTCATGAGCCTGGAAGAGTGCCAGAGGAACCACCACAGGAACTACAAGAAACATGATAAGAACCATCACAAGAACCAGGATGAGAACCACCACAAGAACCAGGAAGACTGCCACAGGAACCACTATAAGAAAACTATAATGAGAACCACCATGAGAACCAGAATTTCAACCACAAGAACCATGACAAAAACTGGAATGGGAACCACAAGAACAAGGAAGATTGCCAGAGGAACCACCACAAGAACTATGACGAGAACCACAAGAAACATGATTAGAACCACCATGAGGACCAGGATGAGAACCACAAATACCACCACAAGAACCACCATGAGACCCAGGATGACAATCACCATGAGAACCAGGATGAGAACCATGGGAACCATAAGTACCAAGAACAGTACCACAGGAACTACCACAAGAACTATGATGAGAACTACAATAAGAACCACCACAATAAACAGGATGAGAGCCATGATAAGAACCACCATGATAACCACAAGAACCAGGAAGAGTGTCACAGGAACCACCACAAGAACTATGATGAGAACCATAATTAGAACCACCACGACAACCAGGATAAGAAATACAATGAGAACTTCCATGAGAAGCACAACATTAACTACAAGGAGAATTGTAACAAGAACCACTATGAGAACCACTAGAACAACTGTGGTGACACAAGCAGAACCATGATGGCAGGTTTTCGTCTTCTGTTATTTTCATCTCAGTTCATCTTATTTAATTTCATCATATTTCAACACTGGTGTTTCCATCACTATTTACCAGTGATCGTCCTGTGTTCTGTGTTCTATGTGTAATTCCGGTCTGTGTGGTGTTGAGGTTCACCCTATCCTTTTTAGCGCAAAAACCCTGGAGGCCCGCCCACAAGGAGGGCGTGTCATCGATCACCGTGGTCGCTGCCACAGGCCTGGAGGCGTTGTCTCCTCTACTAATGGAGTGGAGTGTGTCCTTTGTGGGTTTTACCAGAACCCCCTGCCCCTCCCCACCCCCACCCCCGACCCCCCCACTCAGCTGCCGCATGATTGGACCGAAGGCCTCCATCCGTCAGCGGCGTCCACTCATCTCCCCCAGTGTGAGCGTGTGCGCAGAGGGTCCGCTTAGCTTTGATGAAAACCGTAAGAGGATCAGTTCATCAACCTGTCGCTACACAAAGGCCTGAGACAACGCCAAACACACACATATACACACACACACACACAAACACACAGACACACAAACACACACACACCAATGCAGACACACACACACACTGATACAGACCCAGAAATAGACACATACATGTAAGGATACAGGCACATACACACGCACACACGCATACAGATACACACACACTGATATGGACACACAAATTACAGACACACACACGAGCTGTGTGTGTGTGTGTGTGTGTGTCTAATGGCTTTAGTAATGCTAAACCACATGGGGCTCCAGTGCAGGTTATGAATAGAAAAACTCCAGAGCAGCTTTTATGACTGAACTAATCAATTGTTTTCCAGCTGAACGTGAGTGTGATTCTCAATCAGCTCCTGTTCATCATTGAATTAACTCCTCATTTACATAAAACTATAGTGTTTGCTCTTGTTGTTATGCGCAGCGTCGGATGGTAATACCCAACAGTCAGCAAGAGAACATGTACAGTTACAGTGCACCTTAACGCAGCATGTGGGCGTGGTCAACATCTCAGTCAGTGTACTTAACCTTCCACTATCCAAGTGAGCATATTATGCACACTTTACACACCATGATATAAAAGGTCATTTTATTTTTCACAATTAGTTTTCAGAATTCAAAAGTTGTTCCTTTTTACATGATTATCAAAATTCTGACTCATCCACTAGAACCACCACATAAACCAAGTGAGTACAAAACTGACACATTTAACATTTGACCTAAGACAAAAAAATAATATAATCATGTATATTAACCAATGTCGGTGCTCACCATAGACATATGCCAGGATGAAAAAATTTAACATTCAGTGTTTGTGTAGTTTATTGAAAAAACATATTCATGTTTATGGGACCATCGTATGTAGTTTGTTTACATTATAAACATGGTGTTTAAAGGGTTAAAAATGGGACAGTTAACTATTTAGTATTTTTTGTTTTATTGCTCCAAATGAAGATATATTTTTTTTAATATTTAAAACAAGCAGTATTATGCACTTAAGGTGATAGCAAGGACTTTTGTGGGCTAAAGAAAACCCAGATTATTCAAACTGAAATTTTAATTTTCCACCTTTAACTTTGATCTAAAAACAGTATAAAAACAAAAAAATTGATTTAACTCTGAAACATCAGAGATTGGGTTTATTTTTTCCAATTAGATTTTATTAAATCCCCCTAATCCCTTTAACTGATGCCTTCTCAGATTTATGCACAACGTTAAGTAGAATAATATTCATAATAATAGACGTTGAACTCCCTCATGTCTGGTTCTAAAGTACAAACATATGTTTGGATGCTGAACACCTTGGACCTGTGCACATTTGTCTGACCTCATTTAACCTAGTTTAGTTTAGTTTAGTTTAGTTTGATTATGTGCATTGTCTCCAAAGGTACTAAATGAACTGTGTTGGTTGATGCTGTTCAAACAGAGACATCCAGTGGTCATTACCTGCATTTGCAGCAAAAACACAAGGTTAGGATGGAGACGAGACGACAAACTGAGATCATTTACAAACTACTGGAGATTGTGTTTCTGTTTGTCTGTCTGGTTATTTCTTATCATTTACTTTTACTTCATTATTCATGTTTTCCATTTATTTATTCATTGTTTTCATTCCATTCATTCTTTATTTATTTTCATAGTTCCTTAGTTTTTCTGATGTTTCCTCTTCTTTTTCATACCTGTCTATTTTTTGGTAATTCACACATTTATTTCTTGGTGTAATCAGATTTTCCTTATTTGGTTCCATTTTTTTGTTTGTTTTGTTTTCACTGTTTTCCTTCCATGTGTTCTTTCATTTATCTTCTTTTTCATCTGTGTATCAACTCCTAACCATCTCTTTATTTATGTCCATCTCTGTCTCCTTCTTTGACTCCTTAATCGTCTCCTCCTTCCTCTCCTTCTTTGCTTCCTTAATTGTCTTCTTTTTCAGTTCCTTCTTTGTCTACTTTGCCTCCTTAATCATCTTCTTCTTCATCTCATTTGCCTCCTTAACCATCTCCTCTTCCTTCTCCTCTTCCTCTCAGTGTGCAGCAGCGCCCCCTTCAACATGAAGGTCCAACATGTGAACGGCAGTGCCCTGGTGGTCCGCTGGGCCCGGCCCGAGGTCACCTACCACCCGCCCATCCTCCACTTCCTGGTGTCGTACAGTTGGACCGCCCACGATGACAGCTACGAGGAAACACACCTAACTGACGCCAAACACAAACTGGTGAGACACGTTAGCATGACGACAAACATCCACAGTTACATTTGCAGATGATAATGTTGTCTATAATAACAGCGTGAGGTTTGTCTGTAGTGGGTGTTAGCTTACAAGCTGATCTAAGGCGGTTCCAGCCAAAGGCCTCCAGGGGGCACTGTGATAGAGGTGGTAACACCATCAGGACATTCAGATGGCGAAAACACATTCCATAGGTTCAGGACAGAGGGGTTTACATGTTCATCTGAACTGATGAACAGACACGTTTATATTTACAAACACTATGAACAGTTTAGTTACTGCAGGAGTGAACTGACAGACAGACTGACTTAACTGACAGATTGTCATTCCTTCAACATCCATTAGTTTGATAGAAACATAAAGACTGGACTGTGTTTAATCGATAAAGGTCATGTGATCTAATGAGTCCAGACTGACTGTTGTGATTGCAGTCATTACCCATCATGCCTAGTGCCTACAGTCTAAGCTCAGTAGATAACTCTCACCAATAAAGTTACATTCTTCTTGGTGAAGGTCTGCACTCTCTGAATGCTTTTCTAGTTATTTTATGGAATGTCCTTTGCAGTGGACAATATTTTGGTGCAGTTTCATTTACTGCATTTGTTGTTTAAAATGAGGCAGAACATTCTGAAACTGACCCATTTCATGGGTTTGTTTTTTGCTTTGCTGCCCATGGACTGATTTATGCTCTTTCTTTCTTTGTTTTTTTTTTTATTTTTTTCCCCGACTTCTACAAACACACTAGTTCTTTGTAGAGTGACAGTCTGTGAACAGAGTTCAAGTGGAAACAGGCCTGGACCTGGTCTTCATCCAGTCCTTCTGTCCACTCACACTTTTATTCCACACTTCAGCCTGGGTGGGTTTTATTTAGAACTGGACGCTGACGTGACAGATGGATGTTAAAAAACAGATAGAATATTAAACTGAAAAGTGATTGAATGAATCCTGTTCATTTTTGAATCTGAATCTTAACCAGAATACCTTATCCAAGGTGTCCCATAAGTCTCTATAAATAGGTGACATAATACATTCCATGCATACATATATAGTTCTAACATATTTCTTTATATTTCAGATAACACACAAAGAATGATTTTGAATAAAGACCAACAAATTGAAATGACATTCATATAGAGTATAGAGCATATTATATAAATAAAAAAGGTTTATTTTTCCTATGTATGGAGACTTATGGGACACCCTGTGAAGATATACGTGCTCAAAAGAGCTAAAGAGATATATAAGCTCTAAATATACAACCAACCCATAAACATGGAAGACACTAAACAGTATGCTGGCCTCTTGGATGGAAATATGAGCACGAAAAAAAACCCAGGAAGGAACAGTCGACTAACATTAAGTATTATACACACTATGGAGGAAGGAGTTTTATTTTCACCGATCCACTTCAAGCTTAAAATACCACATTAATGCAGAGCATACATTAGTCAGGGATTCTGCTAGTACTTGAGCTAAGAACCAACACATTAAATGCATATATAGTCCCTTCTTTGTTGAGTCTATTTATCTGAAATGCAATTAATATCAATCAAAAATGAATTATATTTGATCATGATTAATCTAAATTAATTCCCCGCAACCCTATGATTAATCTAATTGAAACTTCAAGTATGTGACAGCACTAATACAGTGGGACATCCCATGCTTTTGTGATATATTGCATTAAAATCATTCTTAAGTCACTAAAATCTGCCAAGTATAGTTCCCTTGTCAGTTCCCCTTAATAATTTAGTTTTGTTATTGCTTCCTTATTTTAAAAAGAAGAAGAAGAAAAAGTAATTTGCACCTGTTTATATCTGATGCAGCCATAGCTTTTGAAACACAAAAAATAGTTTTCTGCAAATATTCATGATAGTATTGGAAACACCTGCTGAGGAAGACTACAGGCTGTAGCCGAAACATGTCAAGGTAAAAATAATCAACTCTTTTTCCATCTGTCTGACAAATAAGAAAATCAAATCTGGAAAAGTTCGAGTAGACAGTATGAACCATATCAGACTAATGTTTGAAAGGTGTTACATTTTAAGGATGTGCGAAACCTTTTTTCCACTACAATGTATAAATAGTATTAACACACAGAATTACAACAGCAATTTGTACAATATATTCTAGACTTGATATTATCAAACACCAGGAGCCCAAGGGGTTGTTTTCTAAACCTGTGGGCACTAAAGAAAAACAGTTTTATCTGTGGAATAAAACAGTGTCAGATACATGAGCAGTGACAGTGGACCAAAAAAAAAAAATGAAACTCATCGTACTGCACGTAGCCTCTTAAACTCAGTTTAATCTGTGTTGCCATGTTGACATCACACATTTGCCGTGGTATCATACCTCATTTTGTTGTTGTTGCTTATTTTTGTGATTTTTATTTATTCATTCTTGTTACTTTTATTGATAACTTTGGCTTTTCATTATTTTCTTATTGGTGTTTTACGCCATTTAAGTCATTTTTTTGCTTATTTTCTTAAATTTCATATTTTGTTCCGATTGCTTATTATTTTACATTTTTGTCATTCATTTTATATGTATTAATTTCACAGTTTTTCTTTGTTTTCTGCTTTCCTCGTGTTCATATGCATTCATGATGCATTCACTGACATCCATGACCTACTCGTTTCCGAGTTCAGATCCTCATTTTCATCCTTTGCCTGGTTTGTGTGAAAAAGCAGCATCTCTAACTGTTAGCTGTTGATACCCATGTTTGTTCTACCATATCTTCCGTGGGGAAACAATGAGCGCGCTCAGATCTGTTATGTGCGGCTCTGAGTGCATCATCATGCTGCTCAGACTTTGTGGATGGTTTGATGTGAGATTTAGGTTTCAGTGGAATTCATCTGAACTTTCTGCCATGTGGGTCCATGGCCTTTCTAAAACCAAAACAGGGCAGCGTCCACGTCGCTGCATAATGAATGGACCCGCCATCAAAAAATACTGAAGTTGGCGCTGAGGGCTGAGACAGTTCAACATAACACGGCGGATCAGAGAAACCCTGTTAAACCCACTGAGATCAGACTCACTTCAACTCCTTCACATGTTTGGAAAACGAGGCTTCAATTGTTAAAATCAGTATAATTTCAACTTCAACAGACGTCAGTGGTTCAGAATAATCTGCATTAAATTATAAAACATGCAGGAACATAGCAATATCAGTAATAGCAGTAACTGTCTGGTATCCAGGTGAGCATATTATGCACACTTTACACTTCATGATCAGTATTTTTCACAATTTGTTTTAGGTCACAATTCTAAAGGTTTACATTTTTGTCTGATTGTTTTTGTTTAAATTCTGATTCATCCACTAAAATCATCATGTTAAAACCAAGTGGTGCCAGGCACAACAAACCCCACCCCCTCTTACACACATTTTACCTGATTTTCCCTATTTCTCATCATTGCAAAAACACATTTTTGGTGACTGTGGCCTTGACCTACATTCACCAAAATGTAATGGGATCTATTCTGGACCACCTTGTACCTTTCCTGAAAATTTGATGGAAATCAGTCCAGTAGTTTTTGTATAAAGTTGCTGGCAAACAAATAGAAACAAAAAAATCTAACTCGCAACAATACATAAAAAATATGATTAATTTACATGATGAACATGATATTTAAAGCTTAAAAGTATGACAGTCCACAAGAAAAATGATGCTCAGACGTTTGGTTTATTCCATCAGCATGATCGGAAATTTAGCTTTTGAAGAAGTGGTTGAATTTTGATGAATATTTAAAATAAATCATACATTTAGAATACTGACCACAGACATACCAGGGGTTTAAAGGTTAAAGCTTTGATGAAATTGACTATAATTTGAGTAAATGTCTCATGAGTTTAATTTAATGGTAGAATGTATTTTACTTTAGGCTCATATTTTATTTGGCACATTATTATATCCATCCGTCACATGCATTATCCTGTAGAAAGTTAAAGTTGATCCATAAACAATACATAATACCAATAACTACTACCCTGCAACCCTTTAAATGACATTTTTGGAATCTAAACAAACCCTATTTTGATGAAGAAAACACACAAAACATTTTTTCGATATTCTACATAATGTATATTGTTTTTTTCTTCTTAGCGTATGTCAGTGATTAACACCAACAATGGTAAATGGATATTATTTTTTGTTCTAGGTCAAATGTTAAATGTGATGTGTGTGTGTGTGTGTGTGTGTGTGTGTGTGTGATGATTTTAGTGGATGGGTTAGAATTTTTTTTATATATATCTTTTGAATATTGAACACAAATATATTGTGACAAATATGACCTTTAATAACATGAGATATAAAGTGTGTATATTTCTCCTCCTCCACTTTTATTCCAGACCAACAGTAGATTTAACATCAGTATAAATATGACACAGACAGATTTTAAACAGAATCTGCGCTGGTGTTTTTTTTGGGAGTCATTGCATCTTTAAAACCATTCTACACTTTGCTGAAAATATTATCATACAGGAGTCACAACCAAACCAACCAAAGCAGTTATTAATTCATCAAACCTCCTCCTCCACATCTTCTCCTCCTCTTCCTCCTCCTCCTTTTTCTCCCCTTCTTCTTCCTCCTCCTCCCCCTCTTCCTCTTGCTCCTTCTGCTTCTCCTTCCCCTCTTCCACCTCTTCTTTCTCTTCCTCCTCTTCCTCCCCCCTGGCCCTTCCTACTCTTCCTCTTCCACCTTCCTCCTCTTCCTCCATCACTTCCATTCAAACGTTCTCATCAGGATCCAGACCGAGCCTTTCATTCCCTTACATTGTGGTCTGCTGCTCAGTTACCGGAATACTAATGCTAAGCTGGTGGTGGTGGGGGTGGGGGGTGGGGGGGTAGGGGGGACTGCCAGCCGGGTGCACAAACCATGACCTTGGGCCAGCGGCATTGTGGGAAAACAGGAGCAGCTGCACAGACCAGATCAGAGCCACAGTGCCCCCTGGCTGCCATCAGGGGGGGAGGCAGGAAGTGTTTTATCCTCCCATCATTAACTCCAGAGACTACTAAACCCCCAAACCCCTACCCACCCCCCCTATTCTATATCCTCTACTGTCTGTCAGCCCTTTGATTCCTCGTATCCTCCCTGGACGCCTCTATCTAGGTCACAACAGGGACTTACATAGCTTCAGGACCCCCCCCCACACACACACAACTCTAAACACAGAGCCCACTTTGTCACAATCAATGGAGAATCATCATGTTATAAAACCCTCTGCTCTCGGATACTGTATACATGAACAACTGGAGATCTATGAATTGAAGAATCTTTTCTGGATTCAACTGATCCCCTCAAAATGAGAAATAGATGATCAATCGACCAATAGGTTTGATCACAAATATGACACAATGCAGAAACTAAACAAGGATCAATCACTCCAGCTGTAGATGCAGGTGCTTCATCTGTTATCTGTCCTTCACGTTGACATTATCTGTATTTTCTTGTGGATTTAAACCAAATCAAGAACTTGTTGCAGTACCAAGAGTTACCATGGGGGGCAATGTTGAGGTTTCCAGAAATAATTTTCAAATCGAAACTAACAATATATTTACAACATTGAACCCTTCATTAACATTAATAAAACCTCATCATTCCAACTCAATGAGTAGTTTTAAGAATAAACACACATATGTTTATGTTGATGTTAAATAAATGGTCTTTAATCCCTGTTGTTTTTTTATTTGTCGAATGAATTCAAATGAATTAGAGGCTAGCTATGTTAGCCAGAACACAGCTGTGACATCTGTGTGTAAATACTTCTTGATCTTCAAAAAAAATAAGAATTTTTTTTTTCTTTTAATTTCAGTTTTTCTGGTAATTATATTTCTTCATGAACTCATGAGTCACAAGAGTTTTGTTCTCAAAACTGGATTTTTTTATCTCATACATTTTACGTCGTGAATCTAGCATTTTAATTTGTCGAATGTGAGTGTTTGGTGGTTATCTTATCATGTTTCCATGTTTAAACATTGACAGTCATGATGATGACTATCTCTGAGTGTTTATGATTTTCATTCCAAATATACCCAGTGTAAATATAAGCCTATTATCGGGTCACAACTTTGGTCTTTTCTATTTATACTTAATGTCTGAAACATAACCTCACCATGTATATATATATATATATATATATATATATATATATATATATATATATATATATATATATATATATATATATATATATGTGTGTGTGTGCGTATTTCATGACCTTTATTACTACATATATTTAATACAACTCCAATCAGGTTTATTCATTCATTGATGTTCATAAAGTTTGTGTTGGAGTCTGGAGTTTTATGCTGATTGTTTTTTTTTTTAACACTAGCTGTAGTGTAAATTGCATCCTCTTTTTTCTCAGTTTTGGGCTCTGCCAACCTACAGTTCATTTGTGAAGCTCTTTATTTGTGCACTCTGGACATTAGTTCTCCACATTGACTGATGTTTTTCATTTTGTGTCTGCTTTTTGTTTTTTTGTTTTGTAGGAGGCTGTCATTTCTCCCGTTTCGCCAGATGTTCTCTACTTGTTCCGAGTCCAGGCCGTTTGTATGAACGACATGCGCAGTGATTTTAGCCAGAGCATGTTATTCAGAGGTAAAACACTCTTGCTCCATACTAATGCTAATGTGTCCAGTGTCCATCAACACTATGATTCATTAATTACATTAAACTAGATTGGGTTTGTTTGTCTGTTTGTCATTGGTTAGTATCTCTCAAGAGTTTTAAAATTGTACTACTACTACTACTACTAATAATAATAATACTAATAACTTCTTTTTTTTTTAGCAAACACCACCCGGATCTTTGAGGGAACAAGGATTGTAAAGACAGGGATGGTAAGCAAATGATTATTTATGGAGGTTTTATATGTTGAAAAAATAAATTTACTGTATACAGAGTTTATGAAGCAGGTTAGTTTCTTTACTTTCTCAGAAGTTCTGTCTGAGCTTTATCAATATGTTCTAGGAATGTGACGAGACCTCGTGTGACGAGATCTCGTGAGATGTCATTTTGCGAGATGTTTCAATGCGTTAAAAATTCTGTCTCGCGAAATTTGTTATCCAGCAAGCAGCCAAAATGATGTCAGAAAACACAGGCTTTACTATTGACGACGCCCCCGCCACTTTCAAATCATTTGTTTGGCAGCATTTTGGGTTCCCGGCAGAAATGATAAATGACAAATGTCATACAATATGCAGACTGTGACAGTGCGACATGAAGCACTCCGTCATCTCCTGCCCCAGCATGCTTTCTCTCTCTCTCTCTCCGTCTTTCTCTCACCCCCCCAGTCTCTCTAACTCTATGTCTTTAGTGTGTAAAGCACAGCTCTCCCACGACGCACTGTTTAAACTGGACATTATTTGGTCCTCACTACCCAGCCGTTTCCCCATGTTGTGGGCACCGGGTGTGCACCCCCAGGTGCAAACAATGCTGGACATCGCAGCTAATACAAGCACAACAAAGAGACATTTCCAGCACCACCACAGCTCAGTACTCAAATCAACAACTGCAACTGCCAATAAAACACCAACAAATTAGACAATGCTGACAAATACATTCACACCTCAACTTCCACAGTCAAGCACCACATTTGATTTTGAAAGGAGAAATATCTATTTTTATTTATTCTTTTTAAATTTTTTAAAACATTTTATTTTAGTTTCAATTCATAGACTGAATGTGGAACCTGAACTAAAAAGAGTTTGAAAGGGATTAAATTAAGCAATCCTAAACCACCTGAACCAAAACCAGGCCAGATGAATCCAGAGCAGCAGAATAAACAATTCAGAAGAAGAATTCTGTCTAAATATTTCCATGTTTTTAAACCACAGTAATAATTGAAAGTATTAACTCATGGGTCTGAACTCCACCCACCCTCATCCCTTCATTTCCCTCCTCAGCCGACGGTATCTCCAGCCTCCTCTGCCGACATGGCTCCCATTTCCTCTGGCTCCTCCACCTGGACATCCTCCGGCATCCCGTTTTCATTTGTCTCTATGGCGACCGGCATTGGCCCCTCCTCCAGTGGGAGCCAGGCCACAGTGGCGTCCGTGGTCACCAGTACGCTACTGGCCGGTCTGGGCTTCAGCGGTGGCGTCATCTCCTCGTTCCCTAGCTCCATCTGGCCCAGCAGAGTGCAGAGCCGTAACTCCGCCCCCGCCGATGCTGCCACCACTAAAGACAACAGTGACACTGGAGGCCATGATGGCGAGAGTCAGAGTCAGGACGATGACCGACAGAAGGAGGACGAGGAGAAGGAGGAGGATGAGGAGGAGGAACAGAAGGAAGAAAAGAAGGAGAGAAAGCAAAGGAGTCAGTCCAGAGGGAAGGGCGGAGCCTGGAGGCAGAACCAGGACATGGTGGGCAACCAAACCCTCAGCGAGAACCCGGACGCCACTGTGAAGGAGAAACAACAGGCCAATCCGGGTCGGGCACCATCCCCCAGGGACCAACCAAACGTGTCAACCCACAATCCTCTGAGGTCCAACCCCAGCAGCATCACAGAACCAGCCAATGACACGAGCCATGTGGTCACAGCGCGACTTGGAACTAGGGGCAACAGGAAGCAGTGGGCGTTCTCCATCCAGACCGGTGAGTCCAGACCACGAGGTTTCAATCAACCCTTTAATCTCAGATTAGGTTAGAGGTCTGCATTGGCTAAGGAGGTAGGAGTGGAAGTGGGCGGAGCAGAGAGCGGCAGAGTGCAGTCGGTGAGAGAGAAATGGAAAATATGTATTCCTTTTACCAGTGTATTCTCGTAAGTAATTGTATATAACAGTGGTTGTACTGTTTTAGAGTGCTCTACTAGTGTGCCGTGGAGTGTTTTTTAGTTATATTTTATCATTTTATCTCTAAATATTCTAGAAATAAATATATATATATATATATATATCTCCAGGGCATGTAGAGACGCAGTATTTGAATCAGATGATGAATGTTTTCATCAGTAAAATGAGTGGCTCTGTCTACAACTAGACAGAAAATCAATACCTGCAGTTGCCAATGGATATATGATGGAGGCATTTTGGGTATGATGTTTCCTGGGAGGGTTTTTTTTTTGTTATTTTTGGTAGCTGGCTATTGTACTGTTTTGACGCTGCATGTTAAACGTGGTCAAATCTTCCAAACACAGGATCTGATGAACTAATCCCAGTTAAAGCTCAGGCTTCAGCTGCTCTGAAATCTTCATTTGTCACATTTCCCTCGATTGTCCTGACATCAGATTATTGCAAATGTCTATAAACACTCAACTGTTCCACCAAATGCACCATCAGCCCCAAACCTTCCAGCATTAGTCAGCACTTTTGTGTTTTAGCACATTTCATGCGCAGGTGCAACGAGCCAGCCCTCACTGACCTCCTGGACCATGGCCAATCAGAGAAGAGGGGAGGGGTCTGGCCACTGAAAAGACCTTTTAGAGCCCAGAATACAAATATGGACCTGGAAATATGATGTGCAGTGTTCAGGTGTGGGTTGAAAGGGGAAGAACGTGGATACTTTCGGAGTTGCAGAACATTCAGATTTAAAGAGGTGACTTATTTTGTTATGGAAACTGACCATTAACTGATACATCTGCAGACAAAATCATTCACTAAATATTTCCATTACACTTAATCTTTAGTCACTATATAGACATTTCCACATGGATTTTAACCATTGTTATGGCAATATTCTGCTAGGTCCATGGTCTGTAATTTACTTTAGTACCCTGCCCCTCAAAGGTGAGGTATTGTTTTTAGTTCAGTTTGTTTATTTGTTTATTTGTTAACCCTCTTGCAGAAAACCTCTTGGTCAAATTCATACCAAATAGGTTTCATAGATTGCCAGTGACCAAGAATAGATGTCTTTAGATTTTGGGAAAAATAGTCAAAGTTCTAATTTTTACACATTTGTAATAAAATATGTTTCGTCTTCTATTTTCTTACAATGGGCAAAATGCCAAATGTCTATAAAAAGAAACATTTTTCAGATCATATCTAGAGACAACTGATATGCTGACATCAGTACACATAGACATGATGACATCCACTGAATCGATGCCAAAATAAGCTAGAGTATGTGAGAGAGGCATCAGTTGTTTGTTTTAATATCGATTGTAAATACCACTGGATTTGTAGGTCATATATTTTACTTCCCAGTGCTGCGAAAGTTGTAGACAACGGTTCAGAGATAAATCTTTGATCTGTTAAAATCATCGTCTAGACGACTTTAAAAAAACAAAACCAGGGTAGCATTAGACATAAGAGCAGAAATAGAGTTAAAAGGATGGAGATGTTTTAAAACCACAATGTTTAAATGCTGAACTGCATGACTAGTCTGCACTGAGCAGCATTAGAAAACCCAAGGACTAGTGTATTCACCTCCGCTGTGCTTTTCTACAGTAGACACTTCACTTTGTATTTACTATAGGATGAGTTGGAAGCTGTAGTCAGAGTAAAAGTGAGGTATAAGATCAATTGAACCAGAAAAATAGTTATTCAAACTGGGGTCAACAACATGCTGAATGCAATTTTTGAAGGCATTTGATGAGAGCAGATGTTGAAATGGAACTGAAGGTTATAATCGATGAATCAGAGACATCCAAGGCCCAAGAATCCACAGCAGCTAAGGCCATAAGTGCTGATGAATTGCATTGATGTAGAGTGGAAGAATTGAATTGATGCAGGTAAATTAAAGGGTTAACAGAATTCCAGCAGGGCTTAGCACTGACATAATGTCCCTCCCCCTCCAGTCTTTAAGCCTGTAACCCCTGGAACATGATTCCAGGTAAAGGTGCTGCTGTGAACTGTCGTCTGTTTCAGGTTCATAAACGTTGCTGTGAGTATGTGCTTATGTTCCTTTTATTCAGTGCCTCTGCTTCACTGTTTGTTTTAGGATCAAAACAGGAATACTGTAACAGAAAAAGACAAAGAGAGGAACTGAAGTTTGACAGATTTGGAATAAATACGACAGAGAATGTACAACAATAAGAGACTTAGGATGTTTTACATTAACTGTGAACTGAAACACACTGAACAACAGCAAGGGTTTGAATTTTGGCCCAGTAGTTTTTGTTTTGGCCCAGTAGTCCCACCCCAGAAGGGGAGAGGGGTATTGTTTTTGAGTTGGTTTGTTTGTTGGTCTGTTTGTTTGTCAGCAGCTTTACGCAAAAACCACACCAATTTCCATGAAATTTTCAGGGAAGGTGCAGTGTGGTCCAGAATGTAGGTGAGAGGTCACAGTCACCAAAAATATGTTTTTGCAATGATAGGGCAAATCTGATAAAATGTGTGTGCACACACACACACACACATACAAGGAAAACAGTAAGTATATATATATATATATATGTGTGTGTGTGTATGTGTGTGTATGTGTATGTATATAAAAAGCTCAAATCATCTATTTTTATGATGAGTCTGTCTCACTCACTGCTCTGTCTTTTAATCCCCATTCCATATGTGGGGCGGGACATGCTCAGATGTCTATGGAAAGAACAAGGTCTATTCTATCAGCACATTTTGAAATTTTAACAATTGAGTAAATTTTTAAGAGTATTTCAAATAAATCATACCAGAACCATCCAGAACACTCACCACAGGCAGACCCATCAGGCGTTAAAGGGTTAAGTCCAATCCTCTGAGCACGTCCTGCATTAGCCAAGCAAACACCAAGGGACGTCAATGCAATTCCAGCTGCTCTCAAACCCAGACTAAATGTCATTAGGAACCAAAATCAATCCTCTGGTCGTCCCCAGAAATGGCTCCTCCAGCTCTTTGTCAAAGTACTTTCAGTAAATTTTATTCTGAGCTCAAGAGACTTCATGGTAAACATTCAGAAGTGGAATCAGATGAAAGTTTAGAAGGGAACACTACAAAGATTACAATACAAACCTCTCTGACTGGATGTAAACAGACTTAAAGTGTCCACGTCAGACCAGAGAGGACATGTCTATTTAGTGGAATCTGACGAAATTAAATTGACAGATGCTGATACGTGACTCTGGTATCTGTGGGTTTTCAGCATCAATCCTGGACCACAGCCAAAATATTCCATTTTACAGATACTGGATACATGGGTACATAGAAAAACACTATGACTCCCACCAATCAAAAGCACCTTCCACACTGTCATGTCAGCTACATATAATATATAAAAACTTCATCTAATGCATAAATATAACTCAGTGCCCAGTGTCAGTCTGTTGTGTATTTCAGTTCTTACATTCATTGTGCATCATTAAAGATTAAATACAGTGTGTTGGTACCAGGATGTAAAACTACAGTCACAGGAAAATTATTAGTACAATTACAAGTCAAACTCAATGAATAATGTGTCACATAATAGTAAAAAGCAGCAAAGAAGAACATAGTGTCTCCATTTTCAGTTTAATTTCACATTAGCATAAATCCTTGATTTGAGACACAGTTAATATATCGCTCAATTAATGTCATCAAAATATGGTATACTAACAAGGTTGGTTCAAAATGATTGGATGGTGTTTTTTCATCCCTGTCTGTTAAACAGGTGACTGTGTTTTTTTTTTCTATTGGAGCATTTAATTAATTGGTTGTAATTGGAGTGTGAAGGTGATTTTAAGCAATATAGTTTAAAAAAATGCTCCAGAAAAACATATTGCACCCCACCTTTAATATAACATGGTAATAATTCAATTCTTATTTTTTTCAAATTTTTCACTATCAGTAGGTTTTCTATATTAAAGTCCTATATATTAAATCTGTTCATTAGGTAGGTTAAAATGCAGCTTTATTTCCATGTCACTGACAAAAAGATTACCAGAGTGTCTAATTAAAACATTGCTAAGTTTTTGCTGTATTAGTGACAAAAAGATCAATTATTTTAATACTCGTTTCTATTTACATTTTTTATGTGTAAGTTAAATGGGTTTTTCAGGCTTAGGCAGTTTTTGTAGATGGAAGATGATTAAAATGCTGATTACATTCATACAGTAATTGTATGTAAATCAGTAGTGCACGATGGGAAAAAGTCTGCATTAGTTGGTAGTGTTTGCAATGCATTATGGGATGCTGTCTCTCTTGGTTCTTTCTCTTTATCCACTGATCAAACTTCCCCCCTCTTCGTCGCTCCTCTTCCCTTCTTCCTCTTCATCACTGCTGCCCACTGCCCCCCCACCCCCCCACCCCCCGCCGCCTCCCCACCATCCTCTCTGGCTCTGCCTCTCTTCTTCTTGCTCTGATCTGAGTGTTGGCCTACTTTCAGACATGGCGAGAGGAGATGAGGCTTGGAGGCTCGACTCAGCTGCAGGGAAGGAAAACAGCCTCAGCTCCATTTAGAGTTCACTGTGTGTGTTGTGTTACTGCCTGTATGTGTCTGACTGCACATTAACAACTGCCGCTGTGTGTGTGTGTGTGTGTGCTGCTGCCATAGGGTTATTTCTTTTTTTATCTGTTTGTTTATTCCTGGCCGACCGCCGTAGTCGTACTAGAAACGCAGAAGCGGCTGTGTCGTGGTGTCAGCGTGGGTTTTATGGTTTCATAGGAGATGCAGAGTCAGTGTGGATGTAGAGCCAGGGCCAGTCTGGTGCAGTGCAGGGGCCCAGCCTCGGTCAGCAGCATTCGGCTCCGGATGGGCGGAGCCACAGACTGAAGGCCATGGGTGCCGCTGGCAGCTCTGCTAACATCACGGCTGAACTGGGTAAGGCGATGGCGACCACAGGCCTATGAGCGGAGTTTAACGATGACTGGGTCTGTCCAGAGATGTGTAGATGTGGTGCAGTGAGCAGTAGGACACAGCTGGGGGCACTGATGTGCTGACATGAGGCATTCTGGGTAATCTGATGAGTCCTGAATTCAGCTCTGTCTCATGCATATGTGTCTACAGTCAGTGTGTTTAGTTTGTTCTAAGTGATAAACTGTAACTAAAAGGGCAAATAAGTTAATCTTTCCATCTTAGCCCCACCCCCTGGTTACTATTGCTATGTGTGTCAAGCTTTTTCATCGTCATAGACGTTTTTCTGAGAAAAAACAAACAGAAATTTGTGCTTTAACGATAATAAAATATCCATTAGAGGTTCACATCAAGGAGCAGAGGAGTGAACGTCATAACATAGATTTGACTTGATTGATAACATGTAACTATTGCTAATTTGTTTGGCACACAGGTGTTGGCAAATAAAAAGAGCTGAGCAAGTTCTTCACAGTAGGTTTGTGATCAGTTGCTTTCCAACATGGGACTAATTGTGGTCATGTTTTTCATCGTTTGCTAATTGTGTGCTAAGCTAAGCTAAGCATCTGTAGTGTTCTCATAGTTTTACAAACATAAAAGTCAAGTGGCCTCTTTGTGTGTGTGTGTGTGTGTCGGGAGATTCACACAAAAACCATAAAGAGCTGACTGCCGCATATATTTTTGGTCAAGGAACAGACTAGCAAAACTGGCGAGTCCATTATTAATAACTCCTAATATTTTTGGAGTTATTAATAATTTTAGAGTACAATAGCCTTACATTGCTATGTCCACAAGGTTTTGGCGGTGACTGCTGGATAATAGTGATACAGCATGCACAAATATGCAACAGCATAAAAACTACCACATGTAGAACCTGTGGATCCCTACAGGTCAACACCCTAGTACAGGGCTTTTCAATAGGTGGCCCACGGGCCATTTCTGGCCTGCAAGAGGATGCAGACTGGTCCACCCAACTTGTGAGCAAAAAGTTGGGGTTTTTTTGTTTTGTTTTTTGTTTTTTATAAAAAAAAACCAACAACATAAGATTCCCTACTTCAAATTCACATAAAAGTCTGTAAAAAATTACATCATCACAGCCTCCCCCCAGCATTAATCTGGTAGTGGGTCTGATTCCCAGAATTCACCTAACCCCCACTTTCCACCTGACCTGCACATGTGATTGTGTAATTTGTGTGTGCATTCTTCATGATGTAGACAGATGTGACACTAATGAAAGCAGAAAACAACAATGGCTGAGTGGTGAACATGTCCAGCATTGAAAAACAAAAAGTCAATCAGGAAAACCAACATGTTTAATTTGCACAAAGACTGTTGCCATATGTAAAAATGAAAATCTCCACTGACACTTCACTTGCACGGTGATTTCGAAGCTAAGTATCCTCCACCAATAGCACAGAGAAAATAGGAAATAAAACAGCTCTTACAGGGTTCTCAACAGGGCATTTCAGCGTAAGGGGATGTTACGCTGTCGGTTTAAAATATTACGCTGTGATTAGGACCAGTAAACTGCCTTCCCGTCTAAAATTAAGATTTGCTTCCAATCTCGAGGTTACAATTAGCATATCTCAGTTGTTTCTGTGATGCCATGTATGGTGACGTAAAAGAATATGACAATTCTATGGCTGCAATCAACAAATTCACTTCTGCACAAGAGAGTGCAACAACTGCATCACTGTGTGTTGCCTGGAAACTGCCCAAATATAAGAAACCATTCATTGATTCAGAGTTGATTGAAACGTGTGCTATTGAAATGGTTGAAGTTTTAAATCACAATGAGAAAATCAAGAAAACTTGTGGAGCTACTAAAACAGGTGTCGATGTCAGATAACTCTGCAACAAGAAGAGTGGAGGTTTTAGCTGCCGAGTGATTTTCCACACTACTCACTGACTTAAGAATTGTAGGAGCAATATCTCTTGCCATACAGGCTCATCCTGTGATAGAATTGACATGGACCAGGTTTTTGCGTTTGTAACATTCTTTGATGGACACACCTTTGGGGAACCGAGATTTTTCTTTCCTAGGATGCCGACTGAGTGATTGACATATACAACGCCCCGAACTAATTTAATTGGTCGCCCAACTCGCGCAGCATCACAGACTGGATCACCTAACAACAGATTTGCGAACTAGCTAAAATAATACGGAGGATTTAGCTGTTTAATTTATCAATAATATTTTTTATTAATCATGTTTTCATGCCAACACTGACAGCAGCCAAGAAAGGGAGAAATAAAAGCAGGGACAGGAGAATGTTCACTCTTAGAAGTCAGCCAGAATTAATGAAGTTTGAATGACGTTTAAAGCAATATAAATACAATATGAAGAGTAAACTGTACAACAACGTTGGAGGATTCAGCCATTTAATTTATTAATAATATATATATATTCCTCATGATTTAGTGCCAGTGCTGCCAGGAGCCAGGAAGGGGCAGGAAAATGTTCACTTTTGGTAGTCAGTCAGAATCAATTAAGTTTCAAGCAAACTTTATTAATATAGCGCCCATCTCAGGTACCACAGAGCACTTTACAATAGAAAGAGTAAACTACATAACATCGTAGCCTACATAAAACCACAGAGTAGAAGTCAAAGGTTCTGGACAATAAACTGTTCAAGCCATCACAATTTCATCGAAGTGTCAACTATAACCAGCTAGCTAGCTAGATCTAAGGTATCACTGTTTATCGTTAATCTAATCATGTCAAACTTCATTCATTCTGACTGACTTCCAAAAGTGAACGTTCTCCTCTCCCTGCTTCTCCTTTCCTTGGCTGTTGGCATGAAAGCATGATGAATAAAAAGTATTATTGATAAATTAACTAGCTAAATCGTCCGTATTACTTTAGCTAACTAGCGAATCTGATGTTAGGCTGCAGTCAATGGTGCTGCGGGAGTTTATTGAGTTGGGCGACCAATTAAATTAGTTTGGGGCGTGGTATATGTAAATAAAACCATCACCATCCTAGGAAAACAAAAATCTTGCTTTCAGAAGGTGCGTGGAAGGCAGAAGGAACACAAACTGACCACTGAGTGAAAAATAGTGTGACTCCCTGCTGCCATAATTGGCTTTGTACCATCGTAATCTAACACACATCTGCATTACTTTTGAAGCAGACTACAAGTAAGAGAAAATCATTGGTTCCCGTTTGCAGCACTTTGAGATGCATCCATGCATGAAAAGTGCAATATAAATAAATTGACTGATGGATTGATTTTGGATTTTCAGTATGTACAATTAATACTGACTGCTAACATTTGATTAGGGTCCGTGTTCAAGCCCACTGTGAGTTTGATGAAAATTTATTGTTGGAAATACATTGTTTGTTTTATGTTTTTTATTAGATTTATTTATTATTTAAGTATGTACAAGTGGCTTCTTTTATAGCTGTATTGGTGTTGATTTTTGTCAAGCAGACTAGCAAAGTGAATTTTTAAAATTGTATTTTGAGTTACAGGACCACTCGCTGCTGTTATAAATCTGGCAACTTTCCAAGCAGACTGTAATAACCAAATATTTATTCTGAGTAAATGGTTGGTTTTCAACCCTGGTTTCCAGAGTGCAATTTGTCTTTGTGTGACCCTCACAAATAGTATTCCTAAATCCCAGGGCATAACTAATAATAATGGTATTATTCACTATAATTGTACATTCAACGTTGTTATCTGAACTGTCACTGGAGTGGGGGTGCAATGGTGCGCCCCCCCCCGCCGCCGCTGTGTGTCCCACGGGTGCTGTGGCCCTCAGCTTGGTGCCCAGGTCAGAATTTGGCCCTTGGTGAAATTTCATTGGGGAACCCTGCCTTAGTATGAGATTAAATGTGGTCTGAAATACTAGCACTGTATGCATTCTTTAAACTTTACATTAAATGCATTTACTTTCTCTCTTTTTCAAGTGGTTTCAACACATAAAACAAATACTGATGTTTGAGTCATATTTCTCTTCAACAGACTGGCTTACCTGTCAAAATATTATCAACATCATAATATTAAAGCTAGTGAAAATGTTAATTTATGCACAATATAAATGTGTTTTCATGCTTCCGAGGAGTGGTTTAAAAAAGACATTATTCCTATTAATGCAAATTTGCAAATTATTCCTCCATTAATAAATTCCAGGGTGAATTGAAAATGTTTTTGATACAAATATGTATTGAAATTCATCCAATAAGGAACACAAAAACGTACGTTAAGCACAACAAACATTGTAAATATAAATTAATGTTTCCATTAATTCTGTATCATATAATTTTTGAGTCTGTGTTCATGTTTTGGTCATTCCAAAACCACCTTATATGTTTATATTTAACCTGGTAGTGTTCAACCACTGTTTTAAATTACTTAACAGTGCTACAGCTATTGTTCCTGCCCAACATGTCAAAATATGCTCACTTTTGTCTCCCAACAAACCAACATCATGAAGGCCAAAATGTAAAGGTCATTTCAATCCATTCTATTCAACTTCAAGAATCTAAAGTGATGTTTTTTGCTGAACAAATAACCAGATACTGAGTTCCATTTGTGACAAATACATCCCGTTGCCATGGAAACAGAGACAGTGGTCCATTGTTTAGGTGAAGTGTCCAGTGTTTTCAGTGTTTTCATTTACGTCCCTCTGGTCATTGTGTAAGGACAGACCATCTGCCTTTGGTTCATCAGGGCCTGAATTCATCATCCAATAAAACAGCAAACATATGGTGTTGTGGGCGTCGCTGACGGTGTCCTGCTGTTGCTTAGGTGTGAATCCGATGCTGCTGTTTAGGATCTTTGTGTCTGAAGGTTGGTTAATCCATATGGGAATAGAATACTATAATATATACAATATACAGAAAATTGTCATTTTCAGTGTTTCTTATCTGACTTACTACATACAGTTCTGTCAAGTAGAACAGAATTAAATACACTTAAAGGAAAATGACATCCCTTAATCCTCTCTTGTCCCACCCACAGAGGTCCTTCTAATCACATACAGCACAAAATATGCTCAGTGTTGTACTAATGTTAAAATGCATGTCTGCATACAGTTTAAAAACATCTTAAATGTCTTCAGAAGTGCGTGTAATATTTATTATAGTTCACAGGTCTTATTATTACGCAGGATTTGAGTTAAATGTTTTCCCTCTCAGCTTTTCAGAGGTTGTATGAATGATTGTGATTCTCAGATTTTGCATCACAACAGGTTAATGAATAAGCGAATGCAGATTTTTGTTCTGATCCAGTCTCAGAACATGGTTTTTATTCCAACTCAATAATGGGTTTCAACCTTTAATGCCTTAATTGTGAGAGCTACCACTGATGCTAACCCTCTATCCTTGACTTTCATCTTTGTTGGTATCTAATCCGTCTGACCTCTGTCTTGCAGACCAACCCAACACCATGACCAACCTGAGCCGCCCGGTGAGGCCCGGGTCCGAGATGGTTCTGGATCGGGTGGACTGGGTCCTACCCCTGATGGTGTTGTCGGCACTAACTTTCCTGTGCATCGCCCTGCTATTGGCTGTGCTTGTCTATTGGAGGTGAGTCATCACACCAGTGGGTTCTGAACAGCACATCCGCATTCCACATTTAGCCCATTTTGATCTAAAGTGGACTAGTCCAGTGAAATTATAACCTAATAAACCACAAATATAAACTTCAGTTCACACGTTGTCCACTAGAGTATTTGTGGTTATGTCCAGAGATGTCTGTTCCAGTTCTGAGTGGGACAGTTGGGTTCCAGGGCAGTTCACCAGCAGAGGGGGCTGTAGAGTTGGTTCTTTTCAGGTTGAGTACATTAGGTCTCATGCATCGTATTAGTCCACCAAGGAATGGTAGAGGTATGTTTTTGCTGGCGTTTATCAGATCATCTGTCTGCTTGTCTGTGTGCAACATAACTCAAAAAGTTATTTGGCTGAAAATTTCAGGAAATTCTGATATAGGAAAGAGGAACAAATGATAAAATTTTGGTGGTGATCAGGTATGTGTGGGGGGGCACATATGTGTGATTCATTGCAAGATAACTCAAAAGGTTATGGACATATTTGGCTGAAATTGTCAGGAAATATTGATACTGGCATAAGGAACTAGTGGTAAAAGTTTGGTGGTGATCAGTAGCGGTTGGGGGGGCGCACATGGGTCTTTCAGGAAGCGGGGGGGGTAACCTGCCTTGGCGGAGTCTAGTGCTAGTGCTTTTCTAGTTCTTCACTGTGATACTTTTGTGACTTTGGTTTTTAGTTTTTTTTCTCTCCAGCCAATCGGCCATGAACTGTGGTGAAAGCACTGCGTCTGGCCTCATCATCTTCATCGTCCTCTTCATTGTTGTGGTTGTCTTTGTCTTTGTTAGCAATTTCTTGAAACATGTTCTTGGACAAATCTACTGGTTGTATTCATTTCAAATTTTATATGCAGCTTCTTTTCATCATCATTTTTGCCGTCGTTTCTATCAGTGTCTTCATCATCGTCTTCATTAGTAATTTCTTAAAACACTTCTTTGAAACTAATGATCAGACTCATTTCTAATTTTATGTGCATCTTTTTTTTGGGCAACATCTACAAAGTTTTTTTTCATCTTTGAAAAATTTGGAATGTTTCAATTTTTCCACAATTTTTAAAAAATATTCTAAATTTATATGTTGGGACGGCCATGGCTCAGTTGGGAGAGCGGGTCGGCCATTGACTGAAGGGTTGGCGGTTCGATTCCCGCTCTGTCCTAGTCAGTCCGTTGTGTCCTTGGGCAAGACACTTTACCCTCCTTGCCTCCAGTGTCACTCACACTGGTGTATGAATGAGTATGAATGTTGGGTGGTGGTCAGAGGGGCCGTAGGCGCGAAATGGCAGCCACGCTTCTGTCAGTCTGCCCCAGGGCAACTGTGACTACATATGTAGTTTACCACCACCAGAGGGAGCTTGTGAGAGTGAATGAATAATGGAACACTAATGTGAAGCGCTTTGGGTGCCTTGAAAAGCGCTATATAAATCTAATCCATTAT
The DNA here is from genome assembly GCA_020466265.1 of Siphamia tubifer. Classification (NCBI taxonomy): domain Eukaryota; kingdom Metazoa; phylum Chordata; class Actinopteri; order Kurtiformes; family Apogonidae; genus Siphamia; species Siphamia tubifer. The sequence goes on from CM035787.1 coordinate 44,107,323, forward strand.
TATTATATTCTAAATGTATTTCTCATGGTCCATATGTTGATGGTTAATAACATGTTTCAGGTTACAGATATACATCTAGATCCTATTGATAAAAGTCATATATGGACTTGGAGTTTTGTTCTCCTCCAGTGAAAGTACCACCCACTTCTATTGGGAGATTGGTCTCCTGTATCCAAACCACAGGACTGGAACATAGAGACAGAACCTGACAACCTCACACAATCAACTGGGAATTGTTTCACATAGAACATGATGCTGACGTACAGAGACACTGGGAATGTTTTTATTCCTGCTTCTTCTTCTTGCACAATAATGTTAAACCACTGATGATGGTCCATCCAAACACATCCTGATTCCATTCTCGTCAAAGTAGCTCTTCCTGTTTTAACCCAAACTGACCTGGATCAGGTTCTCCTCTGTATGTAAAGCTCAGTCATTATGTTCTCCATTATTCTAGTGCTGTAAACACTGTTCACGTTGATTAGTGTGAGTTTTGTCTTCAGAGTGATGGCACCAGGGGAATGAACAGCCTTTTACTGCGTTAATTAAAACTCATTGAAAAGATAAAAAAAATACAAAGGGATTTACCTGAAACCTCCAGGGCCCGCGATTACAAGAAAAACAAGCTTCCAAAGATAGGATTGAACATTGTTAATAGACTTTTCAGGTGTTAAAATAACATCCCAAAAACCAAGAGAGTTTATCTTTAGAGAAGTGATTATGTTGCATTGAGGGAATGTCTCAGAGAATCATAAAAATACAAAAAAAAAACCTAAATGATGAACCTGGAAACCAATTACAATAACCTCAACACTTTTACTCTAGTTTTATATGAAGCTGTTTTTCACCATAGTGTTAAACCAGGATGAAATAATGTGTTGTCATCTGAAAAAGTGAAGATAAAACACTACAGAATGTGACCTGAAACAGAACAAATATGAACTGTAAATGATTCAACTAAAGGGTGAATATGACGAGCATTATTTAAAGTGGTCATATTTTGCAAAACCCACTTTTATTAGTTGTTGGTACATTTATTTGTGTATTTGGACACTAATAATTCAAAACGTTTGAATGTGAATCCTCCGAGTGCTGTAAAGCTAGTGGTGTTCCTACAGTGATGGCCACCCCTAATTCATAGATAATGGATGATTGATGACGGACAGCAGTTGATAATGATCTCAGATGACAGGTGATTGGTCCTATTCAAGCCTCTGATACTGATCTGGAATCAGACGATCCTCTGCTCGGTGCCATGTTTCCAGTCTGTTCAGATCCAAGTCCAGATCAGACTGAATATGTTTCACTCACTAATCCGCTGTGTTTCATGTTCATATTTGAGTGAACATGGATTTTAGAGACTCAGACCATGCCGTAATGACTGTGATGAAAATGATGATAGCTCAGGCTGTTGTTTCCCTTCAGTCCCATCATTGTATTGATGAAATAAGGCATTAAATGTTGAAATCACAGCAAACACACACAGTTAAACTGACCTGAAACCAGCGGCTCCTTGGTGTTTTGTCTTTGTGTTTACATTTTACATAATGTCAGCTGAATCTGACCCAGATCCGGTCAGCTGACAGTGTGAGGGCCTTGTGGTCCCGCCCCTCAGAGACGGGAGTTTGGGATTTGGACTTTAACCTTCTGTCAGAGCAGCAGGTGCTGAGGGTGGAGTTTAATCCTATTGTGGAGCAAACGTCAGGTCACAACCCCCAGGTTCTGCACAAAAACCGCCTACAACACAGTCCTATTGGTCCTCCAGCAGTCCCCTGGCTCCTCCCACTTTACTTAAACTGTCCTGCTGCATTCAGAGCCCCTGCAGACTGTGGGGATTAGAATTTCCTCTCTGAAATAGGGATGAAAAGCAAAAAAAAAACTGTGGTAATTAAGATACATTTTTAAAGAAAAATTAAAATGTGAAAAATAGTGTTATTTTAATTTAATAAGTAAATATAACATGTATGGATATTACTGTCATTATTACCATTATTGCTAATAGTAGAAGTAGTAGTCTAAGTAGTATTTTGATTTTTGTTATATTCTCCTGTAAAAGAGAAGAATAAAATCACATATTCTTTTAAAAACCAAAACTGAATAACTGCTTCTTCATTTTCAGAAGAATAACATGAGTACACTTCCAATTCGGGCTCCATCAGAGCTAGGATAAAACAACAAACTATATTCATTAAACTTTCGAAATGTTCATTAGTTTTTATTTATTCATTTTCAGTTTAATTTCAGTTTTATTTTCTGGGTGCATAAATTATATTAGTATTTCTTGTTGGTGAATTAATTAGCTGCAGCGCAATTTTTCAGTTATTATGAGGAAAGACTTGATTAGATTTTGATTATTTACTCAGGATGATAAGGATAAGTGCAAAAAAAAGGACAAAAAAAGCATATTAATAATGATTTCTACTTGTTTAATTCCTTTAGTGTTTTATCTGTGTCAGACAGACGTAATATGCTTTCATATTTCTTTATTCATTGCAGGTTGTAATATCGGTACATTATTATGGATCGTTGCAGATTTTCCTCATTTCGTTCAGATCCACTGTTGAGTTTGAGCTCTTGTAGGACATTCATAAACTACACTTTCCTCATTTGGCAGTTAATTATCTCCATATCGCGGCGTTTATGAGCACAGACGGCGTTATTTTTGCAGCAGCAAAGTGTCAAACATGAGCTCCCCCTGGTCTCTAAATCAGCTGAACTATAACTACAGGAGGCTCCTGCTAGATTCTCCCCGAGTGGGACTGGAACGCCTCATGACACCAGCTGTCACACACCAGGAAGTGTTGTGGGATTGACCTGTTGCGTATGAGCATGAGTATGTGTGACCGGCCCCTTCATGCCTTGTTGAGACAGCCCCACCCCGTCCTCTCCTACCAACCCCCCACCCCTCTCCTCCACCCCACGGCCCTGGGTTCAGTCCTCCGTTAAGTGCTTGTCGGCGGCAGCATGCAGCAGCGCCTTCCCGCACCCTCCTCTTCCTTTTCTCCAGGATGAACGCCCTGTGCTCTCTGCTTTGTATCAAATACAGGTAGACACTCTCACACTCACACTGATCATGTAGAAAGAAAAGCGAACAACAAACACAGTCAGTAGAAGGAGATCAGCCTCTTATTAGTGTTTTTTTTTTTATTCTGCTTGTACTGAAGCTTTATTTCTCCAAATGTTGGTTGTTTTTCTGCCTCATTAATCTGTAACAGTGACTAATAGTATCTGACGTTGTTTCACTGGTGGATGGGAGTGTTCACACTTCTCCTCCAGGACAGGTAACAGCAAACAGCCTGTTAGTCCGGCTTAAGTCTGCCAGACCACGGTTTAACCCTTACCCACACCCGCACCCGTTTACACTGAATACACATGCAGTGCTTTGAATACCAGTGTGGAGTTCATCTGTGAACAGGTGGAATGAGTGTGTAAAAGGGTGGAGATGACACACAGTTGGATGGATTCACCTGTTAATTCGAGTCCTGGTCATGAAGGAAATTCAACATACAGTATCCTATAGTTTCATTCATTTGTTTCAAGCAGAGGAAAAATTATACTTTTATGTGTACAAGCACCTAATAGCAGAGCAAATGCATTAATAATAAGTAGAGGTGATCGAGACAATGTAGCATTTACTGTGTACACTAGTAATAAAAAAAAAAAAACATTCAGTAACTATTGCTCAAAAAGGACTGGGAAGAAGAAAACATATTAAATCCCACCCCTGCTTCTCATTTATAACACACATAACAATGTTATGTGTGTATGTTACACATAACAACCTTACACGTGCTTCCTTAATGATAAAGTTACATCTATTTCTCTAATAATATATATATATATATATATATATATATATATATGTATATATAAAACAGATAGTAAACAGATTAGAAAAAGTTAAGTATGTTACATATATCTAACTGATGTGTATGTGAGCCAAAAAAACACCTGAAATATTCACCTTAAAAATGTCATAAAATAATCATCAGTACATTTTCTCGATAATAAATAAAATCTCAGTCATGTTGAAAATCACAGGTTTGATGAGTATTCTTTACAAAGTTTAGTAAAAGTGAAAAAATTCTTCGATTTTCCTAAAAATTATCAACATTTTTTAAATTTGATTCAGGATGGGTTTAATATATATATATATATATATATATATATATATATATATATATATATATATATATATATATTTACAGCCATATAAATTGGAAGAAGAAAAAATTATCTTGATGTAAACATGATGTGTATGTATTTGATTAGAAAAAAATTCAAACGGAATATTCTACAGGTTGCCTTTTAGAGATCTGTCCTTTGTGATTTTCTTGAATCAGAAATTCTTCATCACATTATCATTGAAAGAACAGGTAAAAAAAACATATGGATGGATGGACGCATTTCATTTCCAACAGAAAGTGTGTAAAATATCTGTATATAAGTGTTGTTTCCTTGTATATTTGTGCTGGGCATTCATTCATTCATTCATTGTCTGTTGTTCAGTTTTAATACGTCCTCATTATCTGAGGTTAAATGCCGCTGATGGTTGAGTGACTGAGTTGTGGGTCTTCAGGTCTATAGTAAAGGTTTTCCTATGCTTTTGGTGGATCCAGTTGTATAAAACCTGTGTCTTGTGCAGAAGTAGGTCGATGCTGTTTGAATAGATCAGTGACTTCAGCCTTTGTGTTTCATTGCTGTTGGAAAACCCGACATGTTGTGGTTGTTGTGGGTGACAGCGGATGCAGATGCCTCTGGGTTTCTACAGTGCTTTCTTCTCAGACATGGAACATCTCCTCTCATCTGTCTTTTATGTCTAAACACCTGCCGTGCATCTCCATTTGAAAGCGTCTCCGTGTTAAACATTATACTGGTGAGTTTGTCAGACACTGAAACTCGACGGATCTGCTGTTGAGCACCATCACAGTGTGACGGTGTTCGCACCACGCCTGGACTCGCCTTGTTTGTGTCGCCTTGAAACAAGTCGGTTTGATGAAAAAGCAGCAGGTAGAAGTGACACAGTTAAGGCGAGGGTGTGTTTGTGTTGTTTTCATTATCACGTGTCTGTGTGGCGTTCAAAGTCCGACTGTATGTCATGTATGTCAGTGTACTCTGACAGAAACAATCAGCCCGTACAACCTGTTACAATCACCAATTACATAAACGGAAACAAAAAGAGAATCGATTAAACCTCACCATAAACCCCTCAACTAGAATCCACAAATATTTTAACGTATTTTGATGTATTAATACACAAATATATACTTTGTACATACTTACTTTTTCAGTATTGTTGTGATATTTTTACTGATATTTTTTTGGTGTTTTTGCTGCTAAACTGATTTTCATTGTTCCTGACAGTGAAAATAAATATATATTCTATTCTAGTCTATTCTATTCTAGTCTAGTCTATTCTATGTTAACATGCAAGAATATGACTAAATACATATGTAATCTAATTTTCCATCTAATTTTAACTGTGAAGTTTGTGTAAAACAAAATCATGTCTACCATCGATCACATCATTGATCCCAGATGAGCCCCCAAAATCTGCCTTCATTTAGAAACTGAAAAACCACAAACACTGAGGCTTGATTTTGAAAGATGCATGTTGTCCATCTTTTTTTTTTTTGTATTTTGTGAGCATCTTCAGCTAAAATACAAAAAAACAACATTTTGACTCAATTTACATAACTTTACTCATGAATACATTCATGTCCTAATAGTTTTGATGGTTCTACTCTGAGTTTTATTCAATATTCTGAAATAAGAGTCTCAAACCATCTTGTAGTTGATGTATGAAGACTCAAATTTCCAATTGATTTTACACTGATTTTTACAATATTACAATCGGGATAATGCACATATACATCCACAGAAAAGATATGTCTACTTGGATGGGATTAGTATGATGTAGGTGTGTGGAGTACCACAGGTCATCACTGACTTAAATGATCGAGTTGCACAAGATAAGAAATATCAGTAAAACTACCTTAAACTACCACATTAACATACAATTGCCCCCTCCTGCCATTTGCATATGATGTTGCTTCCTGTTATCATTGTTCATAATATTACTATTGTCCATCAACTAGATGATTAAGCTATTAATGTGTTTTTATTAGCCACATTGCTCTGCTACGTTGCTTAGCTTACCTAAAGCAATCAGAAGTCCCCTGCCTCTAAAAAGTGCTTCATACCTTCTTTGGCTTCTTAATCGTTTTTGTCACATGCCAATTCCGACAACACACAATATTTCCAGTGCAGTTGTCCAACTGCCTAGTGGAAAACTGAGTGGTTCTTCAAGAGTCTGCATGATTGAAAATGCGCCCAAAAAATAAAAAATAAACACTTGTAAACAGGATGTGAGGGAATATCTCTACACATATTAACTACTGATCTGTTCACAATGGCAATTATTATTTTAGATATACTTTAGTGTACATGAGCCCACTGGGATACACTCTGCCGCTTACCAATGGACCACCTACTGCCTTGTAGGTTAAACATCTTTAGGTAAAGACTACGGGAGTAAACCCCAACAGAAAATCTAGAGTGGAACCCCACAGGCAGTCGGACAACAAAGAATCCTTCTGGCAGCTCCTGCATCCTGTCACACCCTTCAGTCATCTCGACTTGTTCCTGTCACTGAGTCAGGATGTAGCAAGAAGAGAGAGTGGTGTAGCTGCTGTGCATTTCTACCTCACATTAATTCAACTTATTGGTACATGTCAACTTCATGAATGCAGTAACTCGATCATAATCTGCAACTTTGAAGTTGGTCATTGTTATCTATGAGGGACAAGCATAGTATACACTACAATACTTTGTACCCATGTAAAACTAATACCATCCAAACAGGCTCTAATTCCATTGTACTATTGGATACAGTACAGGCAATGACATTTATGTAGAATAAAATAAATTCAGCAGAGAAATTACAAAGAGTAAATAGATCTCACGAGGGACAGTTAAGGAAAAATGCGTTTTGGTTACGTTTTTTTGTCTGTTGTTAGCATGTTTACACAAAAAAATCCTGGACCAATTTTGTTTACATTTCCCGGAAAGGTGCAAGGTGGTCCAGTATAGATCCCATTAAATTTTGGTGAATATAGATTGAAGGTCACAGTCACCAAAAATGTGTTTTCACAATGACAAGAAATAGGGCAAAACAGGTCAAATGTGTGTCTGGGCCAGGTTTGTTGTGCCTGGCACTATGTCTTTACTGTTGTTTCCACCAATGGACTCATGGAGAATAAAGTGTGAAATTAAGCTTTTATTTTTCTTTTTTCCCAGACGCTGCTTCCAGACGGCCCATCTCTACGTGGAAGACAGTGATTCACCCAGGGTGGTGAACAATGACAGCGGCCCCATTGTCAACATTCCAGGTAACGCACATGCAAATACTAATCTACACCCAGTACAGGAACCAGTGTAGAGCCAGTACAGGACTCAAAAAACACTGTAGACTGGGAACAGACTAGGTACAAGATTCAGACAACCACTGTAAACGAACGTTACGTATGTAACTACGGTTCTATGAATCCCGGATGGGTAGGGATGAAATAGAACCAGGTACAGGACTCAGGAGGTGGTTATAGGACTCAGAAATGCTGCGCTAGACCAAGTTGCCATTTTAGACTGGATACTGGGCCCTGGTCTGATGTGGTATTAAAGCCTTGATTCTTCATGGTTAGCAGGGTGGCGGTCCAGTCCAGGATCAGAGGTCAGGGCTATTCTTAAAACAGAGGTCAAAGGTCATGTGGATCTCGTGTTGCAGTGAACAGTCAGTTCATCAATAATGTCACATGCTCGTAGAGATTCATTCACCAATGACAGTGTCACCAATGACAGTGTCTGGAACATATAATAATGGAAAATGATTTTACATCAGAAAAATAAGAAAATAATTTAAAAACAAACTTAATGTTTTTGTGAGAATTAATGATTTCTGATCAGAATGAGACTAAAATGGTACAATTCAAGATTTGTAAAAGACTCATTCAACTCAACATCACATTCAACAAAAGCCTGATGGTCAAATCCTGTTATAAATGATCAGATCCACACTCGTATCTCCTTCTCCTTTTGTATGTTTCGTCTGTTTTGAGGTTTTAATTTTGTTGGAAGTTGTTTCATATCAACAGTGATGCACTGTAACCATAGAAACCATGTGAAATCAACCTGATTCTACTGATATGAACACAGTCCTGAATGAACTGTTCCTGGGACCAGCTCCTCTAACTAGACCAGGATCTGTTACAAAGGATCGCCCTGGATCCTGTCAGTTCAAATCATGAGCGGGTCAAGTCCAAGTCCTTCATTCACACCAGAACAGAAAAGGCCCGGCTCCTACAACCCAGTAAAGTAGTGGTTGGTGACCATGTGACCGACCCAGACCTCGACGTGGACCTGGACACAGGTCTGGACCTGGACCTGGTCTCTGACCATATGTCAGCTGGGTTAATTGACTCAAAAGCTCAGACCTGGAGTCCAGCACATCCCATAATCCTCTTTGTGGACCTTCAGTTAGATTTGAGACCTGAAAGATAAAAGGCACACAGAACATTTACAAAGCTAAAAATAATAAACATCCAGTGGTTCCCAAACAGGGACACCGAGATATTAATAGTGTCAGAAATGAAAATCACAAAACTAGAAGAAAATCATGTCAGAGAAAAAAATATGGTGACAGCATAAAAGGTTTAACATATAAAAAATATATGATGGACCAAAATGGAAACTGTGAAAAGAAAATGATGAAATGTAACGGTACAAAAAAATAAAAGATGAAACAATATGCAAAATTTGTATGAGATATAAAAGAAAAAATAGGAAGTAAATGATATTTAAAGATGGACACTATAGATAAAATAATCTAAGACTATGTAAACGATGTCAGAAGACATAACAACAGATGTTGGCGTTAAGTTAAATGACAGTAGTGAACTTTAAGAGACTTAAGTTTGATAATAATCTTTTTTTTTTGTCTCCAGTCCTGGTTTCAGTCACAATCAGAACATGGATTTTCATATTTTTTCTGATTTGATTTAATTTAATTTAATATTCAGCTTCTCAGGTCATTTGTGATTTTCTGTCTCCATCCTGTCACTTGGATATTAATTATTTCTAAACCAGTGGTATCACACATAAAGGGTCCAATCAGAACCAGTAAACTAAATAATGACAAATGCAAATGTATCTTTTCATTTTAGTGTAAAAAAGTAGAGTTGCTTCAACATTTACATTTCCTAAGAATCCTTTTAAAAATATATATTAATATTAAATGGCTTCATATACATGTAATTGTACCAATATTTTGTCCTTTATTAAATGTTTTATGTATTTGTAGTTCTACTATGAGCTGTAAATCATAATGTACATGTGACAATGATAAACTGAGGCAAAATGTTGTTAAAATTGCACTTGTTTTTCTTAAGGCATCTCCAATTGTTTGTGATTCTTATTGTTAAAAAGATAGTTTGTAGATGTAAATATTCTATATAGTGTAATAATATATTTTTTTCCACTGCGAAGCATAGAGAAACATTTATATTTGTCATTGTCCACTCTAGATCACATTGGTCTGAATGAGCTCAACTGCTCTTGACTCAGAGCAAGAACAAACTGAATGTTTACACTCATTTTAACATGTAATGCCAGATCAAACCAGAGTTCATGCTCTTGTGTGCAGACAGTTGTGAATCTGTTGAATCCATGTGTTTATAGATGTTTTCTGGTGGTCTTTAAGTCTGAGAATGGGAATGGAGACCAGTAAGTAAAGCCTATTTATGGCTGAATTCTGATAAATCCTATGAGGTCGAGGTCAGTGAGGTTTTAACTGTACTCTGCTTTAACATTGTGTAACATATAATATCACTAATATATAATAATATCATACTAACAGAGATTAGTGACTTCTAACATATTAATACACATATTTACATTATAGTTTATATAAGGAAATGCAGGTTTTAGGTTGTTATATAGAAGGTTTAATGTGTTTCATTAATGGGCCTGAGTGGTTGTGACCTATATTGACCTACCCACCTACAATGACCTCTGACCTCCACCGTGTAAAGACACATGGTGCACATAGGTCTCCCCCAATGCACCTTGCCTATAGGCTGAGGTTAAGATGGTGACAGTGGTAAAAGGCAGATCAGGAAGTCCTGGACTCAGATCTAGTACCTCTTCACTTCACATGGATCCATTAGCATTAGCTAATGCTAATTACATCCCCAAGTGGAGTTTCAGGGATATTGTGTTTTTGGTCCAACTGCTGCCACCAGATCCACTGGATAGCCTTTGTGTTAATACAATAACATGAAAAATACTGGGTTTAAAAATGTCATATTTCCCATGTCAATTAACATGATGGAGTGGAAGAAATGATTCGATTTTGGATGATTTACCATTTATCAATTGTCCACAACGGGCACTCGAAAGCTTAAAATCACTAAACATTCTTTTGTTCATGTCTCTGGACCTGGAGGTGCCTCATGTCATGATGTCATAGCTGTGTAGTTAAGGATTAAGGATGCTCAGAGATATACCCCTAGCCATCACATCCAAAGGCTTAAGCCTAGTTATCTTCTGTTTCTTTCACTTTCACTGCACGTGTGCTACTTTTCCAGGATTATATCATACAGGTTTCAGACAGTTTTTCTTAAATCCTCAAGTACTATGACAGATTAAGACTTCATGCTAATGCTATTCGCTAATGCTAATGCTAATCACTAACATTTGACATTCAGTTATGACCCCTTTGCATTGTTTGTCCTCCTTCTGGAGTGTATTAATCTGTAAACATCTTCTACGTAGACTTACTGTAAATACTGTTTTTCTTTTCCATTGTATGGTCATAATTACAACAAAAAAGCAAAATTAATATATATTTCATCCTAATCTGTAATTTCAAGTTCGCTTTTGTGGAAAGTAATCAATAATTGCTATTAGAGTGGAATTAATGTTATTTTTAGACACAGAAAATATCAGATTAGCAGTATTAAACTGTTTTTATTTTACAGCATATTTAGTTTTTGTTTTATGAATACAATTGAAGAGAATAGAATACATTTATTGTCATTTTAACAAGTACAATTAAATTAGTGCCACTTTATTTAAACAAACAAATAAAGGCTATTAAAACAAATAGGTAAAAAAAACAAAAAGAGCAGAAACCATCACTCACACATGTGTACATTGTGTTATTGAACATATCCCTGATAAACCTGTATGGTTTAACTGTGGATGTATGGATGAACTGTCACTTCTGCTGCTGGCTGGGACACGACACTCTGGAAAAGAGATTTTTATTCTCAACTTGATTTTTTTCCCTGGTTAAATAAAACTGTTTTCATGAATTTCTGATATTAGTTTGTTAAATACACATTTCTTTGCCTTTGTAGTCCAACTGAGTGGACATTTATGGAACTCAGTTTCATCAAAAAAGGTTCCAATTGCTTTTTTTTTTTCATGTATAAAGAGAAATAAAAACACTCAAGAAAAACTGTTGACTGAGGTTTTCGTAATCCATGCATGACTGCCGACACATTTCCATTTCTGATGTAAATGAGTCTCAAAATGTAAATGAGTCTCCAAACATAAAGCAAACGTTTGCTCCTGTTAATATTTGATGATGACTAAACTGAAGGGAACAGACTTGTGGGTTTTACATTCTGTCACTGAGCATTTGGACTGAATGTAATATTAGTGTAACAGTGGACATCCTCTATTGGTCAGATCAGGATCTGCTTCTTGCACTTTTGTCTATAACCTGATTTAGCTTGGTGCTTTCATGGTCTTGTCTATAACCTGGTTTACTCTGTGTTTTTCAGATGACATGGAGGCCGTTCCAGTCAACCAGTTCATCAAACACGTGTCTGAACTCTATTCAAATAGCCAACATGGATTCTCAGAGGATTTTGAGGTGAGGCTGACATCATAAACACTCAGACCTGAATCCCAAATATGTATCAGGTTGTTATTTAGTGTCTGTAAATATACAGTACATCAGAATCTCACTAAAAACAGATAACTGTTTATCTGTATGTTCTGCATCCAGGGCAGGTCCTTCAATACATATATGTTTACTGAGATTGGAGAAGAATAAGACTTCATTTAAACAAATTATGTGACTGAACTACAGCTGATACAGAGGCAAGGGTTTAGAAGATAATATGATCCAAGAAGGTAATTCAGGAAATAAAAGAACTTTAGGAAGCGCAAGGAGGCATTCCAGAAAAGATGAGATGAGATAAAACATGATAAGACAAGCTAAGAGTGGTGCTGTCAAGAGATTAATTCATTATGATCTGTAATTAATTGATCTAATCTTTTTTAACCTCACCTAAAAGTTGCTGAGAAAAGTCCATAGATTGAGAAGTTTTCTTTTCAGTTCATTACATTATTGTGGCAAATCAAAAGATTGCCACAAAAAAAAAAAAAAATTGCATTATAAAGAAACTTACAGTTTTTAACAGTTGAACAGATGCAACCGCAGCCATTTACATTCTGCTGTGTTTGGGACTAGTCTCAAGTGTTGCCTGTAACCTTTAGTTTCCACCAACAGGGGGACTATTGACCTGTTCTTTTGTCAATTTCCAAATGAATCGAAAATAACAATAAAATAACACATCAGGTTAATAGGTAGTGCTTTAAATGAACGCTTCAAAAAACATTAAGAACACTTTTCTGATCAATACAAGCATTGAACACTGAACTTGTTGTTTTTCCTGTGCTTCAGATAATGTCAAATAAATAAAACGGACCCATCAATCACAGAGCTGCACATCAAAAAGGCAACTCGCATACAGAAACAGTGAAGTTAAAGATTAAACCACTAATTATGGCTGTAATTAATTAACATTAATGAATGTGTTAATTTAACATCCCTAGCTGAGGTACCTTTTTGGCTGGCTTTTGTTGAATAACTAATGGAACATTATGCTTCTACTGATATATTTTATGTATTTAATGTCCCTTTTTTGTCAAGGTTAAAGTTTCAAATTAATAACCATTCTCCAGTTGTCTTTTATTATTATATAACTGTCCTACTGCTAATGGGCGCTTGTGCTAATGCTAATCACTCATGCTAAAACTAATGTTGATGCTAGTGTCAGGTGATCTATGGATTATGGATAAAATGCAGAGACTAAATTTCCCTTCAGGGATATAGTAAACAGATTTGAAAGAATAAATGACATTTTATTTTCAGTTACATCTGTCAGACAGTAAATAAAGACTATTTTACACTGATATTACCACAATGATCAGTCAGTAAAAAAGAACAGGCTGAAACACAGGGACTATTATCAGAAATCTAGAATAAATCTGATTCTAGAATAATCTAGAATCAGAAATCTAATCTTGAATATCAACAACCTACAGTAACTTTTAACCTTTATTCAAGCATGAAAAACACATGAAAGAATGAAATGTGTTATTAAGGCCCAGGCAAACTATAAATAAAACAATATAAAAACCAGTAGTCTACAACCTATGATAATATGAAGATACAAAACTGTAGTGTATGAATCAAAGTACTTTATTAATTCCAGGGGACATTATTTTGTGTTCCAGTTGCTTTGTTCAAACATAAGAAAAGTAGCAGGAAATAACTCATCAGTACTATATATGGATAAATATATCCATGTAATAATGAGAAGAAGTCTAGATAAATAAGTGTGCAAAACTATTGTGTGTAAATATAATGATGTCATTATAAGGTGAATTAAACAGCCTGATCAGTCAAACACACATCACCACCTCAGGAGGAAGAAACACCTCAGAGTTATTCTGGTTTGGAGGTTCTTGTCTTTATACAATCCCCAGAAAAAGTCACATGTTTCCATCTCATCCGTAAAGGCTTGGTTTATGCTCCATTATGTTGTGAGCCGTTATATCTGTGTTCCTCTCCAGTGGATCGTCCCGCCTTCCAAATGCAGCTCAAATGTCCCAGTGCAGTTCTGTGCTTGAATCATTTGTCGACATGTTTCTGTGTTTTATTACTACAGTTTAAGTGACTCCACCTCTGGAGTACAAACTGAGAGCAGATCATCAAGACAAAGAGGCTCCATGCTGAGATTATATTTAAGTCTTCAGAGTCCAACCCATTTGAGATTACGCAGCACAAAGGGCAAGAAAAACTGACGCATGATACACAATAAACACAGAATTTGGACCAATATTGTCACATTTGGGCCAAAAAGAGAAGATAAAAACTGGATTAAAAGGTGGAAAACTAATTACATCAACCAGTCAGATGGATGGCATCATGTGACAACTGGTTACTGTTGTAAATAGTTGTATATATGTGTATATTATTGTAATAGGTGTATAGAGTTTTAATAATTGTGTATAGTTACTGTATACTAGTTGTATATCGGTATATATAGCTTTCATAGTTGTGCGTAAGTGTATATAGTTTTAATAGTTGTATATAGGTACATATAGTAGTAATAAATCTATATAGTTGTAATGGTTTTTTATAGTTCAATAGTTTCATATAGGTGTATGTCATTTTAATAGTTGTAATACGCCCATATAGTTGCAGTAGTTATATACAGTTGTATATGGTTTTTCTAAAAAAAAATTCATCTTTAAATCTTTATTGTCCAATCTGCCAGGCACAATAAACAACCCCGCCCCCCCGCACACATTTTATCTGATTTGCCCCATTTCTTATCATTGCGAAAACACATTTTTGGTGGTTTTGACCTTTGACCTACATTCACCAACATTTAATGGGATCTATTCTGGAATTTGCGGAAATAGGTCTAGTAGCTTTTGCGTAAAGCAGACAGACCAACAAACAAACCAAGAAAAAATAAATAAATAAACCAACTCAGAAACAATACCCCTCTCCCCTTCAGGGGGGCATGGTATAAATGGTATGTTACACATTTTTCCACTAAAATACTGGAGTGGAATCTAACCTTTTGTTTCGTGTGATTTTAGGTTCAGTGTCTTAATAAAACACATCAAATGAAAAAAATAACTATGAAGTCACACAGGCAAGGTTGGACTGAAAATAGTGATACTAAATAAGGCACAGTAAAGGGCTGCATAATGAGAAATATAAAGACAGAAGTATTAAAAAAAACAGCCTAAATCCACTCTGAGAAAAATGCTTTTTCCTGTAAATAGTACTGTGGATAGAGAGGGGCACCCTCAATGAGTTATTTGGAAGCCAAATTCATGGATTCCTCCCCCACCGTGTCCTCATTTAGGTCTGATGAACACTGGGAACCCCTTCACAAATCAAATTATCCCCCACACCAAAGCTGGGCTGGGCAGGAGAGCGGAGGCCCATGCATCAATCATCAGTGTTTAGAATCAGCTGCAAAAGGGCTCATATATACAGAAAAGCTTCTCTGAAGGAAACTGAATGAACATTAATGCAGAGATTCTACATCCACGATAGCGAAACAGGATGAGAAACATGTGTCAAAGCCTGGATTTAGCACTCAGGATGATATGGAGGCATTTTAATGTCCTGATCCTATCAAAACATGACAATAATCGGTCTAAAATACAGTTTGTCATCTTTTTATGGTCACCAGGTATAACCCATTTGGACGTTCAGAGGCTTTGTAGTTACTGTGGAAACACCATCATCTTCTACAACATAGTTTCACTACTGACATCCATGGAGTTGGATCAATGATATTAGATGAACACACTGAGTTTATGTTCCATTAATGACAGACACGACTGAAAAAGTCACTTTTTCTTCCATTGTCACTGTTCTTTTCACAGTGATAGGCCATGAGCTATTGTGAATGTGCTGTCATCATCTTCATTAGCAACTCTTCTCTGACACTACTGTTGTATTCATTTCATATTTTATATATAACTCCTTTTGGACAATGACTACGAAGTTTTCTCACAGTTTTTTAGAAATTTAGCTTTTTTCCTTTTTTTTTTTTTTTTTTTACAAATTTGTGGAATATTAAATGTTCCTTTTTTTCTAATGGTCCATATTTGGATCATTTATAATAATAATGATAATGATGATGATAATGATGATGATAATGATGATAATGATAATAATAATAATAATAATAATAATAATAATAATAATAATAATAATAATAATGGATTAGATTTATATAGCACATTTCTATGAATACATACTCAAAGTGCGTACAGTGGATCCATTATTCATATAATATGTAAATGGTTACAGATATCATGATAGTTCCTATTGATATCTGATATAAGTCATACATAATCTTTGAACAAGTTGAGTTCTCCTCCAGTGAAAGTATCAGCCATTTCTGTTAGGATGTTGAGCTGCTGTATCCAGACCACCGCACTGGAACATAGAGACAGAACGTGACAACCTCACATATTCAACTGGAGATTGATTCTAGATTTTTGTATCTGTTAACATAATAAATCTGATGTTTTAAAATGGTGTTTGAAGGACTTGAAGACGTCAGAAGGGTTGAACATTAGTAGATTGTGTTTTATTACTAGAAGAAACTGGATCGTTGAGTGTCTGTAAATGAAGACCCTTTCCCTCCTTCATGTTAAAGCCACTCCAGACGTGTTTATTTCCTGCTCCATCTGCTCATCACATCACCATCTATATGACGTTACCTTCCCGCCATACCTGTAACCTAATCCCCTCGTCTGCTGCCACCACTAACCGCCCGTGTCTAGAATAAATGGCCAGTCCAACGGCTCTGATAAATCCATGTTTAATGGTGCTGAAACACAGAGCCTGGGCCGTAAAGCTCCAGAGGAAATGAGAGCAAAGGGTCAGAGCCAAATCCAGCGCTGGGTTGGCGGTGGCGTGCTG
Source organism: Siphamia tubifer (assembly GCA_020466265.1). NCBI lineage: Eukaryota > Metazoa > Chordata > Actinopteri > Kurtiformes > Apogonidae > Siphamia > Siphamia tubifer. The sequence goes on from CM035787.1 coordinate 44,124,136, forward strand.
AGTCTGCAGCCAACAGCTGTTTGTTTGGCACCGACTCCCATTAAACACTGACATACATTCAGCTGCTACGCCTAGAATGGCTCTGGGTCATTTATAGGAATGGGAAGTAAAAGCCAGGAGGTGAAGTCCACACAGGAATAATTAACCCCCTGGAATCTGCCCACAGAGGCCCTCACCCTGAACACCCAGAGCGCATAACATGCACACTTGTATTAATGTCATAATATTGAGTATGCAGTGTGTTTTCAACTTTTTGTTTCATTTTTTACTTTTTATTAACTGGAGCCATGAACAAAAATACTAAATAGTCAATAACTGTCATATTTTAACCTTTTAAATGCTATGATTGTAATGTAAACTACCCATTTTTACTGCTGTTATGTACTACATTGAAATTTTGTTTAAACAAAAGGACAAAAAAATACCAATGGAACAGTAATGGAGTCAATTCATTTTATTTTCAGGTTTTTAGGTCCTGGTTTCCTGACCATAGAGGTCTTACTAATCACCAAAACCACATAATCTGCACAGAGTGGTACTAAGTGTTCTTCATATAATTTATTAGAATTTTTTATTTTTTTTTTTTTGAGGGGGGGGTTGTATTTTCTGAACTTCAGCCATAAAGAAAAATACCAAATACTCAATCACTGTCATATTTTAACCCTTTAAATACCATGTTTGCAATGTAAACAAACAATATGTTTTATGGTAAACATGCTTGGTTTTTGTTTTGTTTTTTAGTTTTTTTTGGGGGGGGGTGTTGTTTTTTCAATTTACTACATAGGATTATTTGATTTTTATGCTTTTATCACATAACATATGTTATATATGTTATATAGTTACAGTAATATACATTATTATTTTGTTAGTTCAAATGTTAAATGGTAAAATGCGTCAGTGTGATTGGGTAGAAAGGTGTTAGTGTAGAAATTTAACATTAAGTACTACCATTATTATTTTTAGTATTATTATTATTCAAATCATAAAAAATTAACAACTTTTCAATTCTGACCTAAAACAAACTGTAAAAAATTAAGTGACCTTTAATAACATGAAGTGCAAAGTGTGCATAATGTGCTCACCTGAATACCCGAAGGTTAAATATATAAATACATGCAGGAGGTAAACAGGAAAAAAAAACCTCCAGGGTTTAGTCTTCTAATTAATTTTCAGTCTAAATTTGCCCACAGTTCATTTCACTTCCCAACATGTTCAACACTGTGGCCTCAGGTCGTGAAAATAAATGAGTCTACCAGCGAAGGGACAGGGCTTCTGCCATGAAGACATGAACAAGTAGAGCTGAGGAGAAAAACAACCAAATACAAATGTTAACAGAGGAAACACAGAATGAGCTGGAATGAGACCAAACGAGTCGGACCGGGAGGACGAGGACACCAACGAATGTGGTGAAGGATCAGTATCTCAAAAAAACACGACTGAACAGAAAAGATAGAAGATCTGAGGCTGAAAGAACAAACTAGATAAAAGCAGGAGGGACCCAGGTTTACCACCGTTCAACAAAAGAAGATAGAATGACTCAGATCTGATGAATCCTTTCAAAATAAAAGCACTAAAACCACCAGCAAATGAAACCATCATTTCCAGTGTGAAATGTTTTCATGTTTGGTTAGTTATACATATGTGACCCTCCTGTCACTTGGGTCAAATTTCAGAAATTAATATTTTACATTTACCTGAAAGCTTATTAAAAATGCTAGCGTGACATTAATTCAACCAATCAGATGTTTTTCAACATCAGCCGAGCAACAAGGGATTTTGGTTACTCGAGAAGGCTTTGTTCTGAGGCCTCCCATTGGTTCAAATATATAATTATCTAGATTTCTATTTAAGGGTTGTCAAGAGGGAATCCCGATTTTTCCAATGGTACCAAACATGATGGGGAAATACCTAACGTGAGTGCGAAGGAAAGACGTGTTTTGAGACGATCTTTCTTTGTTGTAGACTCAATTACTGTGAGTCGGTTGTTGTCCTTTCTAAAAGGCATGATTTGAAGCACTTACGGTAGGAATTTCACAAAAAGAAGTGTTCGAAGTGTTAGAAGTGTTCAGGAAACATTTTACTTGGATTTTATGCATAAACTACAATTTTGATAATATTGACCCATATAATGTATTTGAGGCTATAGCTACAAATACTGCTGTGAGACTTTGTGCTGGAGGGTCACGTATGATGATCAGATGTTTATTAATGATGGTGGAGTCAGAGTTAAAGACAAATGGAAAATAGACTGAACACAGCCTTTATTTAATTTAATATGTTATAAAGATTGCATATTTGAGGTTCATTATGCATTTGTTTAACCTTGGACATGATGTCATGGTTTAATGATCTGTTCTGGTTCGGGATGAGACTCACACATTCACTCGTGTGTTTTGTGTGCGTTTGTTCAGGAGGTTCAGCGCTCCACTGCTGATATGAAGATCACATCTGAACACTCCAACCACCTGGACAACAAACACAAGAACAGATACATCAACATCGTAGCCTGTAAGTAAACACACACAACAAAAAAACAACACACGAACACACACAATACAACACAAAGATACACAATATAACAAAAAAGGTAGCACACAAACACACAATATAACAAAAAAAAAACAATACATCACAAACGCTACGAAAACAACAAATGATACAATACGATACAGTACGATACAGTACGATACAGTATGATACAGTACGATACAGTACGATACAGTACGATACGATGAAATACAAAAACAGCACCTTGGTCATGTTTAAGGTCCAGGTTCTGGGGGTGTGTTGGACTCTGGAATGTTTGTATCTGTGTTTTGTTTCCCATGATGCTTCAATTGATGAACCAATGGGCGTTAGTTGGTTGTTTTATTTGCACACTGTGACAGATGTTTCAGGCGAACGTTCCATTCAGGGAACATCACCTGGACAGTTAAACATTAAATGTGTGAAGGTTAAACGCAGTCGTCATCTCCGTCTTCTGCTGTTTGACTGATGTGTTTCCTCCTCAGACGACCACAGTCGGGTGAAACTGAGGTCGATGGCGGGAAAGGACACCAAGCACACAGACTACATCAACGCCAACTATGTGGATGTGAGTTTGACCACAACGTATCATCAAATTGATGAAATGCAGTTCAGATGAGCCCTGGTCCAGATGAACACCTGCTCCTAATTGTAGACATGTCTCAGAATTTCATATTTTTTAGTTCAGCTCCAGGTTTTCTCATTACTTTCAGATGCCAAATCAGAATTTCAGGTTCAATCTTAGTTTGTTGAGGTTGTTCCTTTTTTTTTTATATTTCCCCATTATTTGTAGGTAAGAAAGGGCTGTCAAAATGAATGCATTAGCACAGATTAATCCATTGTCATAATTAATGATTCAAAATTTTAATGCGATTAGATGAAGCAGTTGTTTTGTTTCAAATTGTTTTGTTGAAACTGTTGAAGGAGCTGAACAAACATGTTAACTGCATATATATATTAATATTTTTGCATGTATTTTGGATATTTTATCAACTTTTTTGGTGTTTTTTTCTGTATTTTAGGGTTTTTTTTATATATATTTTGGATTTTTCATCACTTTTTTAATTTATTTTATTTTATTTTGGTGGATTTGAGCATGTTGTATATATTTTTTTCTCCATATGTTTTTTTTCTTTGTGTATTTTTTGTGTACTTTGTGGGAAATTTTAGTACAAAAGTGCTGTGATTAATCTTATTAAAAATGGTAATCATTTGATAGTCCTGGTTTTACCCTTGGCACTCGTTGCAGGTCATTATCATCAGTTCATCGTCTGTCCATATGTGCAAAAACTTGGGCATGTACTGAAGGTTGAAAGTTGTGGTATGTTGTGGAACTGAGATCCAAACTCAATAATTTGAATCAGTTTTACCCCTCAGCCAACTTCGGGTCGAAGTAGTATTGTAATACTTTTGTCATCCCATCTGTCTGTCTGTCCATTCAATGACATAATCACATTATCTGAAGAATGCATTAAGATATCTGCATCAAATTTATACTGTCGATGCACCTTGGCATGGAACACAAGCCTATTGACAATAGGCGATGTTGACCTACTTTTTTAAGGTTAAATGGGTTTATACAGTTATAATATTAAATATAAATATGGATGTAATGGGTTTCACACAAAGTCAATCTAATCTAAATTATGGGGCAGGAACTTTCAACAGAATCCTACACTATATTTGGCTTAAGGGGATTAAAAGAGCGTAGCACGTTATGCTTGGTTTTGAGTTTGGGGGCTGTTTCATTATTTTTAGGAAGTTTATACCTTTTTGAAAATAATGAATCTACATTTTCAGATGCTAACTGACTGTTTTGACAAAGCTTTTCATTACTAAACCTCCTGAGGAAATGTACAAGTTTTAGCTTTTTTAATTAAATACTTTCCGATATTGGAAACATCATGATGCAACCGTTTTTTCAGATGTATTTTTTTATTTTTTCATGGAATGTCCTTTGCGGGGGACAGTTTTTGTGTTTGTTTGAGGCTTTTTTGGGGGGGGGGGTTTGTGGGGTGGAGTGATTCATAAAGGTGTGAGACATGTCCATATAAATAAACAGAAAACCCATAACTGGGTCTGAGGAGGTTAAATATGCTAGATCTTTTGCACACTCAATTTAACTGATTTACCCTTGGACTTTTCTATTAAATCTGTCCCTTTATCCATTTCTGCATGTTTCTTAACAATGTCATTCTGCTTTCTCCATCTTCAGGGTTATAATAAACCTAAAGCCTACATCGCGGCCCAGGGTCCCCTGAAGTCCACCTTTGAGGACTTTTGGCGAATGGTTTGGGAACAAAACACCGGCATCATAGTGATGATCACCAACTTAGTGGAAAAAGGCAGAGTATGTGTCCAAACACATCAAATTGGATGTTCTAATGTTAATAATTCAATCTGTGATGTAATGATGTTGAAATTTTCCTTGAGAACAAACCCTTTGATATTTTTGACATAAATGTCATGCACAGTCACATCATGCGGCCTGGTCGACCAGTGGAACTGTGGAAGCTGTCGACTGACACTTAATGTAACTGTGTTTTCCAGAGAAAATGTGACCAGTACTGGCCAACGGAGAACAGCGAAGAATACGGCAACATCGTGGTGACTCTGAAAAGCACCAAAGTCCATGCCTGCTACACCGTACGCCACTTCACACTACGCAACACCAAAGTCAAGAGGGTGAGAAGTTCATCTAAGGTTGACCAAGAATTTGAGCCTTATTCTGAAATAGCATCTCCATTTGGTGTTTGGAAGCACATCCATAGTGATCTGATGACATCACAACCTAATGATGTCACAACCTGATGATGTCTGACTTGATGACATCATGACCTGATGTGTCACGACCTGATAATAACAGATAATAATTGATTAGATTTCTGTAGTGCTTTTCTCAGCACCCAAAGCGCTTTTGATTCACTCTCATATTCTCACTCTGGTGGTGTTAAGCTACATCTGTAGCCACACCTTCCCTGGGGCAGACTGACAGAAGCCTGACTGCCAACTCATGCCAAACAGCCCTTCCCACCACCACTGAACATTCATACATCAGTGTGAGTTGCACTGGAGGCAAGGAGGGTGAAGTGTCTTGTTCAAGGACCTCCTGACCCAAACTACGTCATAACCTAATACAGGGGTGCCCAGTCCTGGTCCTCGAGAGCTACTATCCTGCATGTTTTAGATGTATCCCCTTTCCAACACACCTGATTCAAATGATAAACCTATCATCAAACTCTGCAGTAGACTGACAATGACTGTCAGGTGTGCTGGAAGAGAGATATATTTAAAACATGCAGAATAGTAGCTCTCGGGGACCAGGATTGGGCACCCCTGACCTAATACGTATTAAAGGCTCAGACCACAAATGGACCCAGATGCAAGACTCTGAGTCAGGAGTGCGTTTTAGGTAGAATTTATTTAGAACAGCAACTGGGGGGCAGGGCAGAACACAGGTCAGTAAGTAGGCAAAAGGTCAAAACCAGAAATCTAGCAGAAAATACAAAAAGACTTTACCAGTAAACATGCATGAGTCAAACCACAATTCCAGTACACAAAATGGATCCGACAGGAACAAGGCAAATGCAGGGTCAGAGACAGGTATTAGGTACGGTAACAAAAGCCGATATCCAGCAACAAAACCACAAAGCCAAAACCAGTCATACACAGAGGTATCCAAGACTGGTAAGAAACCGGTCATTTGGTGCATGGAAGCAGACAAACTTGTAATCAAATCACATGCACACTACACTAAAATACTGGGGAACACAGGTGGGCTCAATCATAGCAAATCACCAGAGGAGGGGAAAACACCAGTGACAGGAAGTAAAACAAGACACCGTGAACATGAACCAACTTAACAAAATAAAAGCCCCGGACACTAACAAAGACAGAAAAATGGGAAGACAGACAAAAACAAACGCCAGGCACCACCATCAAAGTTCAGATACATAACAATACAGGGGTGGCCAACTCCGGTCCTTGAGAGCTTCAGTCCAGCATGTTTTAGATGTTTCCCTCTTCTAATACACCTGATGGACATTATCAGGCTTCTGCAGAACTGGATGACAGACTGATAATTTGGAAGAGGGATACATCTCTGGCTCTCGAGGACCAGAGTTGGCAGCCCCTGACCTAATATGTCATGACCTGATGATTCTTATGGTCTAATGACATCATGACTGTAGATGATGAGGTCATGACCTGACGTGACTGTACTGTTATAATAATCTCCTGCAACGTCATGAGGCTGAGGATGAATATTTCTTCAGTAAATGTTGACTGACACCTCATCCCTTCATTGTTCTCTTCCTTGGTCCAGGGCGCCAAATCTAACCCTAAGTCCAGGGCTCTGGGCGAGCGGACCGTGCTACAGTATCACTACACCCAGTGGCCAGACATGGGCGTCCCTGAGTACACCCTCCCCGTCCTCACCTTCGTTCATCGATCCTCGAATGCCCAGACGTCAGATATGGGGCCTGTGGTCGTCCACTGCAGGTAACATCTCCCCCTGTGTCGACACCTTTAACTGTATAAACAGAGCTGGTTTTCATTGGAAAAAAAACTGGTTCCTTTTTCCAGATTAAATCCACAGTAAACCACAGAGAACCACAGTGTCTCAGATCACAGTGTGTGTAGTTAATTTTACGCCTTGTCCATATTAAAGTCAAATATCCCTCTTAGTTTCAGTTGTGTGAAACTGATCCTTCATGCTGTACAGTTTCACATCGCTCAAGGCCAGAGCAAACCGAGCAGATCTGAAGGTTATGGAAATGCTGCCATTATTCACTGATGAAATGGAGCCGTTTGCTCAGGGTTAGTGTTAAAACAGACCTCATTTTATCTGGATCTTAATCCTGTGTGAATCTGCCGTGTCTGTAATTTGTGAAGTAAAAATCCCAGTGGAACTAACCTCCTTCAGCAAACACAGACGTCCTCCATAAGACGAGTCCCGTACAAATCAAATAAAATTGGATTTACAACATCAGTTATTCTGCCAGTTTCCTGAGGACGGAGGAGGCTAAGAGGACGTTCATGTCAGGATGTTGATGGCAGAGTCAACTTAAAGTACTGTCTCAACACATGAAAAGGTCGATGACATGAACCAGCATTTTTTATATCTGAGAACTGGATCTTTAACCCTGAAGAGTCCTTGAATGCACCATCACATCCAAATCACATCCAATTTAAGGCATCAATTGAGCAGAGGAAGTCTCAGTGAGTCTTCATTCACACTGATGTTAAAGTAAAACTGTGACGTCAGTGGTGTTGAAAGGACAAGAAAAACTAGACACAATACACAATAAAAAATGACATTTACAATCCACATACCGACCCTGAGGGGTAGTTTCCTGGTCCCTCAGCACAGACATTCGTTGCCTATTTGTGCATGCTGGTGCTGCATTTGTTCAGCAGCCATCGCCACACATTCTGGGTATAGCAAAGTGATTATAAAGCTATTGTATTCCAAGATTACTAATATCTCCAAAAATGTTGGTCATGTCAACAGGGGGTTTTCACTAGTCTTTTCTTTTACCAAAAATACATAACTATGACAAACTACAGCAGTCAGGTATTTACAGATTTTATGCGATTCCTGAGACACACAGACAGAGGCTACTCAGCTTTTGTAATATAAATGACTGGAAACAGAAATCAGATGCGTTAGATCAGGGGTCTCAAACATGCGGCCCGGGGGCCAAATGCGGCCCACCAACAGTTCCAATGCGGCCCGGGGGATGGGGAGCATAATAACCTATTAAATGACTTCATGTTTTCTTGTCAGTTTTTATTTCCCTATAATTGATGACAACTTCCAATTTGTCTCGTTGTTTGACTGCAAATAAATATTAAATTCCAAAAAATATTTACATTTACAAAGTATCCTGTAACAATAAAATGTGAACAACCTGAAACATCTAAAGAAAATTAGACACATTTTGAACCATTTTCTGCTCCTGTTACAAAAACTTTAGTGTCTTTGTAGAACTGATCCATAATAAAACACATGGACTAATGATAAGTTGAGGCAAAATATTTATTTTCCTTATGAAATTTAACTTTTTTTTTAATATTTGGATAATTTATAAGAGTGTATTCTTAAATTAATATGTGTTTTTTGCACTAAAACAATAACAAAAATGTGGAGTTGTCATTATTTATAGGTTATTATGGTTTCTTTTTCTCGGTCCGGCCCATTGGAGATCGAATCAGGCTGAACGTTCTCAAAACGTTTGTCGGTTACAGAGAACAAAAATGCATTTCTGGGTCTCAGGAGGATTTAAATGTTTATTTCCTTCTAATGGTTAATATTTTAATGATTTGCATAGTTGCAGATATTGGTATCGTTCCTATTGAATTGTGATAGAAGTCACATTTGGACTTTGAAGGAATGAGCGTAACCCTATAACAGCCAATAGCATTCTAGGTTAGTTTTGTAGAGGTTTTTTTTTTAATGTTTGTATAGTTTTAAATTTTTTTAAATAGTTTTTAGTTTTAGTTTTTTTAAATATAGTTTTTAGTTTTTATACTGTGGTTTTTAGATGTATATGTATTAATCATAGAAAACAGGCATGTGTAACAGTATATGTGTGTAGGTTTGTTGTATGTATGTTGCGGATTTGGAACAAATGGTTGCACAGGAGTCCTTTGATGTCTGTGATGTTTTTGTATGTTATGTTTTACACTGTCTATGCAGCAACTTCCCTGTACTCTAAACCAAATTTCTCCCTATAGGAGACTAATAAAGTAACCTTGAACCTTGAGTGGAGTTCTCCAGTGAAATTTGCTATAGGGAATTTGATCTGCAGCACTAGAACACAGACACAAAACCTCACACATTCAACTGGGGATTAATTCATACAGAACAGGACAGAAACACTTATTGCAGAGGAATCAAAAGGCAAGGACCACAGATGCATCTGCAGATCAAAACAGACACACTCAACAGTATTTTACTGGACGTTGGGTGGGGAAATTATTGGTAATTGTGGACTAACTGTGTCCCGAGGGAAAGAGGATGGCGCTCTGCTTGTCATCTTCACCATGATACTCAATAATAGCATGTTACAGTGTCTCGCCGACGCAGCTCACAGACCGTTTATTATGTTGCACACACATATACACTCCACTAATAATAGTCTGGGATTTTTCATTATAGTTTAGTTTTATTTCGTTTTTCCTTTTTTTTCTGTGATTCAGTTCAATTGAATTCATTTTTAGAGCAGGTTTGCTAGTTTTTATTTTTTTTCCAAATGCTTAGTTTTAGTTTTAGGGGGGTTTTTTTCATATATTTTATCTTCCTTGCCATCGTATTCAAAGAAATCCCTCACAGGATTCTGCTGCTTTCTCCCAACTTTAGGTAGAGTGGGGACAAGAAGCTAACTCTAAACTAGAAGTGACAGACTGTGAAGGGCTGTGTGATAAAATTTCTTATGCTGTTTTGAATGTTCTTCTAGTGTCTTTTACTGTATTTTTGTCAGTTTTTTTCACTGCTTTTATCTGTATTTTTGTGGTTTGTGTAGTTTATTCATAGTTGTATTTTATCTGTAATTATTCTACAAATGTCTGTATATTTCTATATATATGTAAATCTGTATGCAGATCTGTCCAGGGCATAAACAGATGCAGTGTCTGTATTTGAATCAGGTGATGGATGTTTTTGTCTGTGAAATGAATGACTGTCTACAACTAGACAGAAAGTGAACACAGTCTATCACACAGGATCAAAATGACAAGGAATAACAAAAAATAAGATGAAGAACATGGACACAGAATGATGTAGACAAACTCAAATGTATAAACACTTGGAAAATAGTGGCAAGTTTATTTCTTTAACCTCATAAAATTGATTTTTTTTTTTTTTAATGTGATAAAAATTCCAGTTTTTTTCATTGTTTTATAATTTTTATTTTTTTATAATAATGATAATGGACAGATATTGAAACTTAAGTTCTTCATGAAAAACGGTGCCGAAAATTGGTAATTTTTTTATTTCAGCAACTTTATTCCAAAGTCCACAAAACTAATTCTACGGTGATCCTTAAAGGGTTAACCATGGTCGTGTTCATTGTGTTGCAGCGCCGGCGTCGGTCGGACAGGGACGTACATCGTTGTCGACTCAATGCTGAAGCAGATCAGAGACAAGAGCACAGTCAACGTCCTGGGTTTCCTCAAACACATCCGGACCCAGCGGAACTATCTGGTCCAGACTGAGGTGAGTCTCACCAGGCCATGATGAGTTTGGATGTTAATGCCATTGCAGACCTGGGTATTTCCTCTAGAGCGTTTGATCAGGTTTTCAGTGTCTGGCAGATCCACAGTAAGAAGGATCTGATTGACTCAGTGGCGTTATGTGGGTCCAATTCTATTTTTGTGGCTGTATATATCTGGTCCAGGTTTCCTGCTGACACCGTATGGAATCACTGAATCCAAACACACACAGAAATATCGATTTGGCATCTGTTACACACACTTTATCTGCATTTTACTGCACACTCTTAACCAGCACCCAAATAGAACTGAAAATATGTACATCAAGGCCAGACTTTAGTTTGAATTTCATGCTGTTAAAGCAGTTTGTATGAAATTTTGATTCACATTTAACCCATAAAGACCCAAATATTCACCTTTAACCTAAACCATCAACTGGTGGTACTGTTTAATACCTGTTGATCCACTAATCTGATCAATCCATGTCAATTTCTGATATAAAACACAGTTCATTTTTTCATGCTCATCAAATATGACCCATTTGGACGTTCCTAGTTATCATGGAAACACTGATATATTTTACAACATTCTCCACTTCTTCATAGTGTTGCTCATTTATTTTAATGTTTTTTTATCTTCATTTCAATAAATTTTTGGTGTTTTTTCCTGTTGATATGTTTAATATTTAGTAAAATAATTATTTTATTAAGTTTTTGATCTTTATACAGTATATATAAACCCAGTGTGTTTCAGCCACTGTCTTTGATTAAACTCCATGGGATTTACTGGTAAATCAGTGTTGTAGAAGATGACAGTGTTTCCACGGTAACTATGGGTCCTTGAACATCCTGAATTTTACATTAATTATTTCCATGTATTGGTAGGTTTTGGATCAACAGATTTTAAACAGTTTCATCAGTAGATGGTTTAAGATAAAGGTTGGATGTTTGGGACTTTAAAGGTTAAACCTCCTTCACCTCACATCATCTACTCATAGAAACCAATTTAACCTCAATTCTAGCTTTACTTAAGCTGGAACCTGCCACCATTTGCACTTTAACAATGTTCTACTTATGAGTTATCGATCCAACAGATTAAAATCCGACGCTGAAGAAAGTAAAGTGAAGTGAATTTTTCAGGGACAAAGATTGGTCAGATGTGAACATTATTTTGTAGAACAAATCAATCAATATATTTTTCCCCCTTTGGCGGTATAACAACTTTTCCTTTAGCTTTATAATTAACATCTAAATCTGAACATTTTTAATAAACTGTCAGGAAATTAAAGATATTGATTTAGTAGAAAAGTTGTCAATATGTGTGTGTCCACATGTGGACTCTGTTGGCTCCAGAAAACCAAGACAGCAATAACTAAAAACCATGGACATGTACTTTCATGTGATTTTGGAAGATTTTCACAAATTCCACTGTTTTGTAATTGAAGCAGTCATGGTTTCCATTGGTAAATGGTGATGTCAGGCTTAAATGGATCCGATATTCACATTTTGAGGTTTTCGACATCATGACAGTAAGGCTCCATATTAGACCATTCTGATTGTGATGGGAACTTAATTAAAATGACATCCCCTTAGTGATTACAAATACCAGTAAAGCTGCTGGAGCTAAGGTCAAAGGTAAAAACATCAGAATAAATAGGAAAGAGCCGACATACTTAGAGTACAAAGCCTGTAGTTTCCACACATCTGTAATGTAAAATCATCAAGTTTTATTCAAACTCATAGACATTTATTTTAACAAGGGAAAAAATAATACTTTGTCCAATAATATTGATGTGTTATATTCACTGATAGTTTATGTTATAGCTCTGTTAGTTTAGGTCTGGTTGAGATTGAAAACGGTCAAACCACTAATCCCATCTGTTTTATGTACAGTTTATGTTGTCAATAACTGAACTCAAGTTCTGTTTAAATCCAACAAACAGGGTCAGAACTATCACGGTTTAATCTGAAACATGGATCAACCAACTGCCATTTAGCAAAGACAACAGTCATAGTTTAGATTTTTTATTAATGAGTTAATTACTGTTAATGTTGTTTGTCATATTAGATTATGTTAATTTTTTGAATATATTTTTCATTCTTTTTCTGAATGCTTTTGTTAATTTAAAAAATTCTGGTCCTGATTCTGTTCATTATTTTAAAATGTTGTACATTTTTCTGTCAATTTTATGTATTAGTTTGTCAATTTTTTTTGTTCATTTTTTTATTATTCCAGTTAAATCTGGTTCATACTTCCTTTCTTCTCTGACTGTAGATCAGCCTGAGTCAGCTGATCAAGTGTGTTCTCATTCTCTGGCTGATCCAGGAGCAGTACATCTTCATCCACGATGCGTTGATGGAAGCCATTTTGGGGAAGGAGACGGAAGTGGCGGCCAATCAGCTTCACAGCTACTTCAGCATCATCTCCAGCCCTGGACAGAGTGGACGGACACGACTGGAGAAACAGTTTAAGGTGAAGGAACAGGGATCATACAGACCTGTTTAATAATGATGGTTGGCTACTAGAAAACATCTGCAGATATTTAATGGACCGATACTAGGGGTGTACAGGCAAACCGATTCAAATCAGTTATCAGTCTGTGTCGTATGAGATCCGAGTGAATCGATCCATGGAGCCCTGAATCGGTAAAACAGTCTACGAATGGTCTGATGCACTGGATTTATGACCAATGATCTGTAATTATGTTCTTTATATCTGTGACCAAGTAGCTTAAGAATGACATAGCATTTGTTTTCAGAAATGTATACATGGTAAAACTTTCAACTGGAGATTTATCTGCTATTTTTTTAGGTATAGATTGAGGTAAAGTTAAAGGAAATGTGGGTAGCGGACAGGAAGTGACAAAATAAAAGCATATTTATGGATAAAACCACGGATCCGTGGTTGATCCACACAGCCGAATCATTTTATTTGAAGGGAGCTTTCTATCCGCCCACAGATTTCCAAAATACACGTATGTGTTTAAACTGAAAATAAACTGAGCTCTGTGTAAGAGAATGTTTAATCATGGGTTGGGTTACAGGTCTAATGTATGCGAGTACGGGTTTGTAAAGTGGACCTGTGCGGTACCACTCTCAAGTACCTACCCTAGAGCAGGAACTACATTGGTTCCTGTAAAAGTTCCAGAAGGTGGCCCCGTCGGAACGCCTCGGTCAGTGGAAACACATGCATACCATGAAGTTCCTGCAAAATGGCCCAGAAGTTCTGATAGTGGAAACACGACTATAGTTTTCTTTCAAAGTCAGTAATTCCAATAAGATTCATAAAGCAATTTAACCCTACGTTATCCCACCTATAGAAGCCCTAACCTTAATCATCTAAATGAAGAATACGTACAGTGTCATATTAATGTCAAAATGTGATTCATACCATTTGCTTTTAACTTCTTTTTTTGTATTTCATCAACTTCAGCCTTAAATAAAAAATACCAAATACTCAATAACTGTTATATGTTTTGTCCATTAAATGCCACATTTGTAATGTAAACAAACCATATTTTTAAAGGTACCTCCCTAAATTGACACTGAATCAAGATTAATGTAAATACAAGTAAAAGTCCATATTTATGTACTCTGTATTCAGTCTGTATTAACTGAATATTTAGTCAGTATTTAATCCATATTATTCTGTATTTAGACCATATTTAGTCTGTATTTTGTCCATGTTTGTTATAGTTATTCCATATTTCATCTATATTTAGTCCATATTTAGTTCATATTTCTGTAGGTTCATGTGGTTTGGTGGTGTATCATTAACTCAGATGTTGGGCTCAGACTACTTCTTGGATGGTTTCCAGCTCTGAACAGGAACACTGACTCCTTTGTTATGCAGATGATGCAGTGCTTTCACCATAGGATTGGACTTTAATCATTGTTTGCTGCTCAGTTGAGTCATTGTTGGGATTCTTTTGTTTCTGGTCTGTTCTTTGTGGTTGTTTCACAATGTCTTTGAGCTTCTGTTCTGCTGAGTTGTTGATTTTTCGCTGGTATTTTCTGCTTCTATTTCACCTCCAGGTTTTATTTCAAAATTGTCTGTCGATAGTGAAACTTTTCCAAGGACCTGATACTTGGAGATGTTTGTTGTTTTGTTCTTTTTTGGATGATTTTTCTGTTTCTCCAGAGTTTCTGCTAAACAGATCCATGATTTGTACTAAATTCACCCAAACATGTTCATTATTGTACTATTAAAGCCACACCCACTTAATAGAGTAACCTGGTGATGACATTTACACTGAGTTTTATCAAGTAGAAAATGGATGATGTAGAGCAGGGGTGTCAAACTCATTTTACTTCAGGGGCCAAATAGAGCCCGATATGACCTGAAGTGGGCCGGACCAGTCAAATAATAACAATGATAGAAATAAAATGATATAATAAAAATTGCAATATTTTCAATTTCCTTAAATAACATGAACAACTGGGGGGGGGGTACAAAAAGATAATGTTAATAATATTCTACTTGAGTTCATCATTTACGCATGTGCATTACGATGTATATTACAATAAGACATAAACAAAACATTTAGTAAAATGACATTTATTTCTCTTAAGACATTTGAGGTGGTTCATATTTATTGTAAAAGGATAGTTTGAAATTGTCAATATTTTCATGTCATTTTACTTTTTTATACTAAAACAAAGAACGTGCAGTTTTAATTATTTATTTCTTATCATGACAATATTTTACTGCTCTGATCCACTGTATCCTACTATAACCTGGACTAAATGTAACTTGGAAGTGATTTTGACACCAGCTTCAGTCTAATTTTTGCATTTCACAAATTGATCCCAAGGGCCACATTGGACCCTTTGACGGGCCGGATTTGGCCCCTGGGCCTTATGTTTGACACCTGTGATGTAGAGGTTCCATGATACAGAAAACATAAGTGGATAAACTGAAATGTTATGAAAAATATTTGTTTATTTTGATGCATTTTTAACCCTTAAATACCCAAACATACCACCTTTAACCTAAACCATCTACTGATCTAACTGTTTAATACCTGTTGATCCACTAACCTTATCAATACATGTCATTAATTGGTGTAAAATGCAATTTTTCTATCTTTTCATGGTCATCAGATATGACTCATTTGGACATTCAAAGACTCCATAGTTATGCTGGAAACACAATCATTTTCTATCTACAATATTGATTCAACACTAAAACCCATATAGTTGAATCAATGACAGTGGATGGACACTGGGTTTATGATCAGTTAATGGTCGATTGGACTGAATACTAGATTTAGCTAAATAAATGCTAACGTAATGTGACATGAATGGTAGTATCATCAGCATAAAGTGTGGTTTAATCATTAATTATACATTTTACTTAAAAGATTTACTGACAAAAATAATTTTACTGAAAAAGTAAAGTTTTCCGTTTTCTCTGTTTTAATAGCTTTGAATTTACTCTGACCTTTCATAAACAACAACATGGGTTAAATATCAGCAAATACTGGATTTACATTGAAATGTGTAAAATAGAGAGGATACTTTTATAATTGGAGATAAATATTTCATTTAATGGTTTGATTTAGACAAAAGTCCTGTTGAAGTTTCAATGAATGTGACATAAATATAGTAATTTAAATGTTTTTTTTTTGTGACTGGCTGTTTGGGTCTTCAAGAGATACAAGCTATTTTAATTCATTCTAACACCTGCCCCCCTCCTTCTCCTTTTTTATCTTCTTCTTTCTTTCAGTTGGTAACACAGTGCAACTCCAGATTCTTGGACTGCTTCAGCGCTCAGAAGGAATGCAACAAAGAGAAAAATCGAAACTCGTCTGTGGTGCCGTGTAAGTGTTAATGCGTGGAATGAAACCAGCCAAGATAAAGAAACGATAGAAAATAATAAAATCAGCTGCAGTTGGAGCCAGCGGAGTTGAGTGAGCATCAGTTTACAGCAGGGATGTCAAAGTCAGTTTAGTTCAGGTTCCACATTCATAACAATATGATCTGAAGTGATTCAGAACAGTAAAAAAAACAGAATAACTACACATATAATGACACACGTAAGCTTTTCCCTTTGTGTTAGAGTGAAAAAAGTTGAATTGCATTATGGAAATGTTTATATCTACAAACTGTGCTTTCAAAAACATGAACAACATGAAATTACTCAAGAAAAATACATGCACATGATAATTTACATTTACATTTTATACCAGACAGAATATTGGTACAATAACAATGATTTTTATGAAGATATTTCCGATTATTCAAATTGTAATGCGACAGGATAGTTCATAGAGCTGAACATTTTAGTTTTTAGTTTACAGTTAAACAAATAAATACATTTGTATTTGTCATTATTTATATGTTATTATGATAATATTGTACTGGTTTGATCCACTTTAGATCATATTGGTCTGAGTGTGGAATCTTAACATCCTTTACTTAATATCTTCAATGTAACATTTTTGTTCTGTGGACCAGGTTGGACCCTTTTGTGGACGGTATGGGCCTATGGGCCATATGTTTAACACCCATGGTTTACTACATCCATATGGTCAGGCTTAATGTGAAGTCACTGTCTAGAACCTGAGGACTGGTCTTTAAATGCAGCACGGATCTAGCACTGCCTGCCCTCAGAGGCTGTGATTGGCTGTTCTGTGGCTGTTGCCATGGAGACTATTGTTTACACCTCGATTCACCTCCATTATCTGTAGCCGTTACACAACCCGTTAACAGTTCCCTTCTCAGAATCAGATGCCAACACATGTCTATTAGTGTGTGTGATCATAGCCAATCACAGCAAGGCACTCCCTGTATGAATGAATGCTCGCAGCATGGCCTTCTGGGTAAACTGCTAAACACTTCTCTCACTCTCTCTCTCTCCCCGTCTCTCTGTGCAGCGGAGCGAGCAAGGGTCGGCCTTGCACCTTTACCTGGAACCAAAGGCACCGACTACATCAATGCCTCCTACATAATGGTCAGCATACCACCGCCATTGATGTGGGGGAGGGGTCAGGTCAAAGGTCAAACTAATAACAAAGGCCATGGTTTTATATTTAACATCAGTTTTTATTTGACATGTGTCAGTTTTAGGTAATTTTAATACCTGAAAATATGAAACCAGTTATTATTATTATAATTGTTGTAATTATTATTACATCATTGTGTTACTTTAACTCAGGTGTGTCAAACTCATTTTAGTTTTTGGTCATTTCAATGTTCACATGTGTATTTGTCAGACATGACCTATGAATTATAAAAAAACATATACATTATTTAAGAGTCCAAATGCCCATAATAAAAGTCACACGTATTAGTTAATCATTAATTAACTGCTAATTACTGCTTATTTCTGCATGAACTTGAAAAAAAGTTTTTGGCGTTCACCCAAAATATTGAACTTACAAAAAAATAAGTGGACAAACGTATAAACTACACAGATTAAGTCAGTTATTATTATATCATTGAATTAAGCTACTCTAGCCTTTTTGCTCCAAGTTATCTGTCCACATCTCTGAGGTAAATGTCAAATGATACAGACACATCTCTTGTGAAACCCACCCAAGCCTTGTTTTTATGTCTAGATGTCTGCCACGTGATGAAGGCTAATTGAAACTATTCACGCCAGATGTGGGAAAGCCTGATCAGATCTGATTCCATGTGATTTTGTTTTTGAGATTTTCACTTTTGTAAACCCATTGTTGAGGTACAGGCGTGTGTTCTGGTCCAGTTCCATACACAGGGTAACGGGTTCTCGGTGTTGTTGTTTGTGCAGGGTTACTACCGCAGTAATGAGTTCATAATTACCCAGCATCCTCTGCCCCACACCACGAAGGACTTCTGGAGGATGATCTGGGACCACAACGCACAGATCATCGTCATGCTGCCGGCCAATCATGGACTGGTACGACACACACACAAACCACATGAAACACATGCTCACACTGGTAATTAGTGGGTGCACAGGTGTGTAGTATATGTTCTGTGTCCACACTGGTCATTATCATGAATCATCATGACGCCATGGAAAACAACACAAAACCACACATCGCAGTCAGGATTGAACACAACATCTACTGCACAAAATGAAAATACACACTGTAGAGTTCACAAAACTGATGCACAACAACTTAAAACTTACAAATGGATTAAAATGATTCAAACCTAAAGTTAAAAAAAAATGTTTAATTTACATTATGTGTACTGTATTTCCTCTAACGGTGTAACACGTCTTTATATGAAGGTTTATGTCAGAGTCTGTCTTTTGTTTTTCACTTCTTCTCTTAAAAATATTTGCTCATAAATGGGTAAAAATAATAAATATTCAGGGATTAGAGAATGTGTTTCTGTATTTCCTCTGTGATTGTAGAGGCTTTTATTTCTCTGGCTGTACCATGCCTGTATTGGAAGGTTTACATTGGAGCCAGGTTGATGTGCTGATGTCTTCCCTTGGATTTGATGATGTCTCACTGTTTATTTGAAAGCATTTGACTCTAGATTCAGACCTTTATTTGACTCTAGATTCAGACCTTTATTTGACTCTAGATTCAGACCTTTATTTGACTCTAGATTCAGACCTTTATTTCTGACTCATGTTTGCAGGCGGAGGATGAGTTTGTATACTGGCCGAGTCGAGAAGAGGCCATGAACTGTGAGGCGTTCACTGTCACCCTGATCAGTAAAGACCGCCTCTGTCTGTCCAATGACGAGCAGATCAACATCCACGACTTCATCTTGGAGGCCACACAGGTTTTACCCACAATTCACTTTGGGCTGACACAACTTTTCGACTGAAGTGATCACTATTCTGATTAACATCAGTTATTGTTTTTTAATTTTGTTTATTATTTTCCTTTGTGACTTCAGTGACTTTGAATGGGGAAAAGCATTTAAATGCAGATGAATGGATTAACTGTCACTTCTAATGTTCAGGAATGCAAATTTTATATTTCTTCATTTGACTAAATTCATCAGTTCAGCAATTTATAATACATTCCAAGGCATTTAATTACTATCATTACACCAGCAAATACAAATCCATAATTAATCAACCTGTAATTATAAGAAAAGTCTTGGTTTATAGAAACTGAAAAACACTAGATGAAAGTATGTGGAACAGTAAATATCCTTTATGAAACCAGTTGTATTACTTTGGCTGTGCAGGTAATTGAATTTCAGCCTAAAATCAGCAATATTATAGTAGTAGCAGTTTTGTTCTCATTAAAGTTTGTATGTTTTAATGGGGGGGGGGGGGGTGTCATATGTTGAAGATGATCATGAATCTGTACATGGAAAGACTTAAACTGAAACCACAAGATTATTTATAAATGTAATATGACTTCTATCCATTTTTTATATTAATTTTCAAGAAAAAAAGTGGTTTATATTTGTTCTGCTTTAGTTAATTTTTGAGTTTTTTTTTTTTTGTTCATTCTAGTTACAGTAGCTATATAACCTGTGTCTGTCCATCCATCCATCAGGATGACTACGTATTAGAAGTTCGTCATTTTCAGTGCCCAAAGTGGCCAAACACCGATGCTCCTGTCAGCAGCACCTTCGAACTCATCAATGTCATCAAGGAGGAGGCGGCGACTCGTGACGGGCCGACCATCGTTCACGACGAGTCAGTGAACCCATTTAAATCCACAATAATCCTCCAATCAATATCTGATTTGTGGAGTTATCTGATTAGTAGTGATCAGAAATCTGTGTTTCATTATATTGAGGGTGGGATCCCTCAGAGGACCATCTTTGGCCCCATCTGTTTACATTCATGTATTTTCACATGGAGATCTACAGATGTACGGCCATAACACTGACCCGATTTACACTAATTATTAATGATCATATAAACTTTATAATCTGATCTGTATGATCAAATTACAGCATTAATATAATTATAATAAATCAGGTTAACCACTAAGATTTGTCAACAATACTCCCAAGTCTTCCAGCACGTTTACAGGTTAATCTGATTTATGTAGTTCTGTTAAATCTGAACATATGGAAAAACAATTAAATCAGAGAAAGAAGTTGGATTTGACATCACTACGTATGTACAAACCCGTAAATAAATCCAATAATGTAGTCTGAACCAGGGTTTATGTGGCATCCTATTTCTGAAGTGTCTGTAAATGTTTAATAACAGTTATTGGATTTTTATGGTTATGTAAACAGGGTCAGTGTCAGCGTTCCTCTGTTTGTCCACAATCACATTCCACACACACATTATCCTCTGTATCAGATGCACAGCACCACCTGCTGAACATTAATGCACATACTACAGTCACACGACCACCAGACTCATCACCACTGGATGGTTTTTAGGCTTCTATTAACATTTACCAACATTCTTGAACACATACAGTACATAAACCATCAACAGTTTCAGATCTTCACACATGCACGATTCAAGATTTAATTCACCTCAAAACTAAATTTGATTCCAAGTTGATTAATCTGCAGAGACACAAAACTGGAGTCTGATAAACAGATGGCGCCGAATGTCGACGATGTACGACCAAGTGAAACCCATTTAGACACGTCACAGTCGAAGAATCTCAGGTTTAATTAATGATGATCTGTGGGTTTCATTCATCTGAGAACGGAGTTTTAATCTCATCACAGGTATCAGTTAAACCTCTGACGACTGCAGGTTTCATGTGTTTGGTTTGGTCTGAAATGATTAAAATGATGTGATTACACTGGGAAGCCCACACAAACCTCCAGGATGAAACATGAAACAGCTCCAGGATCAGCCTCATTTCTGGAATCCAAGCACATCAAACCACCATGAACACAAATGTCTGAATGAACAATAACCCCACTGTTAAGAATAATTAGATAAAATCCAATTTATATAAACCTACTGTCAGTACCAGGGGAGAGTCAGCTGATCAGTCATGTGACTTAAATGGTCACAATATCAGAATTTATTGAAATAAGATAAACTTTATTGGTCCAACAACAGTGAAAATGTACTGTTACAGCAGCTCCACAGTAGAGATAAATAGAAAATACAAGTTATGCCAGCCACAACAAACCCTGCCCCCCTGCACACATTTTTATCATTGTGAAAATACATTTTTGGTGACTGTGACCTTGATCTTTGACCTCCATTCACCAACATTTAATGGGATCTATTCTGGCCCACCTCACGACTTTTCTGAAAATTTCATGTGTAGACCTGCTTAAAAACAAACAGACAGACAGACAAAGAATAAACACAATACCCCTCTCCCCTTCAGGGGGCGGGGTCATAAAATAAAACAACAAACAATGACAATCAAAGTGTTGTTTTTTCTGTACAACTTCAGGAATCTGATAAACTTCTATTTTTGTGAAATTAAGACCAGATTCTTAATATTTTTTTATGCAAAACATTAAAATGCACACTAAATTTTAAGTATTTCCACACATCAGATCAGATCTTTTTTGTTTTGTCTTCTGTTGAATTGTTGGATTGATTGACTTTTATTTGTTATAGTACAGAGCACATTGAAATTGAAGGCACATTCTGACCTAAACTGTATAAAACTATAGCAAAATATAAAGTACTAAAATACAGTAAATGTGTATGAAGACTCTATGTCTTCCTGGTGTGTTTTTTTATTGAGTGTTTTTGGCTTTGAATGCAGCTCAGCCAATCAGAAGCAAGGACAAGGCCTGTTGATTTAAGTTTAATCTTAGAGACAAAGCGATGATAATGTGAACAGAGACAATTCTACAGTGAAAGTAAAACCATGCAAGTACCTGTTTCTACCTCCAACACTGTCTAAACAGTCAGCTTCATTCCAACAAGTGACAGCCCCTCCAACCCCCCTGACCCCCCCCACCACAGGTACCCCACAAAACTGCCCAATTAGACGTAATGAAAGTGTCTTTAGTATTGACACACATTAGCGTCGCTGAATGACACTCTAATCCAGCAACTCCGTTCATGTTTATTCATTACAATAATGAAGATTGCTTGTCGCATCCTCTAGAAGAAAAGTGACTAATTGAGCTCTTCATCTGGTTGCTATGGCGCGGCACCTCGGAGATTGTCAGTTAGAGGCTCGTCCTAATTGTCTGCGTGCTCATTATTCAGCCAGCCGTGGGTTGTTAGCGGCGGTTTGCGCTGTACTCTTGACAGGATCGCTAATGGAACAGGAGACCCTTTACGTGGCGGCGACGACCCACCGTTCTCGAGGGAGCTTCACACCGAGCTCAGCTGTCATCCCCAGGATTTACTCACTAATAAATCTTTAATCTCAGAGGTGACATTCCAGATCCGGGAGAGTCTTCAGTCCCAGACTCGAGGTGGAAGAACACTTTCCAACACACTTT
The DNA here is from genome assembly GCA_020466265.1 of Siphamia tubifer. Lineage (NCBI taxonomy): Eukaryota > Metazoa > Chordata > Actinopteri > Kurtiformes > Apogonidae > Siphamia > Siphamia tubifer. The sequence continues at coordinate 44,147,181 of CM035787.1, forward strand.
AGTTTCTTGTCATTGTCGCCCGTCTGCGGCGTAGACAAGTACTGAGCACTGAGCCGCTGTCAAAGCCCCGACAGTCAGAGATTATGTGAGAAAGTGTGTTTGTGGCTCCTGCTGCTTTAAAAATGATGGAAATAATTGTTTGCTCTTGAGTGTGAATCCAGTTAATGAACACGCATCACTTTTACTGTGACACTACATCAGATTGTACCTGTCTTTGGCTGTAAACACGGGAAACAAAACCCATTAAAACCGTCAACAGGTGGAGTGAATAATACTAATTATCACATAACAGTGATGCCCGTCAAGACCAGGAACAAATGAGGCACCGAGTGAACAGTCACGTCTTTGAGATGATGTGTTGAAATGATCTGAATAGGTTTGATGAGAGTCTGTTTGTGACAGTGGGATGATGAGGTCGAATATCTGCAAATAACACCGGCCCAAACAGGAGCTACTAGTCAGCGATCGCTCTAAGTCAGTAGTTCTGTCTTTTTCTGTCGAGCCGCCGTTGGAGAGCCCCCCCGCAACATCTACAACATTGTAACAGTGGAGCAATTATAGCTTTGAGTGGAAGAAACATCAATATTGTAAGAAGAACTTTTTCCTTTTTCTGGAATTTCTAATTGAATTTCAAGTGCAAATGAAAAATAACTTGGATTTTTGCTTGAACAACACAAATAAACTCACCCAGACTACTGTGACGCGGTATTTTTCCAAATAAAAATGGAAAATACACAATTATCTTAAAACTATGAAGATAAAGTTGCATTTTTTAGAACAACAAACTAATTTTGGTAACAAAGATGAACATCTGAATATCAGTGTCTACAATGAACCTGTCTCCATTTCACATCTGAGAACATAATGTACAAACTGCAAAAACAGAAATTTTGTGTATTTTTTTCTTTTCTAGTCCAATCCTTGTCCATTCTCCAAACCTAAACTCTTTGTCTACTTTAATGTCAGATCATCTTGACAGTAGATTGGTTTGTTGTGCATCCCTAAAATGAGTCAAGGATGCTCCAGTGCGACAATATTAGATCCACCTGTTACATGTTCTACCCTGAAGGAAACAAAAACACCCAGGAGTGATCTCATGACCCCCCTGGTATGCCATCACACCTCCCATAGAGGGTCCACCCCCCAGTTTGAGAAACACTGCTCTAAGTCAATCATTTGATCTCCTTTTATTTTAATTATTCAGGTTATGATCCATTTGTACATCCAGAGGCTCTGTCGTTACCATGGAAACACTGTCATCCTCTACAACATTGATTAACCAGTAAAAGCCATAGAGTTGGATCACTGACAGTGGACATAAACACTGGGCTTATGTTCAGTTAAGAGATTTGACTGAAATCGAATTGTTTTTCTTTAGTTTTCTGTGTTTTTGATATAACCTACATGATCAGTGAATTAAATAGAGGAAAAAATTATGATTTACTCTGAAAATCTACAGAGGATATTATTAAAATAAATGCTGATGTATCACTAAAGAAAGGTTACAACAAGAGAAAATTCCTTTGGAAATCATCACTAAAATAATTGTAATTGTTTACAGAGTTTTTGCTAACAAGACAAAGGAGAGATTTATTTAGTATTTTAACTGTGTGAGCTGATAACGCAAAAAGTAAAGGCAGTAAAACAAAGAAAACTGGAGTCATTGATTGATTCTCAGGTTCAGTCAATGGTCAAAATATGAACCCATCGTTGTTTGTTCCATCGTGTAGATTTAAGGTGCAAGATTCCTTTTATTTTCATTCTAATCACAAAGTTCGAATGCACTTGTACAAACAGTGCTTCTTGAGTTAAAAACAAAGAGAAATGTATGATGTAGAATATTTAAATAGTCAAAACAATAAAAACCCTAAGAAAAAAAAAACATTCCATCACATATTCACACAGACAGTATTTACGGTGCAGAGGATAAAGGATAGATTTTATATTATTACACATTGTTGTTTGAGGATGTATGTGAAAGTGGTCTGGTCTTTGTTCCAGGTTTGGGTCGGTGTCAGCCGGGATGCTGTGCGCCCTCACCACCCTGTCCCAGCAGCTGGAGAGCGAAGACGCGGTCGATGTTTATCAAGTGGCCAAGATGATCAACCTTATGAGGCCGGGTGTCTTCACAGACATAGTGAGTGTCCCCAGAACCATCCAGGTGGTTCTGAAAGGATTTGTCAGTGGGGGGGGGGGGGGGCATTTCAGCATCTTGGGCCAGTTTCACTAAGGTGGACCCACTGAGGACCTCTATGATTGATCCAACACAAACCTTCAGACCACAGACTGTCTTTGGTCCAAACTCAAGAGATTGTTTCACCTCAGTCTAGATCAAACTGAACCACAGTTTGGTTCACTTTCGATGGTCTGGACTTTTCAGGTTTTTCAGTCATGTCTTGTCTTGTAAGTTCCATGGTAACATAGTCTACAGCGCCACCATCTGACCAAGTGATTCAACCTACAGCTACACTTTACAAAATGCTTAAATTATCTTGACATTGTACAGAAACATGTCTTATCCTGTTCTATTGTACATTTTCATATTATCTTTGGGCTTGGTTTGGGTTTGTCTGGGTTTGAGGAGGTGTTGTGGTTCTGAAGCTGCCTCTGACCAGTCCTCTTCTCTGTCTGTACATGGGTTTTCAGGACCAGTACCAGTTCCTCTACAAAGCCCTGCTCAGCCTGGTCAATACCTCGGACAGCGGCGCCAGTCTTCTGTCCAGAGACATTAACGGGATGATGGCGTCCATGTCCGACCAGGCCGAGAGCATGGAGTCTCTGGTGTGAGTCCTGGATCCAGTGGTCCCAGGTCTGAGCTGAAGAGGTTCTGGGATCCAAACCCTGCGAGGTCCCGGATCCCACAGACGAGGCACTTAACTTTGTACCGAGTCAAGGAACTATTGCAGACAAGACTTTTTGAGGCCTTTTTTGCCAGACTCTTGGTTAAAATGAATAACCTGATTACTTTTTTACACTGATAAAAAGTTTTTGATATTTATTTTTTTCGCCATTTTATGTCTTAATGTTCTCCTACTGAAAGGTTTGCACCTGCGTTTTTAAGTTTCACGACAGCGTCGGTAAGCAACGAGAAACACTTTTCTGTCTTTTCTTGTTTGCACTAAACGTCAGTGTTACTGCCTCTAACTAAACTGACTCACTCGGATTTTCTCCACTCAAGCTCAGATTTTTTTTCACATTCCACGGCTTTGGCCCTTATTGTTCTGAAACCACTTGCTTCTGTGGAGAATGTTGTTCTGCTGCCACCTACTGGTTGATTTAAGACAGTGGCAGGGGCGGGGCCCATCTGTGCTCCACCCCTTTAACATAATGCTCCGCCCTCATCTATTGGACTCATACTCTTCATATATCACATGAACTGATCTTGAACCTTTGGTCAAAGACAAGTAGTGCTTGTTTTTCTTCTTTTCTCTTCACCTCCTTTTTTGTGTTTTGACCATGTTTGGTTGTCAATATTCCTGGTATTTAGCGAGTCACACCCATGTTAGAAAACCTAAGGTGGTGTAACAACTGCTACTGTGAACTTATTATTATTTCTTTGTATAATTCATATTATGCTTTTTAATATATGGAAATACTGTATGTATACATATATAAATATATCCTTATCATAATAACTTTGTGATTTTTGTACATGTCCTTTGTGGCCTCCCACCTCAGGCTGGTTGATTTGCGCCGCCTTCAACAGTTTACCGCTCTGGTCGCCACCGTCTGGACGCTGACCCCCTCGGTCCTCGCCGTTTCTTCGATGCTGCTACATCATCTGAACTCACACACATTTCAGTCAAACGCTGGTGGAAGAGATTTTTACATTTGACACATTTGACGAACTCTCCGACAGGTGATGCAACAACACGACATCCCCATCTTTTCCATGTGTTTAAAGTTGTTTCAGTCATGAATTCACTCTGATGGTCGAGCACGGGTCCAGAACTCAGTCTGAGATTAGATGCTGACGGACGCCATAAAGACAAACTCAACTCTATGCAACAAGTTGGTTTTAATTTAATCTAAAACAGGGTTCAACACAGACTTCGGTCATGCCACTAGTCTTACACTGTGGGTTCAGATCTTTTCTAATTGTTTATTTCATGTGTTTGACCTTTATTTGCTCTGAACACCAGAAAAGATAATGAATGACTTTGTATTTAATCTTGTAATTAGTTTGTCTTTAGTACACATTATGTTTCGTCTACATGGTGTATAATCAAGAAATGAACTGGGGAATAGTTTCTCTTTCTTTGTCTGAAAACGAAGGAATGAAGACACAAGTCGAACTGTGTGAAGGTGTAATACCACAGACGGCCACTAGATACTGGAGCCAAAACATCCAATTGACCACTTAAGTAAGTCAATATTTATTAATGGAGGATTTATTCATATGTAAGTGGGTTTTTTTTAATTAGGTGAAGTTGGATTTGGTCTGTTAACATTTATCCAGTTGCTGACATTAGCCATTCAGTCAAAATACTGCCAATTATTTCCACAACTTGGATGTAAACAATCTAGAACTCCATATTTATTGGAAGGATTTTGCTTCAAGTACAAATGTGAGATTTATATCTGGGCTTTAACTCCATGGATCTGGATGTGGACACCACTACCTCCATAGGCCAACCACAGAACATCTGTAAACATCTGTAACAGTCAGACAGTTACAGCCCTGTGTTTTTTTTTACCACATTGGTGTTTGGTTTTAGCTCTAGTTTACACTAATGCACATATATTATTTAAATATTTAATGTCAACACACTCAAAGAAACCATTATTTTATCGCTTTTCCTACCACAGACACTGTGATGTTGTTGGAACTGAACCAAGAATCAAATTATAATTAGTAGATGAAACAAAAATTCACATGTGCATGAACATTGGTTCCATTTTTGTAGATAATAAGCTCAGCTTCAAGAAAATATTTTGCACAGGAGTTCCATTTGTCTGATGTTGAACAGAGTTAAAAACACTCAGAAAACCAGCTGGACTATGTGTTAGATTTAGATAAAGTAAAGCTGAGGGTTGAATCGGATGTGAAATCTTAATCCATCTGAGTTTTATGGATGTAAATATGAGTCTGTTTCATTCAACCTGTAGTTGTCATTAAACACTTTGAAGCTGTGAATCTGAAATTTTCAGTAATAAATCATGATAATTTTCCTCCATATTTAGTCACTTGAAGCAGGTCCTTCCACAAGTTTATCAAATATGAGGTAGGATTCCCATTAACCTTCATTGTCTTAGACCCAGTGTAGTTTCACTTCAATCCAGAACCAGATCAGTATCAGTTATTGTGTCCAACTCCACTGATACTCATTTTTAGTTTAAAAGTTAATGAAGTGTAATTCTAATAAATTCCTATGGTTTTCATCGTCAAACTCATCCAGTGTGTTGTTAAAATCCAGATTAAATATGAATCTGGGCCCAGAATGAAGCCCTGAGGATCTCCAGACTCGTGGGTTTGTGGATTTTCCTTCGTCGTGTTAAGTTCATACTGTGTCAGATTTTCCCAATGGCGGCATCTGGTCTGACCCGGTCCAGGCCTGTTCCAGACCCGTGCTGGGCTTAGTCCGACCCCCCAAGGCCTTGTGTACATAGATCCAGTCAACTCACCTTTTCCACGTATGTATCTGGTGGTTTTCGTGGCCTAAATGCGAAGAGCAGCGTCTGAAGCGTCCTGCCCGTCGCATACACACACATACACATTTATTTGACATGCGGATGTTCTAATTTTACTGGTTTTGATGATGTTCTGTACCTCTGTGATCGATAGCGTGAAATGAACAATTGTGGTTTTGCCTTTTGAATGAAAATGTGAAAAGTTTTTTATTTCACACAGCACAAAACAGATGTGTCGAATGATACACAGCAACGAAAATGATGTATTTTCATTTTTTTTCCTCTTTTTTTTTTTTTTTTTTTTTTAAAAACAACTTTAACCAAAGACTTGAATCCTTCCCGTGCAGAAGAAAGTGTGGGGCAAAACTTCCTCTTGTCAGTTTGTCGTTAACCCTTTCCCTCCAGATGAGATAAATGTGTTTGTGGAAATGGAAAAATGCTTCAAAGCTCCACGTCAGGATCAGTTTGCGCCAGTTGAAATATAAAACTCCTGATTTATTGTCATCGTCCATCAGTTAGGATGAAAGGATGCATTAAAAATGAAAATAAGCATTAAAGGGGATATGTGAGGGTTTAATGTCATATTTCTAGTGTTTGATGTTATTAAATGGGATTAAAAACCGATATGGAATCAGGTGATCATTGACATTAGAATATTTCACTTTGGTTTCAACCTCTCAACGTCTGTGTTTTCATCCTGAATCCTGATCCAAAACGACCAAGAACATGTTAAAAACATGGCTGTAAAGTGGCCCTGAATGCATCACTGTGGATCTGCTGGATATTAACCCACGTCCTAAACTTGTGAATATGTCTAACACATGTCATTATCAGGTGATGTAGAAAGTGAAGCAGATTCCAGGGGAAAAAATAAAGGATGGTGCGTTCAGGTGCATTTTGCTGCCAATCAGAACAGGGGTGAGTGTTTCTTTTCCACTGGAGATTCTTTATTGTGTTTCACAGAAAATCAAACTTTAAATCTCCGTAAAGATCAGTAATAAACCATATAATGTTATAGTAGAATCCCAGAGTGAAATATGGACATGAAAACACATATATTTCACCTTGAAAGATGCTACAATGTATTTCTATCTCCTGATTATAACCAGGGTTGACAAAAGCTACACAACCGTTAGCATCAGAGGTAAACATATTCTTCTACTTTAATTCAAACTTTCCTCTTTTTATTAAAGATTCATGTTTTGCAGTTGAGGAAATCAGGAATGATTTCACATCTTCATGATGAATTTCGGAGCTATGATTGCTGAGCTAGCTGTTAGCATGCTAACTAGCTGATAGCATGAGTGAAGGCAGTAAAAGTTCATTTGTGATGTAACTACACCTTCTCTTAGTGTCTCACACTTTAAAGATACAATATGTAATGTGCTGTTGCTTGTGTGACGTTTGTGTTTTTTTGACAAAAGGGTGTTTGTCGACATTAGTGCATTACATTTACAGGCTAACGGTAGCTAACGGTGTGCACCGTTTCTGCTGTAGAGGAGCATCTGGCGCCACCTTTTGGATTTTCATTAAACACACACACACTGTGAAGGAAGTAAAACTGATTTTATAGAAACATAATTACAGGGTTTATTTGTGTTTATAGTTTTAAAGGTACAATATGTAACATTTTCAGTAACATGTGAGTTTATGTGACATTAACGATGGAATCGATAAGATTTATTTCTGTTTTGTGGAATGAGTAAATGGACACAATGGGACAAAAAGAACAGTTTTTGTAAAAATACCATAAAGTCTCTAGTAAACACTGAGCCATGGTGTAACAACAGCTGGGAACGGAATAATTTAGGCCATTTTTAATGTAATAAGTAATGAAGTAATAACATTTTACATTTGTTTCTTAACTTTTTAATAATCATTTGAAAATGTAATGACTGCAGCCAATAATGTACAATTACATAAATATGACTATATTTGTTGGGGGGGGGGGGGGTATTGTTTTGTGTGGTTCATTCACCAAATAAACATCAGTTGAATTAAATGATATTCCTTCTTACATGAAATTATGAATTTACATTTGAGCAAATAAACAATATTACAACTAAAGATTTCGTTCAGCAAACAATTATCTAATTGACTATTTCAATCATAATTAATGACAGTGATAGAAAACATGGGATGTATTAATGAATGAATGTGATAATTATTCTATCTATTACACCTATTTATGATTAACAAACTACAGAAAAACTGCAAAAAATATATTTTTTTCCCCAAGAAATTCAGTCTTATTTCTGTATTAGTACATTATCAGCTGCAGTTATTACAATTTCAAAGTGTATTTTTGTTTGTTTTTATTTTTGTATGTGGCCACTAACATAATAAGCAGCCACGTCACTGGATCAAACAACATTATATTGTTACCAAATTATTACATTATTCATTTTCTGCATGTGTTGATAGATCAGTAGGTTAATTTGGACGTAAAACGGTAGCAGAAGCTTATAGGTCTTCTCCTGTTTATTTAATCCACAGACATGTCCTGTAGTCTAGTTTATTTAATCCAAACCTTCATGAAAACTTCATTTGTATTCATTTGCAATACAGCCTTCATTTGTATTTCCTTCATTGCAATTTTGCAGTAATTTGGTTAAATTCAATTTAGTTATACGAACACAGAGGTGGGGGGGGGGGCATGTTTTGCCAAGCATTATTATAAAACATGTAATTAATTGATGTTACATAATGTACCTTTAAACACCGCCAGTTTATTCTGTTCCATATGTTGGTGGTCATTCTTTGAAGATGTGAGACTTTTGCAGATACGAGCTCTGTCCATATTTCACACCCTGCCCCTGTTTGGCCCCCATTGTCTCCCATCAACCTCTCTTGACACTTATTTCCCATTGGTTCCAGTTAACTCCCAATTGTCCCTATTGTCCCCCCTTGTCTCTTATTGGTCCCAGTGTAAAGTCTTCAAATTACCCCATTTCAAATTAATCCTGGGTACCCCTGGGGGTAGCCTGAGCCAGATTCCATTTTTACCCCCTCACTATTCACATTACCCCCCCCCCCCAATAATACAGATGTATTGTCCATATAATATATATTAAAGTTGACATATAACAAGATAGATAACGAGCCTTATGCATAAAATACATTTTATGCATAAACAACATCCAATTTCTACAAAAACTACTTTTGCCTTTTTACTTGTTTGAGGGGACATTTACAATGATTACAGGTATCAGCATCTAATTTCATTAAGTATCATATTCAAACAGTATGCCATAGCATCTCTACCAACATATCAACAGAAGCAACTTTATGGAGAGCAAAAAGTATATTATATCTACGTAACAAGATTACATGTATCAAACAAAACAACCTTTTATTGATAAGATTAAACAAAATAATGTTTTATTGATAAGATTTTTGTGACTCATTTGTAAATTTATTTTCCAAAAAGCACATCAGAAGTAATTCCTGAACAAGAAACAGAGTTTAATTAAAAAATAAAAATAAATAATGGAATGGTGATGTAATTAGAGGGGATAATCTGAAATCAAGGTGGGTATCTTGAAATCACATCACAGATTAATTTCAAGTAACCCCCCACCCCCCACCCCCACCCCCGTAGGCAAAAAAGCGTCTATGGGCGCTCAGCATACTGTGCTCATGATATTTACTCAGGTGCTCATCTGTACCATGAGGTTAAAGTCCAGAAGAGAGAAAAAAAAAAGCAGGCACTCTGAGATTTTAAAAAACATATATTAAAAATGTATTTAATAAAACCATGCAAAAGTTAAAGACACATCTGCCTACGTGTTGCAGCCAAGGGCCTTCATCAGGACATACACAGAAACAAACCATAGGTGAAAGGTTAAAGAGGCGCCTAAGGCTGTCAAAAGGTGGAGCAGACAATTTACTAATTAAAAAAAAACAAAAAAATCTGCATATTAAAATAAACATACACCCTACAAAATACTATTGAAATGTTTACTATTAAAAAAAATTAAAATATTTTTAAAAATTACAAATATTTTTAAAAAATTCAAACAAAACCTTAAAATGTGAATTCAAATTACCAGAGGGTAAAATGGAACAGGGGGTAACCTGATATTGCTTCTGTCTTATTTGCCCCCCTTGTCTCCCATTGGTCCCAGTTGTCTCCCACCAGCCCCCTCCACCCCCCAGTCCTGGTCCATGTCCTGTGGTGTGGTGGTGCAGGCAGGGCTTCAGGGGAAGGGTTGTGCTTCTGCCTCTTGTACCTTCTGTTCAGTGTTGCCTTTGAAGCACACGCCGCCGTTCTGTCCAGAATATGTACATATGTTTAGTTTCCTGTGATCCACTTCTTCTCTGGATAAGCTGTATGTATTGACTGTGTCAGAGGAAGCGTCATCTCTCTGCTTCATCCTTGGTCACTTTCTTCACTCTGAACTTTTCTTTCTCGGAGCCTTTTTACACCAACGCTTCATCGTGTTTGTGTTGGATCCTGTGGAAGCTTCGTGGATTCTCCGTCACCTCCTTCCAGCTTTACATAATTAACATTCAGGCAGTGACTGTGATGTTCTGCTCCGACCCGTCCTTCTGGAGGGTTCTGACCCTTCGGTTGTTGCCCTCGCTTCTGTCGGACTGTTCGACAGAACCGCTTCATTTCTCCATTGACCCGTTTTTGGAACGGTGGCTTTTCCTTCCTCTTTTGTAACATGAAGCAGGACAAAAAGATGGAGTTCTTTTTCTGTTTGGTTTTGTTCAAAGCTATATCAAAGCATTCTATGATAGTGTTATTTAATATGTACATGGTATTGCTATACATAAAATAAAATATGGGTTTTGATGTAATTTTCTGACATTGTTTGCGTGATGATTTTCTTTACTTTTTTTCAGGTTTTTAGATTCAGAAAACTTTATTAATCCCAGAGGAAATATTATTTTTTAATTCATGTATTGATATATCTTTCCCTGCTACTTTTTCTATTAAGCTATTAAAACAGAATAGAATAGTCTGTATAAAATTATAATATAATATATTACAACAAATAATTTGTACAATATTTATAAGACAAATATCAGTATAAGTTTCTTCCTCAGAAAAAAAACAAAAACATAGATGTTTTTGCTTTGGATTCTTTAAGATCAATTAAAAATATATCTGAGTACATCATTTAACATTCTAGTCACAGAAAACTGTCATTACTAAAGTTCTAACCAATTTAAAGTGAATTATCACTTTATTCTGCATCATTTAACATCTTTACCATATTAAAAATAGTCACCAAATGAAAAGTTCATTAATATGGACAAGCAGTCAAAAACATCCATGAATCCTATCAAAAATATCAAAATCTCCTTCATTCATGTATTATCTAGGGGGGGGGGGTCACCAGATTATAGAATCTGTGCATACAGCCGCACTTTAAACCTTTGGTTTAACTGGTCTGTAGTTTATTATTTATGATTGGCCTCATCTGGCAGTATTTAATCATATGAATATAATATATATGACCAAAGTGGTTTTTATCTGATGTTTTAATGGACATACTAGTGTTTCTGTCTTATATTTATATTTATATTTATATTTATATTTATATATATATATATATATATATATATATATATATATATATATATATATATATATATATATATATATATATATATATATATATATATATATATTTGTTTGTGTCCGTTTATCCAGTAGATTCATACATGTTCCAGTAAATAAATACTGTAAAGTGAAAATATTCTTATGTTCAGCCAGTGTTTTCTTTTGGACAAACCAAAAATTATGAAATAATCCATAAAATCAACAAAGAAAAGCTAGACTGTATCTATCAAACTGGGGAAATATTCACTTTTATTGTTTGTTTGTTTGTATGTTTGTTTTACTAAAATAGTTTGAGAAGGTCGCTGTTTAAAGTACATGCTTTCTCAATTAACTCCAGCAGAGGGCAGCACTTGCCACAAGTCAGGGTTACCATGGTTACTGAACAAAAAAAGAGAAAGAAGCTATTGCGGTCAACAAAATAAGGGTCAGCACTTCCGAGTACGTCCTTCACAATAAGCACTGCCCCTTATTTGAAAAAAGGAAATATGCTACAGTTGTACTTTTGATAGAAATCAAACATGTTTGTAAATGATAATAAAAAAAAAGGGCCCTGATACTGTTATACAAGTCAGACTACAATAACAGTATTTCCAAATGTCTGAAACCATTAATAAAGTAAAGTAAAATAAAATCATACTTTTGTAACCAGGTCGTTTAGAGAATTTTCAGATTGGTTCAACCATAGCATAACTCCAACTCAATATATTGTCTGTTCTGAGTCTCTGTGTAATCATGCTGGACGCCACGAATCTTTTTATTTATTTATTTATTTTTAAATTGAAATAAACATTAAATTAATAACTCACGTGAAGCGCCATTCTCTAACAATTAAGATACATACACACCTCCAAAGAACATTCAAATAAAATATATATATATATATATATATATATATATATATATATATATATATATATATATATATATATATATATATAAACATTGTAAGCATATATTTCCATACAATTTTACCCTTAAAAACATGAATGAGGAAATGAAAAGAACACAACTAATTTAAATAAATGGGGTTCAGGAAAGGTTACATTTTGTTATAAGTGTGTACATCTTATTTCCTTGGGGATTTTTAATTTGTTTCAGACAAGGTTGTAATAAGGATATTTCATTTCGGGGGGGTAATATTTTTGTAATCATTATGAGGTTATTCACTAAAATTGTTATTATTTTAATCTTTCAGGATTTGTCAAAGTAACCTGATTACTTTCAGGATTACTCCTATCTGAATATTTTGAAAGGACCAAAAGGAGAGATTTCCACACGTTTTTGCATAATATCACATTCATAAAACAAGTGCTCTGTCGTTTCCAGTATTTTTTTCTATTGGATATAAGGTATTAACCAAACACTGCCTAAAACTATTTTCCAGATCATATCTTCAGTTTGTGTTACTTTACAATTGGAAGTAATTAACCTGTTCCTTGGACGTAAGAAACTGTTCATTTTAAGGTTAAATTAAAAACAAATGTAGTGTAATTGTAAAACAGATTTTCACACACAAAAAAAAATCCCCATCTGATTTACATTTCATAACATATTAGATCCCCTCAGCTTTAGTGAACATTTATTTTCTGTCCAAACATCCGGTTTGTTTGTATAAAACTCAGTAACTTGATTCCGTGTCACCGAGGCAGAAAAACAGCAACAAAGTCTGCCCAGATGTCCAAATCTGTATCTGAACAGGTGGAATTAATCGAGAAACACGAGGAAATGTGAGTTTGTTTTCAGGGAATGGTAAAGTATGACCGGCTTTGGTTTTCTAACGGGGTCAGGTGAACGGTTAGCTCAAAGTTAGCTCGTTTCAATGTTAGCTTAGCTTAACTCCTACTGTTGCTATGCTAACTAGTACCGCACAGTGACTGGGGGAAATTCATTTCAATATACTTTTAAATCTATACGAGCTCCTGTCATTGACATTTTGGATTCGGTTTCTTTGAGTACGTTCTATAGCCGTGCCATTAGTTTAACAGCATAGTCCAGTGCAGCTTTTAATTTGGAGGAGATAAAAAAAATACTTCCGGTTAAGGACAGTGGTTTAGCTAGATAAATGTGGAATTTAACGGATATGTATGCGTTAAAAACTATCAAACGTATATTATAAGGCGTCGAATGACCAGTGACTGGGAAACTATCTGAGATTTTAGCTGAATGATTTCTACGGGTTTTAATATGTTTTACGATTCTCCACAAAAAGGAGACGGTTCAGGTCTTCACCGTGTAAATGTTAATTCGTTTCTAGCTTGTTTTTTTGTGTTCATTTAAAATGTACAGACTTTTCATTTTGGTCTTTTTTTGTCTGTTTCTCAGTCGTAAAGTTGACAGATGCTGCCGTTTTTTCCTGTAGAGGCGTTTACTCCTTCAAAATAAGAGCACCATACCCAGATCAGGTCTGTTTTGTTAAATGGTCACTAGTAACACTTGAAAGCATTTAATTTAGAGCTAAACTCAGCTTAGTTTGTTTCACTAAACACATTAGCGACGGAGAAATAACGAGAATCCAAGGCAAGGCAAGATAACTAATTAATAAAGGCCCTTTTTAATTATACTATGAAGTAAAACAGAATCATTTCAGTATACTTTCTTTACTTGTATTTTGATGTGATATATTTTGTCCCTGAATCAATTTTTAATTAAGGTAAGTGTATAAAAATAGTACCTTGCGTAAAAGCAGAAATCTTGCCTCATCATCTAAACCCGCTTTATCCTCACTTGGGTCACTGGGGGCCTAATCCAGCTACAATGGGTGAAGGCGGGGTACACCTTGTATGAGACGACAGTTCATTTTAGGGCTGAACATATATAGACAAACAATCACTCTCACCTTCACACCTTTGGGCAATTTTAGATTAACCAATTAACCTATCAGTGCATGTCTTTGGATGGTGGGAGGAAACAGGAGTACCCAGAGAAAACCCACGCAGACATGGGGAGAACACGCAAACTCCACACAGAAAGGTCTGGTGTGGGAATCGAGCCAGGGTCCTTCTTGCTGTGAGGCACGAGTGCTAACCACTGCACCACCATGCCGACCAAAAGAAAATCGTTCTGTAAAAATAAGATTCCATTCCTTTTTTCTGTGAAGAAAATGTATACATCAAACATAAATCACAAAGAGACTTTTTCCATTGTGTTTTGTCTTTTTACACATTCTTAAAAATATAACTCACCATTTCAGCTTTGACTCAGGATGAGGATCAGCCTTTAAACCTCAGGGGAAAATTTATTAGACATTTGTTGTGATAATTCTTGATACTGAGTGATAAGGAATTAATCTCATAACAAAGTCGGAGCTCTTGTACATAAAAAAAAAAAAAAAAAAAACTGCTCAGTTGTAATTTTGGTTCAAAATGATTACAGTCTTCAAATATTATAAATAATTAAATTCTGCTGATGTGTCCTGTCTGTATCCAGCTTACAGACTCACAGATGTTATAAACTCAGGTCTGTGTGACTTCAAACTGGTTTTATTGGTGCAGGATGTGTCTGAACGCTTATCTCATCTTCTCTGGGTTAGTTTAGGGAGGAGGTCATTGGTTCTACAGCAGATGGACAAGCGCCACCATCACATCAAACTCCAGAAGAAACAGCGTCTGAAAGAGCGAGAAGACGCTCTGGTCAGGAATGACGCACTGATGCAGGTGAGGAAGGAGACGATGAAGCCTGGTTCTGGTTCTAAAAGTCAGGGATCCTTAAATAACATCTATGAGCACATATAAATGACAATTTAATTATGGTTTGGTCAATCATAATATGAATAATCTCATCTAATAGGATCTCCTACACATCGTATTTTTGTATTTATAACCATTTTAATTTTCTGATATGTTTTATGTAAAGCACCTTGAATTGTCCTGTACACAAAATCTGCTATACAAATACATTTGCCTTGCCTTAATTTAGATGTATTTATTGGTGTGTTTTCAGGATTTACAGAAGCTGGAGGCTGGTGTGAGAGCAGGCCGACTGCCTGATCCGACTCTACAGACTCTGGAGGTAAAAGACGGTTCAGAACTGAAAGCTGTGCTGGTCCAAACTGCTCCATGTACAGTATATTGCGTTTTAGTTTTTAAATTAAAACATGAAATTTTAAAATCGGTAAATGAAAAATGGAACAGGACATGTATCTCCTTCTTCATTAAATCAAAAAAGTAAAAACTTAAAATGATTAATGACTTCAGGTTCTCTAGAAAATAAATATTCTGAATTGAGAAACACGTTCCTGTTCCTTTTTTTTTTATTGATCTAGAAAAATGTTTTCCACCAGAACCATGAAATCAAAAGAGATGTTTGTAGTTCAGATTTGTTTGGTACAAGAACATGTCTTTGGTTGTTAACGTTCTGGAGTCTGATTGTATTTTACTTGTTTAAGACTGTCTCTCATGGATTCCAGACAATGTTTCCTTTAATCACCAGTGACATAAACACGATCACCAAGTTTTTATTTTATTTTTACAAATAATAAAAAGGAAGAAGAAGAAAGTAATTTTCACATCAATAAAAGATGAACCAACTAGTTATAGTATCTGAACTGGTTCTTAGTTCTAGGGTCTGAACTGGAGTCTTGGTTCTAGGGTCTGAACTGGTTCTTAGTTCTGGGGTCTGTCCCAGGTTGTTATGTGTGCCTGCTGTTCTGTTCCAGACCCGGTACTGGGCTTCTGTGGAGGAGTCCATTCCAGCTTGGGAGCTCTTCCTCCAGGGTAAAGGTCCACATCCCATCGACGGTCCTGGTTCTGGACATGGGGGGGTGAAGCAACCCCCCAGCAAAGACCAGGGTCGGCCTCCTCGGCCCAGACCTAGCCCGGTCCGACGCTGACGTTGCCATGGTTACACCTTCCAAATGGATGTGGGTTCTGTCCACCAGAACTAGGGAAGGTGAGCTGCAGACTTTGACCTCTGACCTACAGACTCAGATGGAACATTGGTTTTTACTACAGACTTGAACACATCAGCTCTATGAAATGTCTGCTCCGTTCTTTAACTCTTTCACTAAAACACAAACTCTGTGTCACTGATCCAGTCGTGAAATTGTTGGTGTTTCCAATACGTCATATGACACCAGAACCAGAAACCTGGATCAGACATAAACATGTAACATCCTGGTTTCTCCAGAACTGAACAGACCTTATGTGGGTTTCTGAAATCAGGACACAAACAAAACACGGGATTTTTCAGTGACATGTGACAGTTTGTCCATGTTGTCCTTTGAGCTGCAACATGGATGGATGTAAAAACTGTGTGTGTGTGTGTGTGAACATGAACTATTTATGTCCATTCAACCGTCAGTCAGGATGTTTCCACTGACATTCCACGGCTATTCTTCCACTACGGTTAAATCATATTAAACTGTTGTTGATATTAATGTGGAATATGAACAGGTCTGGAACAGAACAGTGAACACTTATTTACATAATTAGCTTTCATCTATGTTAGGGGTGTCAAACATGCGGCTCATGGGCCAAAACGTCCCCTCAAAGGGTCGAAATTCTACTGCAGATACTGTAGGAACAATAATGGACATTAAAAATATTTTAGGTTCGGCTCCACACTCAGACCAATATAATCTCAAATGAAATACTAACCTATAAATAATGACATCTGTAATGTTTTGGTTTTTTTGGTTTACTGTGAAAAAAGTTAAATTACCTTGTGAAATAAATAATAATATTGTTTATAAGTTATGTTTTTAATGGACGTAGGATCATATTGGTTTGAATGAAGAACTTGAACTAAAATGAGGGTTTTGTGTCCCTTCTAAAGGTTGTAGTTCATTCTTTTAGGTGCTGGTTTCATATTTAACTGTTGCAGTGTTTGTACAAATGAGGACTGTAATAGTGATACAAAGACACGTGGAATTGTATATTTATTAAGAGTTCAACTTTTCTTGTGGGAGGGTTTTGTCGATGTCCTTATCAGAGCATGTATGTGTGTGTGTGTGTGTGTGTGTGTGTGTGTGTGTGTGTGTGTGTGTGTGAGTGACCACCAGGGGGCGCCAGTGTTAAACATTAGAGTCACAGATGAATGTGACTGAGTCTGAACCATCAACAATTCAACATGTGGCATCCTATACTAAAGTTGAAACAGTGGAAAAATAACAGAAAACACATTTTGACTCCTTTTTATCAGTTTTTTTATGTTGAAGATGATTTTGTTCCTGTTTCCAGCTGATCTGTGTCATAACTTTAAAACTAGATCATTACATATACTCTGTAATTCCAACCACCTCTGAATAATTAAAGTTAAATCACATTTTTTTGTTTTTTTTAACACTGTCTACGAATCTGATTTCTTCAATGTTTGATTGAGCATTATAATGCACTGTGGTGCATAAATACCTAATGATATTAACACTAAGACTGTGATAAAACCGTGAAATACTTTGATATTGGATTTGTCTTTTTTTTTAAACAAATCCATTTTGGAACAAAAAGTAGAGTACAACAGTTGCAATAAAGTGGCATAAAATGGTTTTATTTTCAGCTCTTTAGCTGCTTCCATTTAACCCCCTGGTGTCTGACCCATACACTTCCTTCGAATCATCTGCACATCATGTAAAAATATTTTTCAGTTTCTTTTTATTTTATTTTATTTTTTTGCCATATTTAACCAACTTGAGCCATAAACAAAATACCAAATACTCAACAACTGTCATATTTTTAACCTTTTAAATGGCATGCTTGTAATATAAACAAGCCATATTTTAAATTAAGAAACATAAATAAAAATTAAAAAAATAGACACTGCATAAAAATTTTATTTTTTATTTTTCTATCCTGGTATATGTCAATGATGAGCATCAACATTTGTTAATGTACTATAATTATATTTTGTGCCATATTAAATGTGTCTGTGCATTTTGTACTCACTTGGTAGAAGGATGTTAGTTTAAAAATGTAACCCATAAAGACCCAGAGCTGCTTTTTTTTTTTTCTCCTCTTTATTTAACTTTTCTGAATTTTTGGATCACCATTTATTCTTATATCAACCTCTGAATGTTGTGGCATTTCAATGAAAATAATCTGTGTTCCTTTATTTCATTGACTGATCGTGTAAATGTTCAGATTAAAGTTGAAGAATATTACATCAGAAATACAGAGTGAGTTTTTCAGCAATAACCAAATCTAAAAACCAGTGTGTCCATCCACTGTCACTGATCCATTTACTGGTGAATTAATGTTCCAGAAGATGATGGTGTTTCCATGGTAACTACAAAAGCCTCCAAATGTCCAATGGGTCATATTTGATGACCATGAAAACATAAATATCTGTGTTTTAGACCAATTATTGACATGTATTGATAGAATTATTGCTCAGACATTATTAAACATGTTCGATCAGGCGACTCATTTGGTCACAAATGGCTCTTTGGGTTTTTAACATCGTTTACACTGTGACTATTTTAGTGGTTTGGTAAGAATTTTTTTTTTTTAATCCTTCAAAAATGAACAACTTTAAACTCTGACCTAAAACAAAAATTTCAAAATAATATGACTTAATAACATGAAGTGTGCATAATATGCTAACCCAGATACTAGGAGGTTAATGCACGTTCAGAATAAACGGTAAACATGTTTACCAAGACCTGACATAATGTGATTAATAATCCATAAATACCTTCTACTTCTATTAATGAGATTTATTCCTGGTCTTTATTCAGACTCATCTTCATCCTGTTACCGTTTGTACTTTAAAACCTCTGAAGTGCATTAATACACTGGAAATGATCATTTTAACCAACATTTTCTGAGTGTTTATATTATTCTGTGTTATTTTTGATCTGTTTGTTTTATTTCTACTTAAACATTTATCACTGACGCTGTTTTCTAAAGATGATCACTAAGATTTATGGGAATAAACATGACACTAAGAAAAAAGGCAGATTCCTTAAACTACTGATGTCTAATACTAGGTTTATATTTAATGGTTTTATAGTCACTGCTCTGGTCCAAAGGCTCTTATTTTATGTGGATTATTAAATAGAAGTAGCTGAAGAAAGACTGTAAAAAAAAAAAAAAAAAAGGTAAATTAAACTGAATTCAGGTAAAAAAAAAAAAAAAAAACTGCCCAGATTGAAATGTATTAATGTTAAAAACCTTAATTCCTGAATTCTATGTTGAATATTTGTGTTATGGTTCATTTAAAGTAAGTACTAAACCACAAAATGAATAAACGGGTATGTTTTATTTTGTTAAATTGTTGTGTAATCTCCATGTAGTTTTTTTGCGCTATTTCTTTCAGATGTGGTTTTCTTATTCTTTCTGTTGAATCTGTTTTGGTTAAAATCAGATTTATGTGATGATGATGGAAAATATGAATGAAACTAAAATGAACCAATTTTCAAAATGTGAAAATGAAGGCTCAGATATTAGAGAAAATAAAGAAAAGTGGATACTCAGGTGCAAGTCCAGAACTGAGGCTGTCTGGGACCTGGTCCGGAACCTCAGACCTGGTCTGGTCTTGAGGAACCTGTGAATGTTGAGGTCCAGCTGTGACCGGACCTTTTCATCTGCTGTTTTCCGTGTGAGTCTATGTAACCTGGGTCTGGTCTGGTCTGGTCTGGGGTGTGACCTGGTGTCTGTTCAGGTCCACCTGTCATCCTGGTCTTGGTCAGATCCTGCTTTCAGTCTTGACCTTTGTGATCTGGTCCAGTGTTGGTCTGGGACCTGGTTTGGGGGGTGTTAAGGTCCAGCTGTGACTCTGGTCTGGGTCTGGTCCTGGTTTCAGACTGATGTAGTCTGACTGGCTCCATTCAGAGGGTCAAAGGTCACCCCCCCCCCCCAGTGTGTGGACTCCAGCCCCATCCTCCTCCTCAGTTCCAGGGTGGATGAAGGCCCTGTTACCTCATTGCCCCCCCCCCTTTTAACCTCTAATGGTGTGTGATCAGACCTGTGCTGTCCTGACGCGGAGTGGCGTCTTGACAAACGCAGTCATCCGGACGCCGTGGTTGAAGGGGCCGGTGCTTGGCAGCTGCCCTGGCTCCTCAGCTGGGGCCCCGGCACTGTCGCCCCCGGGCAGGGTGGGTGGGTGGTAGTCGGGGGGGATAACTACCCACCAGCTACCAGTGACTGATGGACTGGACCAAACAGGGCGGGGGTTAGCACTGAGAGGTCAAGGACAGGATTTAAGGAGAGGGAGGTTACGACAGTGTACCCCCGATCACGGATGACAGGACCAACCACGGGGGGCGGGGGGCAGATGAAGATGCATTGTAGCAAATTATCTAAAAGGATTTTGAAGAGCACGATCTGGAGCCCTTCCAAATGACTAGGCCTGCATCATGGACCCTAATGGTCGACACGCCCCCCCAAACCCCCCAGGGCGCTGGTGCTGGAGTCAGCGCCGCCGCTGTCACTGACCAGACCTCAGCTCCCCCTGCCAGCTTCTGTCCGTGGTGGCGGCCCAGCCCTCCTCTGTCTGCTGGCATAGCGTAAACTTCAGCAGGATTATGCAACGTCCAGGCCATTGATGCCATGGAGACGCTGCAGATAATTGGCTGAGCTGGAGCCGTGCAAATGGTTAAGTGTCGACTCCAGTTGATTGGATAATGGGTAATTGCACGCTGCATTTCATTCAGTGATATGCTGCGGGTGTAGCAGGGGCAAGGAAGTGAAGTGAAGGGGAGGGGAAAAGAATAGAGCAGGGAAAATATTTTGGCGTGCAGCGTTTTCACAGCCTGTTATTTCACACTTCGGCTTGGTTGCGTTTGTTTGGGTCTGGAGCCTGGAGAGTTCTCAGATTCAACTGTCATCCACATTTCAATTGCAAATCACCTCATGTTTTCTTGGTCCATTTTACATTTCGTGTCTCAGTGTGAGAACGTCCGTGAAGGAAGCTCTAAGCAGAGAACCACCAAACAGTTTATTTCACCCATGACTCCAACAAAACCTGGACCACAACAGCAGCTGGTCCCAACATCTGGACCCTCTGAAGACCCCGACACCCACCAGGTTCAAGGGTCACAGTTCTAGCCACGGCTTTAATCCGCATCAGTTTGAACAGGTCCAATCCACTGTCTTTACCCAGTTGTGGACCTGTTTATCTCTCTGGTGTCAGATCCACAGAGGTCTTTTAATCACCTAAAGCTCATAACATGCACAGTGTGTGAGAAATGTGACGAGGTTTTTCAGTTTTTGTTTTTTTTGTTTTTTACTTTTAATTTAAAAAAATCATCAGTTTGAATCATAAAGAAAAATACCAAATAATCATTAACTGTCATGTTTTAACCATTTAAATACCACATTTTTAATGTAAACAAACCATGTTTTTATGCAAAAAAATCTTTAACAAATATTCCCAATACTCTTGCAATATCGAAAAGATGCTGGATCACTTTGAAATTTATTCTCCATTTACCGCAATGAAAAATTTCAAAATGATTCAGAATCCAGGATCTCTACCGGATCACCACCAAAATGTAATAATTTGTTCCTTGCGACACCCCCAACACATGTTATGTAAAGGTTTATATATTCTGTATATTATAATGGATGATCAGGATAAATAATTGACATTTTATTAATATATATCTATATCATAACCGTTACATCACTGAACATTAAACAGATGTTTATTTGTTTAACATGTGACCTACTGAAGCCCATCAGTGGATTAAACAGTCAATACGTCATGTTTCTTGCTAATGTGTTCGAAGATGATGATGGTGATTAAGAGGCGTTCGCTGACCTGAGGGTCTGGGGACGGAGCCTGTTGGGGGCTCAGTTGTATCTGTGGTGATGGTGGGATGTCACCTCCACTTAGAGCATCATCTGCAGCTCTTTGTTCCTTCACTCAACGCTGACTGTTGTCATGTTGTCTCTCGTTAAGTACGCAGCTTTGTGTCGCCCACTCAGACAAACCAACACTGGCCTTAAGGTGTCCCCCCCCCGGACCCTCCTGGACCCCCATAACCCCAGACCACAGCCACACACCTCATTCACTTCTTCTGTAAAACACTCAAACTGAGGCAGCACCAGGGGCTCATGTGAAAATTCTTTTCAACTTGAATATACTTGAGCTCCATTTTTTTTTTTTTTTTCCCAGTAGCGCCATCCCAGTGGGGGGATTGGACTCTGTGAATTCCACTTCACTTACTGTATTGATTGTGCTTCCACGGATGTCTTTCTGCCATTCCCTGGTAAAGTCAGAATGTGCGGTGCTATTCATATCGACTGGCAGATTAAGTGGGCATCTTAAAGCACACATATGAAATGTGTGTTTGTGTACTTAAGCCTTTTGTTGATATTGATCCTTCCTCTGCATGAATCCACGTATGAAGCAGAAGCTCGTATCTGCCTCTTAATGAAGTCCTTCATTGGGCTCTAATCAGTTTAGCATCACAGACACTATTCAAACCAACACATAAATTGGCTTCTGACTGAAGGAAAAAAAACCCACATTTTCCTCAGTTTGAGCTGTAACAATAGAAGCAGCCTTTTTTATTCATTCATTATTTGTAGAAATAAAATTAGATTAGATACATATTATTAGATATCACATTAATTAGAATTATAAATTAGATATCACATTAATATTCTTACATGTTATGATTAGGAAAAAGAAGTGGAACATTTAGAGGATTTAATGAGATGTAATTATACAAGTGGAGTTTAATATGCATAATTATGTCTTCATCACAGTTTAATTATGTACAAAAATTAACCTTATTATGTTTTTGTTCTTGTGCTGAGTGTTTTATATCTACACATGTAACAGGTCCTTTCAACGGTTCATAGGTCATTTGTTATTTGGAAAACCTTTATTGAAGTCTAAATACATATCGGCATATTTTGGCTTGTGGCATCATCACCAGCTGTATTATAAGAAAAAATAACAGGGGGGAGGGTAAATGACTGAAAATTCATTTAAAAAAATTATAACTTTGACATGCTTTTCCCAAAATCTAATGACATCTATTCTGGGTCACTGAGAATCTATAAACCAAATTTTCTATGATTTCAATAGTTATGCTGCTAGTGTGTTAACAAACCTCTTGCCTCCCTTTTGACGGACAGAGTATATTACACTAAATTAACCAGTTGACCATGTTTCTAGATGAGCTTCTGCCTTATATCTGGTGAAATCAGTGTCAATGTGCTTTAAAATCACCCATTATTACCTCCGCCATTAAATTCGGGTCTGTTTATCTGTCTTTTTATCTATCTGTCTGTCAACAGGATTATGCAAAATTCTGAACGGCTTTTGATGAAACTTTCAGGAATGATAGATAATGGGTCAAGGAAGAACCCATATGATTTTGAGCAATGAAGGTCAAAGGTCAAAGTCGCACTACAGGTCAAGAGCTAAAACACATCAGTGGTAATATCTCAGTATTCAGATAAGATACAATCGTTTGTTTGTTTTTTTTCATTCACATCGTCTCACCTTTGGACATCAGATGGGTCAACACCGATGACTCAATCACATCACGTTTTGACATCATATGACGCCATATCAAGCCTTGGCGGAGGTCTGCTTTCTCTGCCTTGTGATGTTATTGTCTTCGGTTTGTGCTCACACACTCATCCTGTAAAAGTGGACATGGTAACTTTCCTCCATTATTTAATTTCAGTTTGAAATGTAGCTGGTATTTCACGATAGTTATGATATAAACAGTCGTTATTTAATCATTGAATCGGTTAAATAATTGAAACTCAATAAATAAAATAAATACTCAAAGTGTCATATTTTAACCCTTTATATAGATTTTTTTAAATGTAAACAAACTACATGTTTGGATCGAAAATATACACTTTCCCCCCAATATTCTGGATAATAGTTGTTTTGTTTGTTTTTTTGTTTTTGGGGGGGGGGCATCCTGGTGTGTGTCAATGACTCACACCAACACTGGTTAATATTGTATTTTCTGCTAGGTCAAATGTTAAATATGTCAGTGTGCATTTTGTACTCACTTGGTAGAAGGGTGTTCGAGTAGGAGTGTGACATTATTTACGCTTATCTGACTTCCAAATACAGATAATTTTTTAAGTTAAAAGTGAATCAGACGTAGCCTAAAGAAGCCTAAATACAGACTTTTATTCAATTTGTCTTTGCAAACCCATGTTTTGCATTATTGTCTCTATACAGTTAGGTTACCTATTGTCAAACTAAAGACCTCTTGTGAGTTACGAGTTGGGGTGGAAATTAAGTAGAACAGAAAATGAATCGTATACGAAGGGTGAAATGAGACAAAATGAAGAGTGACTTGAACAGTTCTAGAATATGACTAAAATATGGATTGGTGACTGAACAGAAAATCTGGACAAACGCCGACCAATGTTAAGAACAAGGTACAAAGACATTCTGTTACCATTGAGCTGTTAGCACCATTGTAACATACTGCAGACTTAATTTATAATACACTAACTATAATAATATTGTAATATAGGCTGTTAAAAAGGTTTGGGTTACTTTTAGGGTGGGGCATCTGGCAGGTTGATTAGGTGGACTGTGATTTTTATTTTTATTATGATAAAGCGGTTGAAGTCTGAGAACTTCTACTGTAGATGAAACACGGCATGTTCGTCTGGTGCCTGGACCGTCCTGATTGCAGATGTTGGACCTGCAGATCAGTTCTCAACCATGTCTGTTCCATTTCCACGTCCATTCAGTCTCTGGGAGTCTTTTAATTGACTGTTCTGTTGTTAATGCTGAGGTCTGAAGTGAAGGCATGGGGGTCGTTTCCCACCAGGACCAGGTCAGGTCAGAGGGATTTATCCTGACCTAATCTTGCTGTGTTACCGGACATCCCCAGAACCCAGTGGACTCCCCCTCCCCTCCTCCCCGAGAGCAGCCAGAGCGTGATGAGCCCACCACCCACTAATGTGTGTGTAATGAGCCAGTGGCAGATCGCCATATTTCATCTCTTCTGTTTGTTTGTCTGTTTGTTTCTCACACAGCAGATGGGTTTGACCGATCATCACATCTCTACATATTTGTGTTGGATGTCATCAGCCACTTCTGTTCCCATCACCTCCAATATAATAATTAGAATAGGCCATGTTTACACTCCGAAGTTTTGGCCCAAATCCATGTTCATATTTTCAGTTCAGTCCCTACAACGACATTTTTAATTGATCCATTAAGACATAGACCTACTTTTGTTTCAGTTCCCAGATTACATTTCCTCTGATTTATCGCCATTTATCATAATATTATTTTCTGTATTTTGCATTTTTCACAGTAAGAAAATTTATTTTCCTAGATTTAATGGAAAGAGCGACACGGTGGTGCAGTGGGTAACATTTGTTCCTCACAATAAGAAGGTCCTGGGTTCGATTCCAACAAAAGTCAGAGAGACCTTTCTGTGTGGAGTTTGCATGTTGTCCCCATGTCTGCATTGATTTTCTCTGGGTACTTCCACCATCCAAGGACATGCATAGTACAAAGTGACCCAGTGGCCCACAAATATGCCTTTTCATATGTACTATATGATGCCATTGCTTACTACTGAAAACGGTAACATATTCTTGGGGGGGTGGAGTGATGAGTCTTTGGAACTGAATTTTGGAATCTGGGTCTTTAAGACCCGATCGTAGGACACAGCCTGTGTGCCTTGTACGCAGGACCGCACAAGGGTTAAACTAACAAAAACAAGTGTAAACTAGCGTCTATCTGGTTGTTTTAACATTCTATAGGATAGGCTAATTATTGTTACCACACTGGTAACAGTCGAGGCAGAATATCCAATCAGGTCTGTTTACATGTGGTTTATCCGACCATAGACTGTATATAAGTTCATACTTCTTCAACCCTTTCGTCATTGCGCTAAACCTGCCCTACAATCTCACTACACAAATCGAGCATTGTGATTGGACCGGTAAAATTTTACCAGTCCTGGCTGAGACTTTATGGAGTGTCGCCAGACCAACGATTCAGGAAAAAATATTTTTTGCTACTAGAGGCGGGCTAGTTTACTAGACTAGCTGGGATAGGTTCCGTCGACTCCTGCGACCCTAGTAAGGAAAAAGCAGGTTCAGAAAATGGATGGATGAAAGCATTTGAAAACTCAAGAGTAAGTTTAATGATTATTATTTCAAAACAAAAAACTGATGGACAAAGTGACTTTTCAATCAAAGGTAACTGAATGTAAAGACAATCTCCATCCACTGTCATTTGATGAAACTACACAAATGTATTTATTTATTTATGTATTTATTTTTTTTACAATTTTTGTTTAGTGTGTTGCTTATTTTGCTCTTGACCCTTTTCTTGACTTATTGATTTTGTTGATCAATTTGGCTGTTTTTGTTTTTGCTTATTGTTCCCTGTTCTACCTTATTACCCCCCCTCCCAATGGGGAGAGGGGTATTGTTTTGTTTTTGTTTTGTTTGTTTTTTTTTTTTGGGGGGGGGGGGGTTCAGTTTATTTGTTTGTTAGCAGCTTTACACAAAAACTACTAGACCAATTTCTGTGAAATTTTTGGGAAAGGTGCAAGGTCATCCAAAATAGATTCCATTCAATTTTGGTGAATGTAGGTCAAAGGTCACAGTCACCCAAACATTTTTTTCACAATGATAAGACAGGGGAAGTCAGGTAAAATGTGTCATAGAGTGGTGGTTGTTGTGCAGGGCACCACTTGTTTTAGTACTGTACATTTTTTTTACTTTTTTTTCCCCTACATATATTTTTTTTCCATTTATTTAGGTTCATTATATAAAAATACCCAGTGACTCCTTGCACTATCATTGATCCAACTCCATGGCTTTTACTGGTGAATCAGTGGTGCAGAAGGTGATGTTTTTCCACAGTAACTACGGAGCCTCTGAACATCCACATGGGTCATATCCGATAACCATGAAAAGATGACAAACAGTATTTTACACCAGTTATTTACATGAACTGATAGGATTTGTGGATCAACAAGGACTAAACTGTTTCTATCAGTAGATCATTTTGATTGTTGGTCCATTTATGGGTCTTCATGGGTTTACTAGTCAAATGTGAGTCAGATTCTATCCATCTATCTATAATACACCTGCACAACTCCACCAAATGAACTGACATTTGGAGGGTGACTTTCCAGTACTACAGTGGACTGCACTGCAAAGTTTCACACCATTACAACACACAACAACAAAGATATTGAACAAATTTCATTGCTCTTTATAACTTTGTTGCTCTGAGCATTGCAAAGTCCCGCCCCCTGATATGGCTACAGCTGCTACCCACCCCCACCCCCCAACGCAATTCTGTCATTCTCGCTCACACACAGAAAGCGAGCGAGCGAGAGAGTTTGGTACTGAAAGTTGATATAGGTATGAAACCGGGGGAAACATTCACGTAGTAACCAGACCGTTAATGTTTGCTATCAAACATGTGCATACACGCGGCACAGCAGTGCTGACAGCGACAAGGTAGTTACAGTTCACAAGAAGTTTCAAATGCTTCCATATGCTATAGGTGTTAAATACATGTACATGTAAAGGCTGGAATATGACTGATTCAATGAAGAACTTGGTGACACACAGTGTTTACTAAAACCTCTGTGAAGAGCTAAGTAAGCCTAGCACTGTGCTAATGGCACACTTGGAAATGACAGACCCAAGACATGAGTCTTCAGAGAATTTGAAAGGCAACCTTTTAGCCCGCCTCCCCTTACTATGAAGCATTCCTAGACCTATTCATGTAATGAATAGGGATAGTGGGGTTAGGCTAACAAGAAGTAACATTTTGATGAAATCAAGACAGAAAAGAAGTTAAGTGATTCCTTAGTACAATCATTCTTTACTTTAAAGAATAAATACAGAGATGGATGGACTTCATTGAGAGAAGAGATCTTGTTCTTTTTATAGACATGTGAGCATGCTCAATGCACCCCCGACTGCCCCCGACTGCTTGTGGAATGGGGCGGGACACAGAGCAGTGATTGAGACAAGTTCACGCTAAAAAATAAAATAAATAAATAAATGGTTTGAGCTTTTTGTTTCCTATAGTTTTGCTGTGGGTTTTTTGTTTGTTTGTTTTGCTGAGTTTTGTCTGTGTAACTGCTTTTTGAAGCTTGACCAGGTGTCAAAAAGCAACTGGACTCATATAGACAAAAAGAGCCCAAAACAAAAACTACTGGGCTCAGATTCAAATCCTTGTTGTTCAGTGTGTTCCAGTTCACAGTTCAATATCCTAAATATTTTAATGATGTACATTCTTAGCTTCATTTAGTAAAAAAAAACTGTCAAATTTTGTTTTTTTGTTTTTTTTTCAGATTGCCTTGAATTACTCAATGTTCCCAACTGTTTTGGAGAACTTCTATCTTCAGTATGTGTGAAGTTGTTGGTCCTTCTGTAAAAATGTGTGAAATGCTGTCCTGGCTCCATGTTGTTGGGAGAATCCTCAGACCTGGTTTGGTTTGAAGAGGCCGAGGTTCCCCTCAGCTCTTTGCCCTGGAGTGTTCTGGTTAGATGGAGGTCAGGGAGTGAAGAGTGACAACAGATCGGTGCTGAGAGCTCCCTCCCTGCTCAGTTCCCATCAGCCCATGCAGCTCTTTCCCCTCCCAGCCACAAAGCTCCTTCCCTGGGCCGCCGTGCCCTTGACATGCCAAGGCAGGCGGGATGCAGGAACATCCCAGGGACAAGCGGCTCGTTCTGTCTTTAAGACATTCTGATGGGTTTTTGGTGGAGAAAGGCTCATGGTTGACTTTGTAAAAGAATCTAAATGAGGTGCCAGTGAATGCGGCGGCTGTTCCATTTTAATCGCTGTATTCGGCGTCTTCATCTTGAGTGCCTCATTTCCATGCATCACACACCAGATTCCTTGGCGCTCCACATAATCGCCGATGGTTTCCAGCCGGAGCGGGGGTCGGACAGTCGCTGATGGTGTTGTCTGCAGCGTACATGGACTCTGCGCTTGGTGCTGATCAGAAATGCAACATGATTTCATTCCTGTGTTTTCAACAGAACATGTGAACGTCTCCAGGGCCTATTGTGGTCCATCTGAGCTCCGTCCTTTCAGTCAATCCTCATTTAAAGCAGGAATAGAGCCAAAGAGTGAAGAGAAGCCACTGCTCATTAACCCCTCAGTGCTTTACAATGAGTCCTGCAGGCTCATTGTACCAAAGGGCCAGTGCTTCCCTAACGAGGCCTGGTATGGTGGTGGGGGTGGGGGGGCTTGGGGGAGGTGGGGGGATGTCAGGCAAGCCCCTTAGCATCACAAGCCCAATATTTGCTTTTGAGTGGCAACAACTCATTGCACTCAGACTCCCCGAAAAAAGGAAAGGAATACATTTGGAAAACACATCGGAGCCCATTCTTCGATGGAACATAAGTTGTGCTGAGAGTTGGTTGTTTTCCACTGTTGTCTGACTCTACTTCTACACTAACTGTAGACGTAGAGAAGCAGAGGTTCAACAACAAAGACAAAAACTGATGAAATAATTTAAAAAGTTACTACATCAACAATTCCTGAACATTTGGAGGTCAAGTTTCCCCAGAATTAAAATGTACAAATATCCATCCTGATCATCTGTAAATATCTGCATGTGTACTTTTACAGAATCATCCAAACGTCCACCACAGAAACTGTTGATTCAAACATTGACATGTATTTTTTCCTGCACATGGATCAATGACCAACACAAACTAAAACATACTCGGCTCTTTTTGTTCCACGCTTTAACGTTTCGTCGTGTTGCTGATGTCGGTTCGTCTGGTCACGTATTTTAGGTTTTTGATTCGGTTCATCATAGTTTGGATCTAGTTGCATCTTCTGTGGTTTCACCTGATGCTTGACATACAGAATTAAAAAAAAAAAAATCAGTGTTATTATCTGGTTAAATGTTCTGGTCTGGTTTTGATTTTGGTTCCAGTCCACTTTAACAGTTCTGATGTTGTGTAATAGTTCCAGTTGGGTCTAGTTCTGCTGTGGTATAACAGTTCCATTTTGGTTTAATGGTTTTTGTTTGATGGTTCTGGTTCAGTGGTTCTGATTTACTTTAAAGGTCATGTTCTGGTTAAACCATTCCAGTGTGGTTTAATGGATCTGGTTCCAATCCTGTTTAATGGTTCTGGTCCAGTTTAATAGTTCAGAATCCAGTCTGGTTTAAAGTTTCCAGTCCGGTTTAGGGGTTCTGATCTAGTTTAATGGTTCTGGTCCACTTTTCAGGTGTGTTATATTTATATTTATGCATTTTCTGTCTTATGCTTGAACATTTTTTCCACTTAATTCAGACTTGATTTCCTTATATAATTATCTGTAAACACTCAAACATCACAGGGGTGAACGTGGACTCATTCATGGGTGTAATTAAGTGCTGGGGTTTCATGTTTTCATGTCTGTTGGGTTTCAGTTACTTGTTGACAAAGAACTGACCTTGAATGTTTGGTTGAGTTTCTTTAACTTTTATTGAATGTCTCTCCTGTGAAGGTCGGTTAATGTGTTTTTTTTTTGTGTGTCCTCATTGTTTGGACCCTGTGTTTGTGTCCAACCTGTAGTAGGTGATGCTCTCAGATGTTGTGGGAACCTCCATCACACCCCCCCACACCCCCTCTCCCTCTTCTAAACACTGAGAGCTGCTAACGCGGGGACGCTTTAATTGGAATTTCATGTGGGCTAAACTGAGGGGAAACTGATGTAAGTTAACATTTGGTAGACTTAATTGGTCCTTTTCACTGGCAGCTCCTCGACGGGTCCTTGTGATGCTTCCCGCTAATCTCCATTTACCATCAATTCAGCATCCGCACAAAACCTCCGCTTTTCTTCTCTTCCTGTCTCAGACCTGCTCCTTTGTCGCCCGTAAATTGCCTGAATCCCCGTTGAGGGGGTGGAGGGTGTGTGCGCGCGTGTGTGTGTGTGTGCACGCGTGTGTGTGTGTGTGTGTGGGTGTGGGGGGGGGGTTCAGAGAAAGAGATGTCCTCATGTTGGTGACAGCTGATTACCGCGCGCGCCCCCGCCCCTCACTCTAATCCCTTCTGCCGTGGACGCGCCTTCGTTAAAGACCCCGCTCGTCAATTAACGTGTTTGTGGATGTGGAGGCCGTTGCTCAGATGCTGCAGAACTGGAGAAAAGGCCAACATCCACTTCCACAGCCTCTGATGTCCAGGCCATCTGAGGGTTTGGTTCCATCTTCATCCATTAACTGAGTTTTTCAGCTGTTGAACCGAAAATATGGATTGAGCTTCTTCTGTCAGTGCACTTTCATTACATTTAGATTAGACAG
Organism: Siphamia tubifer; assembly: GCA_020466265.1. Lineage (NCBI taxonomy): Eukaryota > Metazoa > Chordata > Actinopteri > Kurtiformes > Apogonidae > Siphamia > Siphamia tubifer. The sequence goes on from CM035787.1 coordinate 44,178,545, forward strand.
AACTTTAACCACCACCACTGAACACTCTAGCAGCAATACAATTGGTTGAATTCATACCAAATTGGCTTCATAGATTTCCAGTGGCCAGTAATCGGATTACATTTTGGAAAAAGTAAGTTAAAGTTTGATTTTTACTTTTTTCCCCCATTTACTTATAATGGGTGGATTTGCAAACGTCTATAAAAGCATCCATTTAGTTTAAATTTACGTCAGTGATAATAGTTTGGTGATCAGTGGAGGAGGGGGGTACATGTGTGTCTTTCAGGTGTGTGTGTGTGTGTGGGGGGGTGATCTGCCTTGGCGGAGTCTGCACTCTCAGTGCTTTTCTGGCTTTTATGTTTTTTCCCACAATGTCTAAAATGTCACATTTAAAAAGACATTTTCTTTCAATGTATTTTGAAACTTGATGCAAATATAGAGGCAGTTGATATGCTGACATCAGCACACTCATAGACATGATGACATCAGCTGGAACGATGCCAAAATAAGATACAATACATGTGAGTGGGAGGGTTTGTTGTGCCTTCCACCACTTGTTAAGTATAAAGTTCCAGTAGTAACTCAACAGTATGTCAACATAAGCACAAATAAAAGGGTATTAGCAATACCGTAACTAGAAACGCAGTTGTAAAAGTGCATATTAGACATACAAGTACAAATACGTACTACAAATAATTATAAGGACCGGTAACCAGTGGTGCCAGGCACAAGGAACTACACCCACCAATCATTTCACTCATTATAAGAAAATGAGAAGATTTTTAAAAATCATAAAAAGTTTGAACTTTGGCCTGTCTTTCCCAAACTGTGATGACATCTATTCTAGGTTACTAATACTATATTTTCTATGAATTCTGCTCAAGTGTTAAACAAAGAACCAAACCAAAAACAACAGCCCTGCCACCACTTTGTTGACCCATGGGGGATCCACAGCTTCTATGTGGTAGTTTTTAAGATGTTGTGTATTTGTACATGCTGTATCGCATTTGTCCAGCAGTCACCATCAAAACACTGTGGGTATAGCAATGTGATTGTAAGGCTATTATATTAGAAACTAATATCTCCCAAAATGTTTGTACTATTAATGTTCTGTTTTTGCTACTGTGTTTTTTGATCAAAAAAATATAAATTTGTCAATCTCCAGCATTCAGGTCTTTACGGAATATGTGCGAGTCCTGACACACACACACACACACACACACAGGGGCCACTTGGCTTTTTTAGATAAATAAATAAGTTTGTGACTTCAGCAGTTGTAGCCTTATGTACTGTCAATCCAAATTTTGAAGTCATGTACAGAGGTTAAATGCTGTATTTTGTGACTAAAAGCAGATTTTTAAAAAACCATGTAACCTTTAAAACCTTCTAAAAATAATTACTATTTTTTTTTATTTTTGATTCATTACCATTTAAGCATATTATTCTCTATTTTTTGCATCCCACTTCTACATATCAAGGATTATAATCCTATATTTAATTCACTACTAGTAATTGACTTTACTCATTAAGCTGATATGAAAGTTAATGATTAGATAAAAAACTTTGAAAACTGAAGAAAGCTTTTTCAGTCCAGTCTCTCCTTAACTGAACATAAACCCATTGTGTCCACCTCCATAGGTTTTACTGGTGAATCAATGTTGTCAAGTATAACAGTGTTTCCATGGTAGCTACAGAGCCTCAAACCGTCCAAATGGGTCATATCTGAAAAGATGATAAACTCTATTTTACACCAATTATTGGGGATTAGTGGAATGATGGGTATTAAACCATTCCAGTAGTCAATGGTTTGGGTTAAAGGTGGATGTTTGGATCTTTAAGGGTTAAACTAAAATGAAAATGACAGGTAGTTTAATCCAGTTTTTGTCTGTCAGTAGCAGTAGAAGTGGAACCAGTGGTCTACCTCAGGGGTCTGGGCTGGGTTTTCTGACTTTGTGGCTCAAAAGAACAATCACTACTGGATTTATTCAGATTTATTTGTAGTTTATTTGTAATGCCCACTTATTTATTCAACACTTTCAATACTCTGGTTTTAGAAGTGTATCTCAGTAAGACGTGATGGTGTCAGGCCTGTCCTCTTCTTTCATCCCTTTAAACCTGTATGCGGTGGAGGTCTGTTGTTCTACTTTGGGTTTTTTTGTAGGGGGTCTTCCGTCTTCTGTCGATCTTTCCAGAGTCCTAACATGTTAAGGTCTTTTAACTGGAGCTCCAAACCCGCGGCCTGCGCTCCCCCGGGTTGCTCCATTAAAGTTGATAATTCCGTGCGTTTCTTTCCGTGCGCGCGCGTCTGCTCCGGTTCGTCTGGTGCGCCTGGCCCCACCAGGCTGCGCTCTGCGCCGGCCTGGGCCGGCGGGGCTCGGCGCTAATTGGCTGTTAATAGAAAGAGCGCCATTTGGGAGCACGGATCTGCCGCTGCTGTGAATGTGCGCAGGGATAATATTGTTCCAGGAGCCGTGCGGAGAATAACTGGAGCTCCATTAACGGTGGAGGCCCAGATGAGGAGCTGCGGCCTGAGTGCTCCATTATCTCCTGTTCTGATGAGCGGCTCCGGATGCGAGCAGACCCCCCCTCCGGCAGCACCGCCGCCCCCCGAGGCCGGTTAGCTGCTTAATGTAATTCTCTTTCAAGGGCCCATGTTATCTCTGATCATTTGCGCATTTACGTAGAGTCAAGTGTAAATGTTGGATTATTAAGATCGTGTCTGTCAATAAATGGTGAGGCAGAGTGGCCGCCCCCTCCCCCATCATACTCCCAAATAAAAAGGGAAAGAATCCCCCCCCCCCAGCAAAAGAAAAAAAAGATTAAACAAAACCGTTATGCGCAGAAAAACCTTGATCATCTGAGGCCGTTAATCAGTTTATATCCGTTAATATCAGTGATCGATACACTCCAGACAGATCAGAAACAAATTAAAGGTTCAGGACCAGAAAGCCAGACCCTCATACAGGTCAGTAAAATAAAAGTATGGCCAAACATCTGCTGAGTTTGTTTAAAACGCTCATTTTTGTATGATTAGAAATGGGATTTTTTTTTTCTATCCGAGATTTCTGCATAAAATGTCTTTGTATAATGTATTTATTGTGTTTGGGTTTTTTTTTTTTACCTTTTAGTGAATACATTATGTTAAGCGACAGATTTTTAAAAATATATTTTTACTTAGAAATTAATCTCTACTATTCCTGTGAAAATGTTCTGTATTTGTTTTTCTGCCATTTATTATTTTCTTAACATTTAGCTTTTAAGAAAAAAAAAATCTGCTGATGCTTTCTTTTCAAATCTTTGTCATGTTTTTTCACAAACATAGGTCGGACCAAACATGATCAAACTGATTTTATTTTGAAATTCCTTCAAAAAATGGAAACTTGTGTCAAACATTCATTTTCATTATAAGTTATAACTTATTTATTCACATTAACGTTTTCATCTGTGAAATACACAACATGGAGAAGTTCATTAAATAACACTTTGTATTTCATATCCTATTATTTACACAGTCTGTTTCAAGAGGAACCGGAAGAAATTCTACAGAACCTGGTCATAGGCTGGACCAGGACCAGTCTGAGCTCTAAGTCTCTGCAGGACGTCCTGAAGGAGGTGGGTTCAAGTCTGTGTCCAATGTAGGACCTGCTGTAGTCCAGGTCCAGCTGTTTGAGATCCAAGTTGGGTCTGTAGGTCTCAAATGTCCAGATTTGGAGGTCACTGAGGTCCAGGTCCTCAGGTCTGCAGGTCTCTGAGGTCCAGGTCTTCAGGTCTGCAGGTCACTGGGGATCCCTGAAGGTGTCTGTGGTCTGTGCAGGTCTCCCAAAGATCTAGATTTTCAGCTCTACGGGTCTCTGGTGGTCTCTGCAGGTCTTGGAGGTCTCTGCAGATCCAGTGGGTCCAGGCCTTCAGCTCGGCAGGTCTCTGGTGGTTTCTGCAGGTCCAGTTAGTCCAGGCCTTCAGCTCTGCAGGTCTCTGGTGGATTCTGCAGATCCAGGTAGTCCAGGCCTTCAGCTCTGCAGGTCTCTGGTGGTTTCTGTGGTGGCACTGAAGCCGTTGTCGTGCAGTTTGCGTATGTGTTTCTTCAGGTCGAAGTTGCGGCAGAAGCCTTTCCCACAGGTGTTACAGGTGAAGGGCTTCTTGTCGTTGTGCGTGTGCATGTGGAAGGTCAGGTTATAAACCTGGTGGAACGCCTTATTACAGATGGAACACTTGTATTGCTTTTCTCCACTGTGCGTCAGCTTGTGGTTCTTGTAGTTTCCTGAAAAAAAAAGAGCCAACAAATAAATAGAAACATGAGAAAATGATGCCAGAAACATACAGAACATTTGAACGGTTTAATTCCAAACAAATTATCACTGAGTATTTCCTTGATTAATTAATTGATTGATTGTTTCACAAATGGAGGAGATTCTTTCTTGGTTTGAGCTTCCTCTAATTATCATGAGAAAGAAAGAAAACAGAGGAGATTCAGATTTAAGATGTTATTTTTAAATCCTCAAATAAAGATTAGCAAAATGTAATAATTGTTGACTAATCAATTAATCATTGTAGATCAAATCGGATATAGTCATGATTTTCACTATTGTCTAATTTTAATATTTTCTTTTTGGTTTTAAAATGTCAAATAATATAAAGGTTTATTTTTTTTTGTTTCTGAGATGAAACTATATTACAATCAGAAAACTCAAATGTTTTTGGGCGTTTTTGATGATTAATGTGACATGATTGAGTTTGACCATAATTAAATTGATTATTTTTAATAATGCTACGCATCAGACCAGAGCTGACGTTATTTTCACAATTAATGAATTAATTAAATAGAAACATTAACATTTCTCCATGTTTGCAGAGCACCCCCCCGTTATTATTATTATTATTATTATTATTATTATTATTATTATTATTATTATTATTATTATTATTATTATTATTATTATTATTATTATTATTATTATCGTTTTTCCAACAGTAAAACCAGAATTCATCTTCAAACTGGACTGAATTAAAGCTGACATTCAACACGTTAAATGCATTCGATGTCCAATAAACATATGTTGTTATTTCGCGGGTATTTGTAGGATTTGACCACAGTCTGCGGATGTGCGGGGGCCTCTTCATCCTCCTCTTCCTCCATGGCCAGTCTTCATTAATCAGCCTTTTATGAGTTGGAGTCAAGAAGTTGTCAAACTCTTTCAGAATCAAGTCCAACAAAAAAAGGAGGAAAATAAAAGCCTTCGGGTTCGTCCGGGGCGGTCCGGGGTCTGGGGTCCGGGGTCTGGAGCAGCTGACCCAGAGCAAATTCAGCCCGACTCCGACCAGACTTAGACCGGGAGGTGTCACGTCCTATTTCCACCGCGCGCCTCACACTCCTCGGTGGCCCAGCAATTATCCCCGTCCGACACGAGGAGGATGAAGATGAGGATGAGGAGGAGCCGCAGCATATGGCGCAGATGAACTTCAGCAGCCGTGGATTCCTTCACAAAGGCCGCGCGTCTCCGTGGGCCGGGACAATGCTCTAGAGCAGGAGTCTGCATCCCCAGTCCTATAGCCGCTGTCCTGCGTGTTTTAGGAGTTTCCCTCTTCCAGCACACCTGACCCAAATGACCAGCCTATCCCATCCAGCTCTGCACAGAACTGACTATGACTCTAAAACAAACAGGGTACAGGCTCTGAAGGACTGGAGAGAATCCACGGAGAGAAGGCCCGGACCATCTTCATCATCACCATCTTCATCATCTGTTCATATCCAGACCGAGAACAACAGAGACACCACCGAACTCACTTCGACCGGAGGTTCGGCCCAGTTCGGACCCAGCATTTCTACGCAAAGTCTGACATTTTAGCGCAGATGTTTGAACGCACGCGGAAACGGCAAAGGAAAAAGAAAAGCGGAATTTGAAATTTCACATTCAAGCACAAACACAAATAACATAATTAAGAATGAAGTAATATGTATATATATATATATATATATATATATATATATATATATATATATATATATATATATATATATATATATATATATATATATATATATATATAGATAGATGTATAGATATAATTTTTATTTGTTAAAATTAAGTAAATCCGGGTCCATTCAGTATAAATGGACCATTAATAATAAAATTACATTCTGTCGTTATTGATTTTATTTAATTCCCAGTGATTTTTCGCTTTTCATTTATTCAGTGATATGTGACGTGTACTTATTTCTGGTTTCATTCATGAATAATATTAATAACGGAGCTTTAAAAGGCTTGATGTAAAAAAAAAGTAAATAAAATTAATTACATTTTCATGTAAAATAATAAATAAATCTCATGTGAATTAATTAAACTTTAGGATGAAAAGAAGACATTTTAATAGTCAGTAAAAAAGTACAAAATTAAACTCCCCGTGGGTCGTGGGTTATTCTATTTTTCTTGTCACTTTTCATGTGCATTCATTAAATTTCTATCATAGACCTAGACCCTGGAGATGATTCTTACCTTTTTGGTGGAATCCTTTCCCACAGAACTCGCAGACAAACGGCTTATATCCTGCGTGGATCCGGACGTGCGTGTTGAGCGTGGAGCTTCTGTTGAACGCCTTCCCGCACTGGTTGCATTTATGAGGCTTTTCCTGAACCAACGAAGAAGAAGAAAAATGAGTGGAAGTTTTTCACATGAAGCCAGGCTTTAGTCCGTGGATCCATGTCTCACCTGCGTGTGGATGATCTTGTGCCTGCAGAGTGTACTGGCCTGACGGAAGCCTTTCCCACACACTTTACACACGAAGGGCCGCGCGCCCGTGTGCACCGGCATGTGTCTGGTCAGGTTATAATGAGCATTAAAAACCTGCGGAGGAAACGGACAAACAAAAACACACTGAGGATTTGACAGACAGTGAGGCCCAGTATCTGGATTCATCTGAACAAACCCACGGAAAATCCACGTATTTTTATTTTTGCGTATTTAACTATTTATTTTCCGAAAGTATAGAGCCAAGGTCTATTATTTAAACCTAAGTGGGAAAATGAGAATGATTAAATTTTTCTACTTCAATGGAATACATCTCCGGGTCTGTGGATTTACAAGAAATGTGTTTATTTATTGATTGATTTATTGATTGATCATGTGCATAAAATGTGTTTGTGTTTTTCTAAGTTTTAGACTCAGATTCTCTTATGGTATTAGATCTGTCAAACTTTTTGAACCTACTGTGGGTTACTTCCTTATTGTAAATATTTCCATTAGTTTTTAAAATAATTTAATTCCTTTTTTTTCTCCCCTTTTTTTCATTTTTACCTTTCCACACACTTCACAAGTAAAGTTTTTGGGTTTTCCGTCCGTGCCGCCTCCTCCTCCGCCGCCGCTCATCTTTCCGTGCGCTTTAACGATGTTCTTCTCTGTACTCAGCCCGTGGTTCTCCTTCACTATCTGGTCCAACTGACCCGGCAGATGTTCCTTGTGCGGGTACTGGGGTGTTGGTAGTTTATCGGCAGCTGCAGCGGCCCCCACCACCACCCCGGCGGCGGCAGCGGCAGCGGCGGCCAGCTTGGCGTTCTCCAGCAGCAGCAGTCTGTGATGCGCCGCCGACAGGGAGGCCTGCGTCTGGGCGCCGGACGAGAACCAGTGTCCGGCGGCCAGCTGCAGTGAGTCCGAGTGCTGGTAGGCCGAGTCCAGGTAGTTCAGGTAGTATAGGGACCCGCCACCACCGCCGCCGCTGCCCGGTACCGACACAGCCTGGTGGATGACCTGCGGTTTGACCACCCCGCCACGGCTTCCAGAGGTCAGCAGCGGCTGCTTCAGGAGACCCGGCTCCGCTTTACCGCCGCCGCACACCCCGCAGCTCCCTTTGGCGCACGGCGCGGCTGCGGACCCGCAAAAAGTGCCCCTAAAACTGGCTCTCCACAACTCCGAATAGTTCATGAGCGCCTTGGCCTGGAAGTCGTAGCTGAAGGGCTGCAGGGGGATCATGCAGGGGATCGGGGCACACAGTCCCAGCAGCTTCTTGCCCTCCTCGGTCCCTTTGGGTTCCGAACTCTTAGACATGATCCGGTCTATGGAGAAGGCCAGCGACTTAGGCGCCGCGGCGGACGGCCCGGTCCTCCCGCAGGACATGACCGTCTCCAAGGAGGCGGAGGTGGCCATGGTGCGGCGGTCCGGTGCAGGTGCAGGTGGACTGGATGTGAGCAGTTCCGGTGTGAGTCCCAGCCGCTCCGTCAGCTGCCGGCCCCCGCGCGTCCTTTCACTGTGCGGAGCTTCCAGCGGAACAGACAGGAGGACACATCAGTTTAATAAGCACCTTGCTGTCACTGTGTCACGCATTTGCATTCGAATGGCCGCACCCCCCCTTCAACAAAAGCATCCAGGGGTGATGGATTAATGCTCATTAACTAGTGCACACAGAATTACCAGGACATTACAGAGCCGACAGGAGGAGAAGGAGAAGGAGGAGAGGAGTGACAGACGCAGGAGTTCATAGAAGGAAGTTGTGTCGGTGCAGTTGGAGTTTTACCTCTTTAATGGTCAGAGGGCGGAGGAGGCACCACATCACGTGGTGCAGAGCCCGCCCCTCACCGTGCTGGAGTGGATGGATGGATGGATGGATGGATGGATGGATGGATGGATGGATGGATGGATGGATGGATGGATGGATGGATGGATGGATGGATGGATGGATGGAGTTGAACTTTTAGACTCGCTCAGTATAAACTATTCTTTCCACTGAGTTCAAATAACCAAATTCAGTAAATTCTGACAGTATTTTTTTTCTTGTTACATATTTTCAACATATTTAATGTTATTTTCATTACCTCCGCCAAGGAGGTTATGTTTATCTGTCTGTGTTAAAGATAGCTCAAAAACTTATGGACGGATTTTGACGAAATTTTCAGGATATATTGGAAATATGAACAGGAAGAACTGATTTCATTTTAGTCGTGATCCCGGGGGGGGGGGGTGTACCTTGGCGGAGGTCTGAGCTCTCAGAGTGCTTTTCTAGTTTTTCCTTAATTTTGATCTGTTTCCTGATATTTTTTTTTATCTTCTAACGTCTTTCACTTTTGTTGTATTTTATTTAAATAATTTTCTTTCACTTTTCTTTTGTGTTTTTACATCTTTTGTAATTTTTTCATCTTTTTACTCCTTTTAATTTGTCCCATTTATTTTTTTTTCTATTGTGTTTCATCTTTTGTATCATGCTGTTTTTTATATTATCCCCCTCTGTTTTCATTCACGCCTGTTGTTTGTTAATCTAAATGTTAAATGTAAATTTTGTGATGATGTAAAATCATCAGATTTTTCATTCGTTTCATTTCATTCGTACTGTGCAGGTCGCGCGGCCACACTGGAAACAAAACTAATTATAATAGTGCAGCTCAGTAAAGTGTATACAGTTTCCTTGTTGGAGGTCAGACTACTTCAAATTCACTATAATGATAACAACTAAACACTACTGCTTTGGTTTGTGCTGTAGGGAGTGGATATGGTCATCACCATCACATTGAGGATTTTTTTTTTTTGTTGCTAAACCAGGGATCCAGAAAATTCAGACTTTGGATACGAGCTTGTAAACGAGGGATTTACAGTTGAAAATGGGACTAATAACACCTAGTTATTTATTCTCTGCATTTGGTGGTTAGGGGCCAACAACATCTGCACAGGTATGTTTATTTATGTTTATGTGTATCTTTTTCCCTCAGTGGAATGAAAACGTAAACATGCAGTGTATGACATCTGTCATTGTAAAAGTACAAATCAGTTCATCATATGTAAAAAAAAAAAAAAAAAAAAAAAAAAAAAAAAAATATATATATATATATATATATATATATATATATATATATATATATATATATATATATATATATATATATATATATATATATATATATGGCCAATTGCCATTTAGAAAATGGGCCTGTAGGCTAATATTATTTTATTTTTATGATTAGCTGCAATTCTCATCAACAATTAATTCTGGAAACTGCTACAGTAGGTATTGATTATTGATGGCATTGTATAATATTTGTTTGTCCGAGCATTAGGTCCATGAATATTCATGACCACATTTTGTAAATTAAGTGAAATCTATTAAATTAAGTGAAATCCAACATGGAAACACTGAGGTGGGTTCTGGTTCGAGTTTGCGTTTCTGGTTTTGGTCCTGGCTTTGTTTCTGGTTCCTGGTTCTAGTTTCCGATCTGACCTTGATTAGTTTCTGGATATGGATATGGTTCTGGTTCTGGTTTTGTCAGATTAAAGTCAGCGAAGAAGAAAAGACTGAGCCTGGACTCAGACCAATCAGACAACAGCATTCCTTCTTTGGAAAAGTGGGCGGGGTTTACAGATCCATATGAGCATCAGCATCTCTTCATGGTCCACGAGCCATTTTTTAACCTCGGGGAGGAGGAGTTCAAGCACAGGTCACAGGGTTCGTTCTTTGGACCAATCATGGATCGGCATGCTGTATTTAATGTGCAAAAGAGCAAAACGATTTAGGAGAAAAAAATAACAAAAGTCAGAACATGCTTAATAATTCACCAAATTCCTCCAAATTAAGATATTTGAAGATATTTAATGAAGTACTTGTCAGTTTTTCCCACTTTTCCTTCTGTTTATTGTGATGAAATGTCTTTTATACAATTTTCTTCATAAAATCCTCATGTAAACAAATGCATTAAGTAACATCACTGACTAAAACTACATTTCATAATATGTAAAACATGATCTACTTTAGTTAAATGAAGTGTAATTTGTAACAACTGTGATATGTCATTTTCATCATATATTCAATATGAACAACATAAATGTCTCAGAAAATAAAAACCAGAAACAAACGGAAACATCTGGAATATGAAGACAAAAAACACAAGTTGCAGATAAATACCTAATGTGCTTTAAAGGGTTTGAACCATTTCAACAGAGAAAATGAAATTAAAAACAAGTGGTGCCAGGCACTACAAGCCCCGCCCCCTCACATTTATTGTTGCTTTTTTTGGCATCAATCCAGCTGATGTCATCATGTCTATGAGTGTGCTGATGTCAGCATATCAACTGCCTCTATATTTGCGTCAAGTTTGAAATACATTGAAAGAAATTGTCTTTTTAAATGTGACATTTTAGACATTGTGGGGGAAAAATATAAAAGCCAGAAGAGCACTGAGAGTGCAGACTCCGCCAAGGCAGATCAACCCCCCCCCCCCCACACACACACACCTGAAAGACACACATGTACCCCCCTCCTCCACTGATCACCAAACTATTATCACTTGTTCTTCATGCCAGTATCACCATTTCTTGAAAATTTCAGCCAAAATAGTTTATAAGTTTTTGTGTAATGTTGCTTACAAGAAACAAACACATAAATCCAGCTGAAATCATAATTCCTTGGTGGCGTAAATGCATTAAAAATATTGATATTTGTCCTATTTATCTCTAAAATGTAACCACATCTATTTTGGGTCAATGTCAATCGATAAACCTAATTTGATATGAATTCAAGCAGTAGTTTTACTGTTAGTGTTCACAAGCAGTGGTGGGTCATTCCAGGTTCATCTAGTCAGAGTCCAACCATGTATTGGTTCAAACCTGTTCACTGATTGAATAATTGTCCCATTTACCTGGATGAGGCATTGTGCTCATCGAAATGGGCAGGTTATTTGAACACGTTTGAACCAATAAAGCAGGACTTTGACTTGACGGACCTGGAATTACCCACCTCTGTTAACAAGCAAAGAAACAAATGAAAAAACAAACAAACCAAATATAATACCCTGGCAGTTGACATTAATGTTAACATTGAATAAAATGACAACACTAACCTGAAAACAATGAATCACTACAGACTCAGGTCCACCCTGAACCCAAACCATGAACCCAGACCCGGGTTCTATACCTCAGACCCGGGCCCTGTCCTGGTGCAGTTATCCTGCAGCGGTTGCTGCTGTGTTGTGTTTTGTTTCCTCTCTGCTGGAGCTGTAACTCCTCCACTCATATGGAAATGACTCTAATATGACTTTATTCACATACTACAGCCTCGTCCACACAATAAACATTGATCCTTTTGCTGAATCCCAGGTTCCTCCATTCACCCGATGGCGATTAATAGCATTGATTCAAGGGGCTGATGGTGGTGGTGGTCTGGAGCCAAGGGGGGTCAGAGGGGCTGGCCTTTACAACCACAACCAGGGTTAACTTAACCAGGTTAACTGTTAATCAGGTTAACTCCTAAACAAGTTAACCATTAACCAGGTTAATTCAATTTGTTAACACAATTTACTAATTAACAATTTGTTAACACAATTTACTAATTAACAATTTGTTAACACCAGGTTAACACTGAACCAAGTTAACCATTAACCAGGTTAATTTAACCCGGGTAACTTCTAACTCTTAACTTTAACCAGGTTAACTTTTAGTTTATAGTTACTTATAGTTTGTTGTTTCTATCAGATTTAACAAAGATACACAGTGAGTTTTTAAAGTTTGTTTATTATCTGTTTGTGGAGACTGAGAAATATGACACACACACACACACACACACACACACACACACGTACATAATTCAAGACAAACTGTATTTGTCCTCCACCAAGGAACGGCAGAATTATGTTTTTGCCAGCGTTTAGATGTCTATTTGTTTGACTCTCATTTTGCAACATAACTGAAAAAGTTATGGATGGATACATTTAGGTGGTGATCAGTGAAGAGATGTGTGTGTCGGGGAGGGGGGGCTGGCCTGCCTTGGTGGAGTCTGCACTCTTTTTCTTGTTGTTATAATGATGTTAAAACTGACTGGTGTTTATGTTCAACTTCCTTCCTTTAGATATAAAATCATTTACAGACACATTAGTGTGGACCAGCACCACATGAATCAGCAGAACCACCTGATCCACATGTTTCTGTCGGACCCATCCTCTGACATCTCCGGCTGATGCGGTACCAGTCTGATCACATGACCATCTGTGTCCTCACACGTCTGCGAACAGGAAATCACAGACAGTTGTCCTCACACTCTCCTCCTGTGGTGACATGTTTCACTGACGTTAAACCTGAGGAAATGAGACCAGAACGTGTGACGAGGAGGGAATTCTTCCACGGAAAGTGTTCATTTCATATCAGCCGTCGTACGTAGGATTCCACCTTAAGAACAGTAACACCTTAAGGATGTGAGGCTGTAGAAGTGAACCTATACATCTTCAAACTATTTGACAGACCTATGATGTATCTGATTTATTTAATTAACTGTATCCACCCACAGAGACTTACTAATCACCCAAAGTGCGTAATATGCACAGTTACTGCAATGATCTCAGTTTGTTTCTAACAGTTTCAAATTTTTTTGTATTTTATTAAATGGAGCCATAAATAATAACAAATATTTAATAACGGATGTATTTTAACCCTTTAAATACCATGTCTGTAATGTAAATAAACCATTTTTTGATGCAATAACCACACATTTCTTTTGTTTCTTCCATATTCTACATATAAATTGTATTAGTTATTTTTTTTCATCCTGTCATAATGTCAGTGATTAACACCAATATTGGTAATATACTTTTTTGCGGTAGGTCAAATGTTCTAAAATGATGATAACAATCAAGAATATTTATCATATTATATTACACTATATAATAACACTAACATTTTACATCACAATGAAAGGATATTTTAGTTTCATGATAAAGAATGTTCTTTCAAAGTCATTCATGAACATCATGTAAAACTGCAGTCAGTTCTTGTTTTCATTCCCATAACCCTTTCACCTCAACACATAAGATTGATTTACATTCATCCCACATAAAACTTACCGACATAAAACACAGCGATTTAAAAACACATTATGGATAAAAGCAGTGACATTCATACAATTTACATTCTAAAGATTTCACAGCAAATTTATAAACATTTAGAGACACAAGATTGTGCAGTTTCAGCTCACTCTGCAAGTTGTTCAAAGCAAAAGGAGCAGAAAACATAAAAGCTTTCTTTCCCAATTCAGTTCAAATTCTGGGACCAACAAAGTTCAGTGATCTTAAGTTGTGTATTCCATTTTTATACCGCAGCGGGTCCTGAGCAAATGTTCCCTTTTCAAAGTCTATACACTGATCCAAGGAAGTAACTCTAAGTAGAGCAGCCACCAACTTGTAAACTACTAGTGATGTGGCAGGAAATGTGCCGTCGTCTGATGCTACAACAACCACAGAAAACAGAAAATATGGAAGAAGTAACTATGTGAGACACACAGGCCCTTACTTAAAGATGATTGTCCATGTTGCTTATCATACAGTCTGCACCGCTTCCCTGGTTATGTGGAGGAGGAGGGTGTTCGGAAGTTGTGGATTAAAAATATAAACTGGATATTAGTACGGAAGCCGTACTAGATGTCAGTTAGGGGTAGGGCAGGATGTTTTGTGGTCGTAGCGCGTGCGCACTTCACTGCCGTGCCTCTGTCGCCCGGTTTTGTAGTATGACTGTCGTATCAATATCCCGCGCCAAAAAAAATATCAAGAGAAAGGACTTCACCCCAAATAAAACAGCAGGGTAAGTATTTCCCAGTCAGCGTATTTATCATATTTAATTATTCTTAGCCAGTGCTTACAGTGTGGACACAATTTAGGCTATGCTAACGTATGCAAAGGTCTGTTTAAGCTAGGCTAATGCTGGCTAAGGCTGTGTAAGCTAGGCCAATGCTGTCTAGCATAACTCCAGATATGCGAGGCTAATGCTGGCTAGTATAACTCCAGCTATGGTGATTGTCTGAAAATTCAGCTGATGCTCTCATTGTTCAATTCATGAGGATTGAGAGTATTTCAGAAAGAGTGCTGCTTTTGAAATAAGTGCAGGTCACATATGATTGGCAGGTGTGCTGAGTATTGAAGCAGGCAATATCAGATAGGCTGAAAAGAGTGGGAACTAAAACAAAATGTTCTGATTTCATTCGTACACTAACCATACAAGCATGATAACATGCGTAGAAGTTAGCAACATTTACGAACAAAGTCATTTTATTCATGCGGTCATGCCGTTGTCTCGGTCACCAGAATGTATTACCACACAACAACTATTTGTTGATGTCATCGCTGAGTTTAATGATGAACACCTGCCTAGCAATGGCGCCGTACACAAATCGCCCCCACACTCACAATACCAAAACAGACCAAGGGTACAAGTTTTTTTCATGAAGGATATATCCATAATTATCAAGGATAATTCTTTATTTTCTGAAAAATGTCTTTTTATGTTTGTGTTTTTGGTCATAGTATCAAAGGTAGTAGACGGGCAGGTTGTGAGTTTGAGAAGCTACTGATTGCAGGGGATAAACCAGGAGCCTCACAAATTACAGGTATGAACAAGTTGCCTTCTGTCTCTTTTTTAATCATTGATTTCACAGATTCTCTTCTACTTCTTAGTGCCATTGCCGTATTGTGCTATTGCTACAGTCTTATCTCTTTCTGCTCAGCTAACTACAGAGTAGATGTATTAGAGTAGAGAGTGCCCCCATACAAATTATTTATTTGTGTAGCCTTTCTGGCCACTGTCTTAACGTTACATTGTAGTGTATTTACTAAAGAGAAACAGTTGATGTACGACATAAGTATAGTATACTTAAAGAATACTTTTAGAAAATTAAAATGTTCCAATTTAGTCAGAAAAAGTATTAAATTTGTATACTTTCCAGTACACTAAAAGTACATGGTCTGTAGAATACTTGCTATACTTATACGCATAGTTAATAAAATCAACTTTAAGTATACTACTTTTTGCTAAGAGATGTCACCTATTATAAGTGAACATCTTGTTTAACCCTTCAGTTTAAGTTTACAAATACAGAACAGGTTGGAATACTTAACAAACTTTGTACATTGTGGACATGTCCAGGGTACTGAACACCCAGATTTGTCTGTTGGTTTTCACATGATGACGACATGCTTCTCAGTGAGCAATAAGCAATGAGACAAATACACGTGATAAATTGAAAGAACAACAAACTAACTGTTGAAATTAAGTGCCCCAGTTCCCTCAGAGTAAAGTGGTTTGTAAAGTACAGATTCAGTCACTTTAACACAACTTGTCAACATTCCATCACAATCCAACTAATTCTAATGACTGCAGGTGCAAAAATATTTTAGCAGTTCGTCACGTCACAGAGCTGGTCTTCCTGCTTCACAGTAAAAAGTTAACACTCCACATCCACCCATCTGGGTCGTCCCAGTGTGTTTCTGTTGTGGAAGAACAAAGTTAGCGGCGTGGCTGGTGGAAGGCGTCGTGTGGAAGTGATGTGTGGCGACGGTTTGACTGGACTCCTGCGTGAGTCCTTTTGTCAGCCCCAGTTTCCGTCCTCAAGCACCATGAACGTTTTTTTCCAGCCTGTCATGTCTTCTTCACCTGGCGTCCTGTTCAAACCCCCACCCCCACCTTCTGCTGCCATGTGGCCTGTCACACGCCTCGCCGCCACCACCGTCACGCCACAAAACTGCCTCCTCCAAATGAAAGGAAACACTGAGTGACGGAGGAGTTTTATGTGCAATTCAGCAACATGGAAGTGGAAGAATAAAAGTAGAGAAATGAAATGAAAATCAGAGTGGTACATTCAGGGACATTGCTTTGACCCAGAGCTACTTTGAATCAAAGACAGTGGTTTATTATTTTCTTAAATGTTGTTCATTATGTGGCATATCTTCTTGTTTTTGCTTTTTTGGGGGGCTTTTTTTTTCATTTTTTGTAACACAGGAAAAGGAGAGAGAGAAAAAAATAAATATATATATGTGTGTGTATAGGGGTGTGAATCTTTCACTTGCAAAACGATCTGATTCAAACCTTGATTCACAGACTATGATTGGATTCAGGGATGATTTACAAAAAATGGTAAAAGATTCCATATAATTCAAACCAATTAAGTTCATTTTGATTCAATACAAATTGATAATTTCACTGCAAGGGCTTATAAAACCGTATTCTCTTATTTATTTATTTATTGTCACAGAAACAATAGAGCAGGCCTACTGAACACAAATTCACACAATATAAACTGAAGTCTTTACAATATACTGTACCTGTAGGTAACTGATATTAGTGAAATACAAAACTGGCAATCTGGTGTGACTAATTTAACAGGTTTGCAAGTCTCTTCTCATATTTAAAATACCAAACTTACTTTCCCTCAAACACCAAATAAAACATAAAAATAGCATAAAGTTTAATTATTCCTGCAATTGTGAGAATACACTGAGCATAACGCTGAGGTTAGACAGTTTTATTTATTTTTTACTCTTTAAGGAAAATCAGGTGATCAACATAATCATGTCAAAGAACACTGTCACTGAAACAATATCTCCTGCTTTGATTAAAGTCTTTCTAATGCTGCACTGGTTGCTGGTTTACAGAGGTATTTTTTCAGCAGTGGGAGGGGGGGTTCTGACTCTCTCTTCCATCACTGCAGTGGGTTAGGGTTTGGGAATCATCTATTTTCAACTAAAGTTAACTAAACAACCAAACGGGACTTAACAATTAGTGCTTAATATTCAGACGAGGGATGTTAACCGATGACTGTTTGACCAATGGTTGACCGCATCAATGTCGTCCGGACATAATTTTGTCGTCTGTTAAAAAAATAAATAAAAAACAGCCTGCATCTGTCATTCCACTGCACAAATGCTTTTGCATTGTAGTGTAGGTTATAAAGAGGAAGCTTTGTGATCTCTCCATAGCATATGTTTAAAAATGCTGAATTTGAATGTTAGCAGTAGGCTACAAGACGAAATGTATTCATAGCAAATGCAGAGCTCAACTAATCTATGTGGTACGCCCATTTCGTGCCAGTTTAGAATGTTTAGTCAAAACAAACAAAACACAGAGCTGATGCGAGGTAATAGAACTTCTAGAGCTACCAGCTAGTGACTGGGAAAAGAAGTTGTTACCATGGAACCCAAAAGTACAGTGGATGAGTTGTGATATCCATCTGACAGACCTACTTAAAATGACATGACTAAATGTCATGGTATTGTTAAGCCACTTGGCCACAGATATAAAGAATGAGAGTTCAGTAGCTGGACCTCAGAAAACCGATTCACGCTCAGAAATCTGGGCTATCGGACCGCTCGTAGTCAGTTTTACCGATTCAGGGCTCTTATGGTCCTCAGGAACTTCCGGGACCCCCCCCACCACCACACACACACACACACACACACACACACACACACACACACACACACACACACCCACCCACATCCTGTTCCAGAATACTGGTACACAGTACATAATTGTTGTTCACAGGATTCATGCATGCTCTACAGCAACAATTCCAGCATTGCTGTTTTGAGCTGTGGTCCAGTTCAGGCACGGGATCTGATACCGACTCAGGCTTGTACCCCAGCTCCAGTCCATACATAGTTCATACCTATTGCAGTAATATTACATTTCCTTGTAATTTATATTGGTGACTTAACAGTTTTCTGGTGAACTTTACATTCTAACATTCAAACATTACAAGCCTACCTTTAGCTTAATTTCCTGTACTGTAGTTCAGGCTCTGAAAACACACGAATCATGCAGGAGGTGCACGCACAGAGGGGGAGGGACAAATGACAGTTTAGCTTGATAGACATATCACTGTACAATCATTTAATATATACAGTGGAAAACACAGGGTTTATCCATCTGTTGAAAACTATAGACCCCAGGTGTGTGTTAAAACTTGAGACCCCAGGTATGTGGTATCTAGTAGCAAGTATTTAGCTGAAGTTGCCTTTGCTCCATCTGTACAACAGCACTGGTGAGAAAATCAGCAGTGAGCTGGAGGAAACTGAGATACACCTGTGGTCCAGTCACACCAGTTTATTTTTTTGTTCAATTCAACATATATATATAAAAAAACAATTTAAGCAAAAAAAAAAGTGAACAGATATTTGGACTAGAAATGAGAAAATTACACCTGGTAAAATTTAGATTTTTGTAGTGCAAAGTATATATTTTTTTAAATTAAATAACAGCTTGCACTTTCATTCATGGAGGGAAATAGGCATTACATTTGTGAAGCTTTTGATATAATGAAAGCAAAACTTGTTTTGAGCTTTCTCTGTCATCATCTGTACTTGTTTTATTTAAAAAGTTGTGGGAAACAATTGGAAAAAAATCTAATCAAAATGTTTTAATGAATAAAATCTGCGATTTTATTTTTAGGCCATATAGCCTAGCCCTATTCAGAACAGTCAGTTTAATTTGAAGTGAAGATCAACAAAAAGCAACTTGGCAATGGAACATCCCATAATAATAACTTTATACTTTCACAAGCCTCCATTCTGTACATCTACAACTGGGGCCAGGGGGTAAAACACCAATTGTACTTTTATCACTTCTGTTCTATGGCTCTGGATTCCTCTTGTACTTCTTTGTCCTTGCATTTTATTCTTAAAACTTAATGATTTCAGGTTCCCTTTGATCATTTTATAAACAGAAATGAGGGACTTCTTTGTTGCCATCGTAGGATAAGATGTATGTTCACCTCTAGATGCCACTAAATACCACTTGTTAAATCATAAAACATCGTGTTGAAGTGTTGTGGCAGGAAGGGCAGGTTTGTGTTACAGACCAGGACTTTCTTTCAGACCTAGTGTCCTTTTGCTTGGCATCATAACACAGACTTCCACAGCTGGTTCCCAGGAACACCCCCCCCCCCCCCCCCCCCCCCCCCCCCCCCCAGGCGAACATAGCAGTCAAATGACCTCACGTTCCAGAAATGTCATACAAACACAGAAACAGTGGCTGTTTTCAGTGGGTTGTTGAGTGGAGATAACACAGGTCGGTTCAATAAAGCAACCACTTGAGCAACCTGCGCCTCCGCTTTCTTCAGGCCTCTATCCTCAGCAGAATGTCAGCACACATTTTCAACCCCCCCCTTTAACATTCATCCTCTCGGCCACTTTTACGCTCCAGCCCTTTTTTCTTCTTCCAATCATCCCTGCACTTGTCTATTTTTGGGCCCCACTCCTACACTGGGGGGCCTGCGGAGAGGCCCACAGCTCAGTAGATTCAAGGGGTGGGTGGTAGTTTGGGGGGGGGGGGCTTTGATGCCCCCCGCCTCCTTGAGTACTGATGTGGAGTTGAATGCATCACAAAGAAAAAGAACTGCACATCCAAACCTGACAACTGTAAAGGTGGAAATGTCAAAAACATGTTTATGGGATTTGCAGGTTGTCCATGGGTCCACAGTTTGGACATGACTATGGACAGTATTATCCAGTCTCCACAGTTTGGACATAACTATAGACAGGACCAGATGTTGGTCATGGTTGGACTAGCTCTGTTGTTTACACATATTTGATCAAATGAAGGTCAGATGGAGGAACTTTTGACTTGTGGTGTTTGTTGGAGCAGAAATGTCTCTAATAGACGTCTTCATTTGTCAGTCAATGATGGATGAATGTGAACGTGAGGCTGAGGGCATTTGGCCTGCGTTTGGTTTTTACCCGTTTCATTCCATGTGTTCCTCAGTGGAAGGTTTGTGTGTCATTGTGTCCAGGTGTGTGTGGTTGTGTTGCAGGCGGTTGCGTGGTGAGTCAGTGCCGTTGCTTAGCAGTCTCAGGGCAGTGTCCGTCCACCGCCTGGGACGAGTCACAAAATCACATTCCTGAATATTAAAATCCAACCCTTATGCCGTTTGTCAAAAGACATGAAGATGATTCAGCCTGTCCTTGTCCATTTAGGTCCAAAACCTACAGCTACAAAAACCATCATTATTCATTTATTTTAAGCCTTTATTTAAACAGGTCAGACATTGGAGGTGGGGGATGTCTTTTTCAATGGAGACCTGAGCTTGAAGACCAATCTGGTTCTAAAATACAGATCTTTACAGCCAGCACCCAGGCCAGTACCTTTATAGAAATAACAACTGTATAAAAGAATATACTGCTCTGGAAAATATTAAGAGACCACTGTAATTGCCTCTGAATTCAGCATGTCTACATGTATGACAGCCATTCCATTCTTATATCTGTTGAAATCCAACTCAAACACACCTTATTACCTCCACCAAGGAGGTATTAAATTTCAGTCCGTTGGTTTATTTGTCTGTCGAACTGTGTTTCCATTTCCCTTGGAAATTGGCAAAATGTAAAAAGCTATTAAAAAAACTGGTAATGGAAAGACCTGAATTCTTATTCATTTAGAGCATTATCTCAAGATATTGGATATGCCAAATTCTTTCTCGATTTCATAAAACATCGCCCAGTCCTAGTTTGTGCTCCGAGTGCTTTTCTTGTTCTACTTAAATAAATCCTGGATCAGGTCTTTATTAAGAAGTATAAACACCAATACTGTGGCCATCACGGTCTTCTTACAATAGACAAAAACAGTCCTATTAGTTCTGTAACAGACATTGGAATCCAAAAATACCTACCGAGAACTACTGGACTTCTGCTCTGACAATGTTCCCAAACTGACGACTGGTTCTTCTATCAGGACAATGCCTCAATGCTCAATAGATGAATAAAAGTGTGGGTGACAGACCACCAGATGAAGACCCTGGCATGTCCAGACCAATCTGCAGACCTGAACCACTTTGAAAACTTCTGAAGGAAGATGGATGGTCACAAATGATTGACCATTACTGAGCTTATTGAATTTCTCTGCCAGGAGCTGCATAAAGTCACCCAACAACAACAGAGGAGAACCTATATATGTTAAAGCTGTTATTGAAAATCAGGGATATTCAAAGAAATATTGATTTCTGAACTTTTTCAAAGATAAAACATTAGTATTGTGTTGTTTAGAAATTAATATGAACTGATTTTCTTTGCATTATTTAAGTCTGAAAACTTGTTTTTTCTGTTATTTTGGCTATGTGTTGTGTTCTGCAAATACATGCTCTAAATCAGTGGTCCCCAACATTTTTATTACCACGGACCGGTCAACGTTTGACAATCCGCGGCCCAGGGGTTGACGACCAATGCTCTAAATAATATGATTTTTATTTAAAATTTGGGATAAATGTTTGTAATTTAATGAATTAAATCAAAAATCTGCATTACACTTACACACACACACACACACACACTTACAGAAAGTTATGATTTTGTGGTGTCTTATTTTTTTTCCAGAACTATATATAAATATAGATATAACCTCTGCTGAACCAGTCCAGTTTCATTTATAAAATATAATGGATCAATCTTGAACACTTTTGGATCCAACTGAACATGACAGATAAATCTAACTGGGTTGATCGTGGTGCCATGTGCGTCACAATAAGTGTCTGTATGAAGCAACAGTGGAACTAATGTTTAACAACAGAAGAATTTAGGAAACAAATCCATTCAAGAAAATTATGGAATTGAATAATTATTTTAATCAATTTGAGTCAATCATTAATTTCAGTTCTAATCATGTTCCTGGAGTTCCATGTTCCACACTGGACTTTTATCCTGAAACTGATGGAAAACTTCAGAAAACATCTCCAGAAACAATGGCTCTTATTTATATTCATTATATTGATGTGTTTGATGTCATCTGTAATAACAGATTGTCTTCACCAAGAACTGCATTTAAAACTAGTCAGACTATGAACTAAAAAAATACACAAAACAATCTTATTTTTTACATTGACTTAAACAATGAAATGCTTTTTTTTTTTTTTTTTTTCATTGTTGTCTTCATCATCTTCATTATCCTTCTAATGGTCCATAATTTGATGATTTATAACATGTAAATAGTTACAGATATCAGTATAGTTCTTATTGGTCACTGATAGAAAACATACATGGACTTCGTTTGAGTGGGTTGAGTTCTCCTCCATCCAGACCACAGGACTGGAACATATGGGCAGAAAAATGACAACCTCACAAATTCAACTGATATTGATTCACATTGAGCAGGACGTTGACATGCAGGGACAGCATTGGTAATGTTTGAATTTTTAATTGACATTCAGGACAAAAATCAATAGTTGATGTTTGTTGTGAATATGTGGAGAATGTCCTGAGTATAAAAAAAGTCGTGTGCTTAAAAGGGGCAAATGTGAGCATGTGCATAGTCAAATATGTGCAGGAGGGAGGATTAACGCCAACATCCATCTAATAATAACGGCGGTGGCCTCAGCAGCCCCCGTTTATGGCTGTGATACTGTTGATCCCCATATGGGCCGGTTCTGGATCCCACCGTGAACCGGGACACACAGTCCTCAAGTACGAGTCAATCTGGCCTCTGGGGGGTGGGGCGGTTTAAACTGTAAGCTACTCTTTTCATGGAAAAGATCTAAAATTAATCAGCGGGCATGTCGTCCCCTCTTAAGGCTATGATAAGAAGGTTTCGGTGTGTGTGTGTGTGTGTGTGTGTGTGTGTGTGTGTGTGTGGAGGCATAAGAGGCTTTGGGGGCTGAGTTTATTAAACGGATCTGACATCTACCTGCCCTCTCAAATGGCAGGCAATTTTAACACGCAAACAAAAAGAACTCAGATGTGGCAGCAACATTGTTTAAAGAAGGGGTGGGAACTCATATGTCACTAATAACTAGTATCATTACTTATCTATTACCAATAAGTCTTCTATTATTAATTACTGGGGGGGGGGGGTGATATAACAATATATAACAACGTGGGAGAGAAGGTGATATGATCAGTTATGAGACGCATCATGTCAGTTCATGTCCACGTCCCATAGATTTCACCTTGTGTAATGGAAGTCATGACGAGTTGTTTCTGAAAAAACTACACTTCCATCGTATGGAATCGATTTGACTTTTCCCTAAAGTCACTCAGTGCAAACAGTAGTAATCTGTCAAATTTGCACGGACAAGGTTCGACAGTTGGATGTTCAATCACCTGAAAAGTTAACATTCCAACCAGTGTGAGAGCAAAAGTGACGTAGAAGACCAGACACACTGCAGGTAGAATTAAAGGAAACCTTAAAACAAGCATTTAGTGAAGACACTGTTTATGAGAAGAGGAGGGAATGGTGGAAGGAGGGAATGTAAGCACTGAGTTCTTATGTGCACATTTGTCTCAAAGATCAGTGTAAAGAAGTGTGATAAATTCTAGTTTCTGATCTTTTTTTTTTTTTTTTTTTTTTTTTTTTTTTTTTTTTTACAAAATCTGATATTTTTGTCATATCAGCCACACCTACCAATATTTGATACCAATGTTTGACTTCACTGTTGCACCTTTATTGGGGAGATGGGAATTGATTTTGAGTGGTCTTTTTTTTTTAACTTTGTTTGTCTGTCTGTGTTTGTCAGCAACCTCATGCAAAAACTACTGGACCAAATTCCATGAAAATTTCAGGAAAGGAATGAACTGGTCCAGAATGAATCCCACTCAATTTTGGTGAATGTAGGTCAAAGGTTAAGGTTACAGTCACCAAGTGTGTTTTCAGATTGATAAGAGAGAGGCCAAATCAAGTAAAATGTTTATAAGGGGGCAGGTTTTGTTGTCCCTTGCACCACTTGTTTTATCTTTGTCCTCATTCCCCTGTTGTTTAGAGTTGTATTCTATATTCTGTTTATAGTTTTATTCTTTATCCTATGTTTATAGTTCTGTACTGTACTTTTTTTCCTATATTCATTCTGCACTATGGGTTCTTAATTTTCTCGTTTCAGTTTGTTATTATGTGGGGTACACTTGGATAAACTGACACTAAATCTACCTTTGATTAGTTCATGTTCCACATTCAGCCCATTTGGACCAGATGGAACCAGTAAAATATCTACTATCCTTTATCTTTTACAACGACAAAAGTACAATTACAGTATGCATATATTTACATCTCCAAACTATCCTTACAAAAATGTGAAAAACATCAATGATATTCTTCTGAATAAAATTTTGCCAATATTCTGTTTATAATTTCCATATTAACAAATTAATAATTTCCATATGTACATATTAACACATAGATGACAGTGGATCTATATATATATATATATATATATATATATATATATATATATATATATATATATATATATACACACACACATAACAGACATACAATACTTACAAGGTCGTATTTATTCAAGTTATTTATATTTCTTCTTAATGGATAGTTTATAAATGTAAACATTTTCATGTAATACAACTCTAAATTCACATAATTACATGTCATTTGTTCTTACTTTACTGGTCCTGATCCACTTAAGATCATATTAGTTTGAATGTGGAACCTGAACTATGATCATTGATCATTAATAACTTTGGTGTGATTTTCACATTTGTCCCATAGGAGGGATTGGACTGTTTTTTTTGGACCGTGGGCCGTATGTTTGACTCCACTGGGTCACAGTAAAGGCAGCCGAGTCTGAGATGCAAACAAACCTCATTTCCATTCCTTCTGCTTTGTCCTCTCATCTTTTCATTTCCCTGTTATTATTATCCACTCGTATCCCGTCGACAGCGACTTGATGGACTCGACAAGTGGGAAGGGTTTGTTTGGGGCTTCCCGCCGTACGGTGGCAGCGCTAACGCTTGACGCCAGCTCTCACTGTGATGGTCAGTTGGAGACTGTCTTTATTTGGATACAGTTATCATTTCCCATTTCCCCAGTTGATTGGAGCTTAAAAGCCAAAGCAGCTCAGATCGTGCCGGCGTAAATCTCCAGGCCCATTAATCCACAGTGGCGGCGTGGAGTTGCTGGAGTCTGGAGAGAAATAGGGAAATGAAATGAGTGATCGGAGGCTGAGGCCGTGCCGCCACGCCACTGATTGGACATTCAGATAGGTGTGCTGCTCTGAGTGTTAGCATCCGATTATTGTCACATGTAAAGGAAATGAAGACGGAATCGCCTCCGCAGGGACAATAATGTCCAAAGGACGTGAAGACACGTCCCTCGTCCAGGTTGATCCACCAACTCTGAGTTTATTACACAGACGAAAACACCAGATGCAAAATGGCATCATGTTGAATTTTCATCTCCGATAATGATTGTTACAACAAATGATAGTAAATATCAAAGCATAATTTCTGTGCTTTATCTGTTTCCCTCAAAATATTAGTTCTGAAAATCAGAAAAATGCCAACACCAACACCAACTTACTTGAAAGGCCTTCATACAAAAAGACCTAATAATTATGACCGTACTTTTACTGCATGGCTGCTGTTTGTTGGGTTAGACCCTTGATAGACTTGTTTAGACAGAAATCATGGATTTGTAATTAGGTCAACATGAGCCTGTATATATATATATATATATATGCAATATTGCCAAAAACATTGTCTCACCTGCCTTATATATAGATATATGAACATTTCCATCCCATGTTTATTCTTCCCCCTTTGAAGCGACAGCAGGTTCAACTTTTCGGAAAAGGTTTTCCACAATGTTTAGGAGTGTGCTTATGGGGATCTTTGACCATTTTTCCAGAAGCATTTGTGAGATCACACACTGACGTTGCACAGAAGACCTCGCTCTCAGTCTCTGCTCTAATTCATTCCAAAACTGTTCTGTAGGGTTGAGGTCAGGACTGTGTTCAGGTCAGTCAAGTTCATCTACATGAAACTCTCTCTTTCATGTCTGTATGGACCTTACTTTGTGCACAGTCATGTTGGAACAAGAAGGGGCCATCCCCAAACTGTTCCCACAAATTTGGGAGCATGGAATTGTACAAACTCGTTTTGTCTTAAATCTCTTGGTGCTGAATGAACAGATTTTGTACAACGCAGGCTTTCCACTGATGAGGTTTAGCTGTGGTGCTGTCATGTCTAAATTCACACCATGTCACTTCATACAAAAAAAAAAAATTGTCATCACCATCGGATTCTACTTTTTGGGAAATTTCTGCAGATTTGCACGTCTTTCCTCATGTGTCCTGATTTTTTAAAATAATTTTTTGTATTATCCTTCTGGTGTCTAGGTCACTATAATGCACATTTTACACTTGGCTTTCAAAAGCTGTTTCTTTTTTGCATGATTTTTAAACTAAAACCATCATATTGTAAACAATGTTAAAAAAATCATACACTCCTACCAATTGAGTACCCATTTTAGCATTTAACATTTGAGCTAGCAGAAAAAATGATGTATATTAGCCAATGTTGGTATTAATAATTGACATTTGACCGGATGAAAGAATAAAAAAAGAACTAATCCCATTTGTATTTAGAATACTGGTGGAAAATATGTTTTTTTCCTTTTTGCATTTATTCCAAACAGGCTTAAAAACATGCCATGTATTGTGTTCTGTTTGTATGGTACTTTTTCTATACATTTATTGTTAAAAATTCTCCACATTCTGCACTTTTCTAGTGATTTTAAAATATTTTCAGTCATATCTTCAGAAAATGAATAAATGAATGAATTTCTTGTTTTTGTACAATTTGAAAATGTGCATAAAAGTCCAAGGGGATAAGCAAAGCTGCACAGAGCTCCTTCATACATAATTCAATAATAATGTAACATAAAATACAACTTTAACTGGATGAACAGGCCTTGTCTGTTTAACATTTGGCTTCACCTCCTCAGATCTCCTCAAATCTTGTTTTTCCTCTTTACTTCTAAGAAGGATTTGTTTCCCCCTGTATGAATAATTCGATATCCCGTCTCCTTTTAATTTGGGGCTATATTATATCTAATCCTCCCGCGTCTTATCGTCCTCATTTGATTTTACTGATTTGTTCTCTGCTCATTCTTTCAATCTCCTTCTGGATGGAATATCATCTCTGGAGATGATGATGCCTTAATCCACAACCTTAATCTCACACTCTTTCTGTTTCTTAAGAAAAGGAGGAGGTGGTGTGTGTGTGTGTGTGTGTGTGTGTGGGGGGGGGATTAACAAATATGTATTTTTACAGTTAGAACAGGAATGTCCCAGAGTGGTCAGAACCCAGATCTATATGAACACTATATCCCAATGTTCATATAAAACACATAATAATAAAATAAATATTGAAACATAAATAAGAAAGTATTATTTATGACAGTGAAGATCAGTCAGATGATCAGAAATAAATGTTCCTAAAAAGAAGCATCAACATTGCACATTTACATGCACTTACAGAAATTTGAATTATTGCCTTAATCCGACTAAAATCTAAGTTTTAAAAGTCACGTAAACACCTTAATCTGAGTATAATTAAATCAAACTGTGATTGTAATAGAAATTCTCCATCCATGTAAAACACCACCCAACCCTTAGCTCGATTAAGACTGGCCTGTACACCCCCCCCCCAAAAAAAAAAAAAATCAGGAAGTGACCAGAGTCGTCATGACAACATGCACGTTATGTTTAATAAGTCAGAGTGAACGATACATACAAAATAGACTGAGCTGCTGTATGGTTCTGGTCTATATCCTCTCTGTGTGTTAGATTGTAGGGCGGGGCTTAGCACAATGACGACAGGGTTGAAGAAGTAGGAACTTCTATACAGTCTATGGTCGGATAAGCAGCATCTAAACTGACCTGGGTGGATATTTTTCCACTTCTGTTACCGGTGTGTTAACGTTAATTAGCCTAGCCTATAGGATGTTAAAACAACCAGATAGACACTAGTTTAGACTTGTTTTCGTTGCTGTGATTGGTCATAGCACTGGCCTATTACGTGCAGAGCAGTTTGAAAGACAGTCGTTGATTCCACTCGTACGCTTAAGCTCAGTCTATGAATTCATATCCTAGTCGGGCTTCCCAGATTAGTGATATACAACATATAAGAAATCTGCAGGGTTTTACTTTTACAGTTTTGCTTTTAATCTTTCTATAACCCTTTCATTTAAATGACAGAAATAACAGAGGCTGGTTCATTGCGTCACATTGACTTTTATTTAAATGTTCTTGGCTGTGGTGGGTTCGTCTAGAAGGCAGAAGCATGAGGAACCCACCGGAGACTTCACACATGGAGCAAAAACACCTGGGGGGTGGGGGGTGGAATACCGGGGACATGCAGTACCGGCTCACAGCTCTAAGGGGACAAATCAGCAAACAACAGGTAACAGCGGCAGCCCTGTCACCCACAGAACAACCCCGTTACAGATAGAAAACACCGTCGGTGACTCAAACAGAGCAGCTTTGAACGTCTGAAACAGTGGAAACAGCATCAGTGACCAAGCACAACTACATGTGTATTGCCTTCAAAGTGAATATTAAAGAAAACAGAGAAAGGAACGACGAGTCAGAGGCGTCAGGTTGAGTTGCCGCCGCTTTGACGCTGACTGAGCGACAACATCACGTTCTTTGTAAAAGGATAAATGCAACACTCTCACTGTCAGATGGAAGAACTGGTGGCTTTTACACAAACAACAACATGGACGATGGACACACTCCATCAATCCAGTATTTTCCTGGAACAGACTCTACATTAGATTTGTCTGTGCATTGATGGCTACATCTGGGGTTTTCGGTTCTGCAGTAGAACGTCACAGCACTAGTCCAACAACGTACCAGACATTCACTTCATTTGGTTTTATTATTGTTATTGTTTCTATTGTAACTGCCCTTTTTCTGTTTTATTCCACTGTATTGTTTTGCATTGCATGGATCACTGTTATTTATTTATTACGTGGGGTCATGGATGGAAATTAGCACTGATGCTAACTTCAGTATATCTTTATACTGAAATGGAATGTATAAAATATATAAATTAATGTGCACTGTCACACCAAGTTAAAGATATATAAGAAGAAGAAGAAGAAGAATTTAAAGACCCTTAAAAAGTAGTTGGGGACTGGAACAGATTCATTATATTCCAGTTTGTTTCAAATGAGGAAAACTGATTTGTAAAATAAATAAATTGCAAATCTAGCTTGGTTCTAGACGGTGTCGGATTTAGGTCCAAGCTAAATAATCTACAGGTTAGGGCCACACCGTCTGCAGGGGTCTCAAAATAATTCTAGATATTTTTTTTTGGCTCAATGTGTTTCTTTCTGATAATCACAGTTTTTCAAATAAATCTCTAACTGTGTTTCTAGATTTAATTATAGGGGCTGTATAATATTGGTCTTCTCTATATTTCATTCATTGAATTATAGTAGATATAATTGTTTAACCCTAAAATGGTCTGCTTTGACTTATTTTATTTTTATTTTTACAGAATCAAATAATCTTTCAGACCTGATTCATTTAGTTTTTCCTCATGTGGAACAAACATTACCACTAATTCTATGTCTGATGGAAACTAATAGTTCAGGAGAAGATGATTTTCACAGCTCGAGAATAAAAAAAATTAAGTGAGACCAACCAAGCATCAAGAAATTTTTTTTTGTTATCATTATAGAAAACCACAAGTTACATTGCATATTGTTTGACAACATAATTAATGATGTTACTTTTGTAAAATCAAGACAGAAAATGTTTAAAATTGTAACTTGGAGGATTTTCTAATATAATTTGTCATGTTACAACACGATCTTTAAAATTACAAGGCGGTATACTTTAAATTTTTCATATAATTCAAAAGCATATACATTTAAAAGGTTTGTGGGAGCGTTCTGGTGTCATTTAAAGGGGGTGGGGGGCTTTCTATAGTTTATGCCCCCCCTCAATATCCGGCCCTGGTTGTAAAATGTATTAAACTCGTACTGTGAGGTTCTGCTGTATTTTATTGTAGCCAGTTTGTCTAATAATATTGTTCTGTTGTTTCACAGTTAATGCATATAAAGTATTTTTATGAAACACATGCATTCAGAACTTTTATTACTACAGTTCAGTTTGACATTTTATTGAATTTATTAAATATGTCTTAGCTTTTGGAATCATTGAATTACGTTCATATTTGCGATGTGTTTCAACCTTACTTTGATGAATGAGTGTATTTGGACATGTTTAGTGGTTTGAGCTTCAGGATCATCCCTTCTATCACCATTAGAGGTCTGATTAGATACTAGCATGGAACAGAATAACCGCTCATATTTAGCATTTTAATCTAAATTAAGATTAAATTATCAATATGGATAACTATTGTACTAAACATCTAAGACAAATCAATCAATATCTAAATAAATAAGAACATATATAAATAAATATTAATCATTGAACATTAAACTCAAAGTATTTTATTGCTAAATGCAGAACTGAACATTAATCTGAATAAAAAAAAAAAATCTAGTTTGGAGATTTTTTTTGTATATCTTTTAATCTTTTAAGTCATGGTCACATATTTTAATTTCACATAAACTATTAAGTTCAATTTGTAAAACAACTGCTTCATTGGTTGAATTTCATGTTGATCAACCTTGAATTTAAATCAAGTCAAGATTAATTTTATTGTCCCACAATTTGGAGGAAACTGAAAATATTATTCTTTTTGAAAAAAAAAAAACAACAAAAAATAACAGTTGTAAATCTGGTCCATGTATTTAAACCTATTAAAGTTTGCATAATGTTTAAACACACCAATTAGCATTAGCTGACTGACTTTATAGTATAATGAGTTAATGCAACATGTTGATGTTTTGTCGTCTGAGGGTCAAAGTGTCCATGAGGAAAAAAGGTTTTATTCAGTAAATAGGAGCTAAAATAAAAGTTAACGGCTGAAAGAGTGAAACCTAAACCTGTCATACTTAAAATTAAGAAAAGCACAAACCTCCACCACTATTCTGTTAGTTAGCAAGATAACTCAAAAAGTTATGGATGGATCTATATAAACTTTTCAGGATAGGTTGGTAGTTTTTGGTAAGTTTTTGAGTTCTCTTGCTAACTAACAGACAAAAACATAACCTCTTTGGTGGAGGTAATGCAGTGAAATGTTTTAACATGAGCCTCTAGTGGCTGTTTGAGGAAAGGCAGGGTTTTTTTGTTTGTTTTTTTAGGGGGGGGCTTTTCTATGTTACCGCCTAGATTTTGTATTTTATATTTATTTACTTAATTCCATTCTCTTTGGATTCATTCAGACAGCAGGTCCTTTTTGGTGAAATCAGATTTTTTTTCATGTATTACACATTAAATGCGACTATTAGTTTGAGTATGAACAGAATGTGACCCTGAAGTGATGCATGACCACGCAGGCATACACTGTGTTTATGGAACTAAATATGTTTTTCCTCTTCTCCTGAGACGTAGAATTATGATGTTTGTCACATTTCAACAACATAAATATTGGATAAATGTGACCTGGACATTCAAAGTGAAGTCACATGGCAAACTAGAATAGCACACAGAGAGCGCAGACCTCCACTAAGGCAGATCAATCACCACCAAAATATTATTTTTTCCTTGTGTCACTATCGACATTTCCTGAAAATTTCATCCAAATCCGTCCATAACTTTTCACGTTCTCTTGCTAACAGACAAACCTGGATGAAAACATAACTTCCGCCCTTCCTTGGCAGAGGTAAATATCAGATACATGTTGGATTTAGGACCATATATGAACATGGTCTGGATCAGATTTGAAAAAAATCTGATTTGTGCTATTTAAATGGTGTTTAACCCTTTAACTCCTGAGACTGAAGCAAGTCCACAGTTAAAAATAAAATAAGCAACAAAATGAACAAAAACTACCAAAGTGTTCAGTAAAATGAACAAAAATGAATAAAAAACTAGAAAAGCACTCTGAGAGCGCAGACCTCCACCAAGTTAGCAACACAAAACAACACAATTGAAGAAAAATAATGAGATAAATAACAAGTAGAAAAAATAAGCAACAATAGAAACTAATATTCACAAAATAACAAATAACACCAAAAAAAAAAATGCAAAAAAGAAAAACAAAATGAAGTAAATATTTTTTTATAAATGACAAGTGTTGTAATTTGGTTCCAGTAGTTTTAGTTTGGGCTTTTTCTTTTTCTAAATTGGTTTCTTTTCGACACCTGTACATCAGTTCCATTAACAAAATGATCATTAAAATAATACTTAAAAAACTTAAATTTTTCTGAAACTAGCGCTGATGCATCAGGGGTTAAAGGGTTAACAGAGCAGCTACAGCTCACATATTTGTCTGCAGTCTGAGCGTAGCCGTAGAATCTAATTCTGTTTTCGTATTAGTTCTTAAACCGGATCCACCTCATGTCACTAAAACATTTGAACAGATGATAAATTATACACAACTGGTACAAAGACGGCAACATCGTTAGCCTTGTTCGTTTATCATCCATATTGCTTCAAACATGAATAAACAAATATCTATCATTTAGATCAGACAGTTTGGTCTTTAACCCTCAGATAATCAGCTGATCATGCACAAGTTTTAGGCTTTAACCCTTTCATGTCTGGTGTTCAGTCCAGGGTTCATCTACAGCTGTTCTCTTATATATAGTATTATGATTATTTTCATTGGATGTTTTAGTTCCATATGAGCCAACACAGTGGATCCATGCACCAGTGTCTGTATTTATAATGTAGTTCACACCATTACTTAACTACTGTTCTGGATAAACCTGATCTACACAAACTGGTTTTACTGGAAATCAACGGAGATTAGAGTCAAATAATTTTTTTTTTCATATCTCAATAAAATAACCACTAATATTAAAATATGAGAAAATGTCACAACAGTATTAAATATGTTTTTATTTCAAAGCTTTCACACAATTTCTATTTTTGTTAAATGTATATTTGTTTGCTTCTTTCTTTTGACTAGGGGTAATCAGCAATACTTTTACTCCCTAATTATTATTATTACATTTAAAGTATTCTCATATATGTCCATGTTTGTGCACATATACAGTATATGTTATAATCTGTGTATATGTCATGTTCTGTTTTTATTGTTGCGTGTCTTCTTATTTTGCACCATAGGGAGCAATACTTTAATTCATATCTTATGTTTATGTTAAATTCATGGTATCCAGCTGAGTGGACATTTATGGAATTCCATGAAAGATAGATTTATTAACAAATTTAAATGTGTTTTTTTTTTTTTTTTTTTTTTTCAGGCCTAAAGATGAATAAAAACACTAAGGGAAAAAATCTTGACTACAGTTTTTATAATAAATGCGTTAAAGGGTTCAAATATTTTAGACTTTCATGCCAATGTTCCTGTACAAAGGATGTAGACGTAGGTTTACATCACAGAACATACGATGGAATATTTGTATTTCCTTAAAGGCGAAGCTCATATGTAGACGGATATCATTTATTTTTCTGTACGTGCTACGTGGTAATGTTTCCTTTCCATTTGTGCTTCTCTGAAAGCGTTTTCACACCTGAATGTTAAAAACCAAACTTTTATGTGACTTTTCATCTGGTTGTTTTTTGCTGTTATTTGCTTCTATCCTTTCATCATCATGTCTACGTTAGCATGTTGATAATTCACTTGTTTTGGAACTTTTTCCATCTGTCGTTTGTTTTCTACATCCTTAACCTGCTGTTGGTCCAGACTGAGGCCGGCTGCTCCAGTCACACCTGAACTTCAGGTTTGAATCAAATGGAAAGATTGGACCAAACAAAGCAGGTGTGAAAACGTCCTAAAATCCTGGTGTTTTGTATCCATCACCTTTACATAATTTAACTAAGTGTGTTAAAGTAGTAGAAACCAATAAGTGCATGATCAAAGAATGTTCTGTCCATACACTCACATGGACTGACTGGACCGGAACTTTTACAGGAACAAAAACTAAACGTGGAAATAATGGACAGATGTGAGTGGAGTTTAAGTGGGTGGGATTTGACCCGACGGAAAGGCTGCGTGGGTTCTCAGGCGGTAACGCCATCGGCTCTCTGACAAGCTCTGACATTGGTTGGGCATCTGGGGGGCGGAGTCAGTCCTCTTCATCGCTGTCCTTCATGCTGATCCCCTGCATGCCCCCTTCTCTCACCGATGCCGTTGCCTCCTCCAGGGTCAGCCGGTTCCTCACCGTCTCGTACATCTTGCTGTTCAATGTTGAGTCTAGAACCCCCTGAAGGCGGAAGTCGCGGTACTTTTTCTGTAGATTTGAAGACAAAAAAACACAAGCAAAGCGACAGTTACATGCTTGTATCTGATAGTGTTGTCACGAATACCGGTACTAGTACCATACTGCGGTACTGAAGCATTTAAAAAGGTACTATACTGCATTTGAAAAGTAACAATACTTGCAACAGCGCAGCAAACTCAGCACGTAAGCGTTGTAACTAGGATACAGGAGGAGAATAAGTGCTAACCTCACTGACAAACCTGGAGAAACAAGTGCAATATGGAAGGACTTTAGTTTTAGCATAAATAAGGAAGAAGAAATGACAAATATTGACACCAGTGTTTTAAAACGTGTCTGACACGGGGCAGAAACACTTCCCACCTGCTAAACACTGACAAGACAAACACCTAAACCTTCATGCTGAGTTCACGGAACGACCGGTAGGATGACCCATTAACTCTGACTTTTTTCTTAAAATTCTAGGAAACCATTAAGACGAATATATTTTTGGGAAGTGAGCAAGTCATGTCGGGCCAAAAAACAAAAAAACAAAACGTAGACTAGCCTTTTAGCTAGCCTGTAGCTCAGTACTCTAGTTAGAATAGTTCACAGTGCTTCGTAAAGCAGACACCTAAAAGTTTGTTTTAGTTCATAACAATCAATCAAAGATGAACAATTGTTTTTCAAAAAGCAAATTCAGCAATACATTTGTGAACGTTTGTACACGGAGCCGCTGCTGCAGCTGTTACACTCTTCTCTCTCTCTCTCTCTCTCTCTCTCTCTCTCTCTCTCTCTCTATCTCTCTGTGTCTCTCTCTCTATCTCTATCTCTCTGTGTCTCTCTCTCTCGCTCTCTCTCTCTCTCTCTCTCTCTCTCTCTCTCTCTCGTCGTGCGCTGCTTCATGTAGTCTAGTCCAGGGGTACTACTGTCCTGCATGTTTTAGATGTTTCCCTCTTCCAGCACACCTGATTCAAATGATCATCCTCTCATCACGCTCTGCAGAAGACTGAGAATGACTGTCAGGTGTGCTGGAAGAGGGAAACATCTAAAACATGCAGGACAGTAGCTATCGAGGACCGGAGTTGGAGACCCCTGTTTTTTTATTTTTATTTCCATACCATGTCAGTTAAATAAAGTTAAATAAAGCAAAACAGTAATAAGAGAAAACAACACACTATGAGGGAGACACACAAAAAACAAAATACAAATACAGAAAAAGCATAATTACTGTATATACAGTGCATATATACAGGGGTAAAAATGTACGGAGGTATTTTATATAATTCACATTGATATGAGTCCAAAGGTTTTGATTATCTTTTTGATTTTAAGTCCATTTAATGGATCTAAATAATGTCCAATGTACATTTTAAATAGTTGAATTAGTGATGCTCTTTAATTCCATTTTGATTTATGTATATGATATTTTTCAAATAACAGATTCAATATAAACATTTATTTACTTTCCTATTCTTTTTCAATGTAAGGCATGATGTATTTAATATTTAGGCATAAACTGATTCTCATTTGATCTTTAAAGTTTCCATGTTCTCACTGCTCTGGATTTTATTCCTTTTATTTGTTACAATTACTGTTTATGTTGTTAAGATTTTCCATTAATAAAGTCAGTAATGATATTTAAAGTGTTATTTATTTTTTTTATTTGAAAAAGTACCGGTACCAAAATATT
This sequence comes from Siphamia tubifer, assembly GCA_020466265.1. Taxonomy (NCBI): domain Eukaryota; kingdom Metazoa; phylum Chordata; class Actinopteri; order Kurtiformes; family Apogonidae; genus Siphamia; species Siphamia tubifer. The sequence continues at coordinate 44,214,956 of CM035787.1, forward strand.
GGTATCGTGACAACACTAGTATCTGACAGATCTGGAGGCATGTGGTGGGTTTGGCTGATCCTGGGTCAGATTTTTCCTTCTGATTTAACACCACGCTAGTCGACATACGACACATATGGTGCATATGGTGAAGCCGTCTGAGGCGGATGTGGAACGACTCATTAACAAAGCATGTGTGAAGGTGAACCGATAGAATCTGTCAACGCTCCCACTGTGACACATTAAGATTCATAATCAACCATCAACGCCAAGAAATAACAGGTCAATCTAATGTTTCCACTGGGTTTAAATGTACCTGTACATGAATATTACTTAAATACTCACTCCCATTACATCATTTAAATACTGATACTCAGTGCTGTAGGTATACAGTACAGCAGTATACAGAGTACACCTGTTATTTTTTTCAGTCAGCATTGGGTCGACCCACTTCCAACTCCCCCTGATATGTATGGAGGATGGAGCCTGCCATGTTAAAAAAATAAAAATGGATTGATAAATTTATTCCAATGCCATTTATCTTTTTTTGTCCTTATTTATATTTTTCATTTTTATCTCTGCATTGTTTCTAATTTGCATTTTCCTATTCATTTCTATACTTTTTTTCATCTAATACCTTTATAATTTTACAAGTAACTTAAGTAATTGTTATTTATGGAACACTTTTCACTATTTAAAAGTCAGTTACACAATGGTGACCAAGTACTACTCATTGATTTTTGGGTAAACTAAATAGAGTAGACTTATACATCACTGGGTTTTTTTTTGGTTGTTTTTAAGATGACTTAAAAAATGGCAAGAATTGAAAGTATAGCCACTTCTTCAGGGACCACTACACTATTAATAATCACTACATGTCTGTGTCATCTGTGCTGATGGAGCTTCATATCATCCTCTACAACCACCTATGTTAGGCTATTTGTCCTGGTTTAGTGTTGTATAAACAGTGGCTTCATGCTTCCACCTGCACCTTCACAACAAAAACATTCTGATAAAATGAACTGATGACACAGTTAGGATAAATAATCAACCATCAATGCTAAGAAAATATGGGTCATTCCACAGTTTTAAATGGACCTGTACATGAATACTGGAATAGAAATGTGTTCAGAACCTGTAAAGCTGAAAATAGAAATTGGGATGTCACTGTGTGTGTGTGTGTGTGTGTGTGTAGCATCATCAGGGTGTTTGGCAGTTGGTGTCAAAGTCTACCTTGACAACTCTGATGAGGATCTTCAGCTGATAGACGTGGAGCTGCAGGTCCATCCGGTCGGTCAGCCACGTTCCTACCAGGTTCATGGTGCTGGTGTACCATTGCTGCAACACAAATAAAAACAACCAACTGACATTAGAATCAACAGGATTAACCCTTTAACACCCAAACATGTACTTTAAATGTAAACCATTTACTGATGTAACTGTTTCATATCTGTGGATTCACTAATCCTATCAATGCATGGATATATTTTTATCATATTTGTTCCAGAAATATATATAAAAAAAAAACAAGTATGAGAAGGACTGACTAAAGAAATAAAGTAGTGAGTATATATACTGTCTCAACCAGTATGAACTCCAGATGAACCCCCACATTTAAAAAAAAAAAATATATATTTTTTTTTATTTCCTTTTTTTATTTGTTTTCTTTTAATAACACAAACATGTGCCATCCCAGCAAAGAACAAACACCATAGCACAACATGGATATAACATGACGGTACATAACAGCCCCAACATTTAACAACCTGGTTCAAATAAAGGTTGAAAGTAAAAAAATAAAATAAAATCTCACACGAAATCTACTCATGTATATATTTAATACTAATTTCATCAATACATGACAATAATTGTGGATATACAGTTTGTCATATTTTCATGGTCAGATATGACCCATTTCAGAAGCTGTTGTAGTTACCATGGAAACACTCATCTTCTACAAAAACAATTCACCAGTAAAACCCATGGAGTTGGATACATGACACTGGATGGACACACTGGGTTTGTCTTTATTGTATATTAAATAGTAATTAAAATGAATGAAAAATGTAATGAATGACTGAAATCAAGTAAAAAAAAAAAGCAGAAAATTAAAAACAGCCAAAGTAATGACTCAATTAAACAAAATGAATACAACATTGATCACAAATGATAAGCAGCATGAACAAAATGAGCCACAAATTGAATGAAATTAAAGAAAAAATAATAAACCCATGGAGTTGGATCAATGACAATGGACTTTAAAATCAGTTTTTAATATTGTTTCTGAAAAAGTCACTTTTTCTTCAGTTTTCTCATTTTAATATAATAGCCCTCAACTTTAAACTAAGTTTATCAAACTGTGCTTTAGTCTAGTTTAACCATCTTTAAATCTGGTTTAACCATCAAGTCTATGAAAATAAATGAAATACAGTAAAATATTCATGTACAGTATTTAAATAAATAGACACCAAATATTCATATTAAAATACTCAGCACTAATATGTACTGGTTCTGGTTCTGCCTACACAGCGTCTTGTCATCTGGGTCTCCATCAGACCTGGATCCCGTCCTGTGGGCTCTGGTCCTATTTAAATCTGGACCCTGGGGACCAGGCGTCAGTTAATGGGGTCCTAATGACTGGTGATGTCGACATGTTTTATGCTGTCCTTGGGTGACGGAGCTGACGGCGTCTCAGGCAGATCTTTTACCGTCATGTTCTGACTTTGTCTTTATGAACGACTCGACTGGAGACGTATTCAAACACTTCAACACAGTCACTGGCGCCCATTTATGTGTTTCCTCATCACACTAATTAGACTGAAGTGGTCAAAAATGAATACATTCTCACAACTCTGAACATACATCAATGTATTTGATCGATTGATTCGATGATCGATTTAGGATGTTAATGTTGAACATGAACTTTGAACTGGAACAAACTGAACAATTTGAATTTGGATCTAATACTTTTTCTTTTGGACTTTATATATATATATATATATATATATATATAAATCTGTCCACTTGGTTTTTGGCAGCTGGTTGAACTCCATAAGTAAAGGTAAATCACCACAACACTGCAAACAACAGTAAAAACAATCATTGTAAAAACACATTTTTGGTGATTGTGACCTTTGACCTACATTCACCAAAATGTAATGGGCTCTATTCTGGACCACCTTGCACCTTTCCTAAAAAAATAATTTAAATTGGTCCAGTAGTTTTGTGTAAGGCTGCTTAAGGGATGGGGGGGGGGGACAAAAAAACAAAAACAAACCACTCACAGCCCCCGCCCACAGGTGGTAGAGGGTGAACTGAGCATGCTCAGATGTCTATGGAAAGGACTCGGTATGTTCTATCAGGTTGGAAATTGTTCCTTTAGAATATCTACGAATATTTAAAATAAATCACACATTCAGAACGCTCACCACAGACACACCAGTGGTTAAAGGGTTAAATAGCTGCTGTGACACATGACTGGTCTGGTCTATTAACTGAAGGTGGCCCCAGCCTTGTCCCGCCCCCATCCAGGTGTTGTCCCCTCCCTCCATGGTCGTCCTCTGCTGGGCGCTGTGGGCCGAGGGGCTGCAGATGTTCGTCTGTGGGCGTGGGCTGGTGTCCGTCTAATTGATGGATAATGATGAGAACAGGCTGATACTAATAGAAGATGACTGACTCTGAGCAGGCGGAGGCACAGAGATGGGGGCTGAGGGGGGGCTTTGTGGGTTTAGGGTGGATGGGACGCCGACGGCACCGTTCTGAGACCAACAAGATCAATTTTATCTCCTTGAAAGTAAATGTTATGATTAGATGTGAGTCGAGTTCCAGTCAGTGTCGTCTATTAGTAGCTGTGTTTAATCCTCTGAAGTTGAAGGTGCTTCAAGACGCCCGTTGGCCTTTAACTAATCAGACGGATCTGGACCTGAAGCTGAACCACCAGCAGAACCACTTACTATTCATCTGACATTCATTCATATTATCATGATGATTTTAACCACCTTAAATTAAGACTAATTTGACTAAGTTTTAGGCTGTTTAATCCATCTCTTAGTTTAGTTTTACTGTTTACTCATCAAATAGTTTGGTTTTACAGTCTTTGAAACTTGTTTTAGAAATGTTTAGTCTCTGTTTAATCCATCATTTAGTTTAGTTTTACTGTACTTTAGTCTAGTTAACATGTATCCATCACTAGAACAGGGTCAATCTGGACTCATCAGACCACATGACCTTTATTCATTGAAACACAGTCTAATCTTTAAGTTCTCTACAAAGACAAAGACAATTAAAGCCTTAAAGAACGTAATCAAATATTTGGATATAGATATTTCTATTCTGCTGGTTCTGAGAGTCCCTGTATTTGTAAAGACTTTAGTTTAGGTTTAGTTCAGGATTCTCCAGTAGCTTGTACATGATGCGCCGTCATTTAGAAGGAACTGAAAATGCATATTTCCGAGAAACAAAATGTTTAACAACCTTTGAATCAACTGAAATATTAACAAATAACACATTCAGTATGATTTGTGATACAATAGTTGAAGTTTGTAAGATTGACGTGAAGGAGATGTGATAACTCCACGCTTCTGTCGATTTGAGCAAATTCATTCAGTCCAGTCACTTCCATCTGTGGGTTTTATTGAGAAAACCTCCTTTAGCAGAGGCCAGGAAAAGACGTCATGGTCTTTGTTCATAATGGTCTTAATGCATAATTCACATTTTTTTTGGTGAAATCAGACTTATTTTTTTGGTCCTCATTCATATTACACATTAAAGGCGAATTCTGTCAGTTTTGAATATGAACTGAATGTTACCCTGAAGGGACCGTATGTGCAGAAGAGGTCCTGACATAATATGTGACCACACAGGTGTTGACGGAACGAACAGTTTTGGGATGCAGCATTGTGATGTTGTTCGCATTTCAATGATGTAAAGGTCTGATGAATACGACCTGGCTGTTGAAACTGAAGTCACATTGTAACATATCACATAAGTGTCGGATTTAGGAAAATGGCATTGGTTTGATTTGAAAAAAATTGATTTGTGCTGTTCAAACTGTCTTTAACAGATTGCATAGAGATCACATACGGGCAAAAAAATATGATTTGGGCCACATTCGCCTGTGGTCTGAACAGAGCTGTGGCTGCTGAAGTCCATCAGATCATGTCTTCCAGTCCAGTGATGGACATTGTCATTCAGCGAATCTCTTACCACCACAGTAAAATGGATAAAAAAAATACAGTTACTGAGACCTCCAATGTCTCCCATATGTCCTATGTGTCCCATATGTCTTATGTGTGCTATGTGTCCCATATGTCTTATGTGTGTTATGTGTCCCATATATCTTATGTGTCCTATGTGTCCAGACTTTAGGGACACCCTGTAGTTTGAATTTGTTAAGTATGTTTTATCATTGTTCGTTTTAACAGTTTGTTTGACTTGACTCCAAACTGTGTTCAATGGGACCTGATTTCACCTTAGGATCAGGACCAGGTCCATTCCAAACCTGCTGAGGCTGTTGGAGACAGGAAGTGTCGGTGTAGGTGGGTCTGGGCGACCGTTGGTGGCGGCAGCAGCAGCGTTGGGGTGAATCATTGCGGCGCCCCGGTGCCAGCAGCGTCCTATCTGTCGCTGTGTGCCTGTGAAGGCTTCGGCGTGGCAGCAGGCCTGTGATCTCGCCCCGAGCACGACCCCCCGCCGAGAGGCCAGGCCTGGAGCGACTGATCTGCCCGCCTTCCCATCATCCTCTGCTCTTTCACTTCTCCTTTAGGCTTTTGCACCGCGGCTCCCAGCTCCCATCTGCAGTCTTTTCTGTAGCAGCAGCCACTTTGTGTCCTGTTTTCTTTACTCCTGATCGTTTTATACAAAAAGAGTCTTGACAGTTATGTCACAGTCCCGTCGCTGCCATGACGGGCATTTTGGAGGTCTGTCGGGAACAGACTGCATGTGATTCTCAGCAACATTAAGATCTTTTTGATACTAGTTTTAATGTAATATCACTTGTTTGTGGGGGGAAAGGAAAGTGACTGTGGAGGATATGAGCAGAACAAAACATTTACAACTGTAATATGGAAGAACAATTATTCAAATTAGTACAGTTAAGGTGAACTATAGGGAAATTAACTTTAACGCACACCATGTCATTTTGGTATTATTGTTATAATTATTCATACAGCTTGTTTTTGTTTTAAAATACCAAATACTCGATACATGTCATATGTTTAAATGCTATGTTTGAAATGTAAAACAATCAACTTTTTCACCCCAGTATTCTATATCATAATTGGATTAGTTATTTTTTTTTCATTGTTTCATCTGATCATATGTCAATGATTAACACCAACATTGGTTAATACATTTTTTTTGTGTGTGCTAGCTTAAATGCTAAAATATGTCGGTTTGCATTTGTGATAGTGTAGCAATTTATAACATTGTTTACAATTGGATGATTTTAGTGGATGGGTCAGAATAATAAAAAAAAATCATGTAAAAATGAGTAACTTGAATTCTGACGAAACACATGAAAAATAAAATGACCTTAATAATATGAAGTGCAAAGTGTGCATAATATGCTCACCTGGATATTAGAGGGTTAAACATGTTTCATATTAAATCAAAGTAATAATGACCTCTGAGTTTGTCAGTTCATTAAAATTGATCTAATAAAAGCTGTGAATACAGATGGTGTTAAAACGCTACGATAATTCTAATGTTGTAATGTTACACAAAACATCCAAAGTCCTGGACAAGGATGTGAAGTGTTAGCATTTCTAATCTATATGTTCTGTTCTTCTACGTTACTTGTTTCATTGTGACTCAATATTGTTATGAATGAGTAATTATCATGAATAATTTAAGGTGTTGTTTCATACTGGATTTTTAATGGTTATTTATTAGATACAGACTAAACATGAGATGTGAAAAAATTTTTTAGCATCAAATCCTACGTTGGAGATCTGAGATAAGGCAAAGCTGTGTCACTATTCATGACCTTTGACCTGAATTGACAAGATGTGAAAGTGGATCTAAAACACACAGGTACAATTGCACTTTATATTAAGACATTTCAGGTTTCTATTTTTGTGAATTTAACAATTTACCTGTTTTTACCTCTTCTTGTATATATCTATATATTTGTCATTATTATTCTCTTATTATCTTACTGGTTTGACCCATATTAGTCTGAATGTGGAACCTGGACTAAAATAATTGTTAATATCTTCAGTGTAATTTTTGCATTTGACAAATTCATCTCGGGCTGGATTGGATTCTTTGACGGGTCGGTTTTGGCCCACAGACCGCATGTTTGACACCTATGATGTAAACTGTCATTATTAAAGTGTTATTAATACAGAGACTTCATCCTCAGTCCTGATGCAGATCCTTCATGTGAAGAGCCTTATCCTCCAGGTGCTTGCAGCTTTAATCCCACAGATGGGCTAGGCCTCCACATAACATGCACAGTCAGGAGCGCAGATGTTTTCCAGCTTTAACAGCGGACCATAAACTACACATGGAATCAGGAGTTACACATACATGTGACTGAGGGCGACACCGTGGAAACTGGAATAAAGACACAACAACCAAGCAGTCGTTGTATCTCAGCAGCCGAGTGAATATGAGCCACTGAGAGGGCGTTGTTTTTGTTGCTGTTTTCATCGTGTCTTCATTCTCATTGTCTTCATCATTGTCTTTGTCCTCTTTGTTGTCATCTTTATTGTTGGCCTCATTGCCTCTGTTGTCTTTGCTTCATCATTGTCTTCATTGTTGTCTTTGTCTTCATTAGCCACTTCTTCAATCATTTTCACAGAAACTACTGCACGGGTTAATTTCGTATTTTATTTGTATCTTTGGGACAAATGTCTATAAAGTTTGGTCACAGTTTTGAGAAATTTAGATTTTTGAATTTGAAATGAAAAGTGTTCCTTTCCCTCTAATGGTCCATATTTTGATGGTTTATAACATGTAAATAGAATAGAGTTTTATTGACATTTGCACAAGTACACTACAGCACAGGCACATTAGAATTATTGTGCACTTCTTCCAGTCAGGCAGGTAAACAAGAAGAAATAAAGGTGCATTCAAGTAAAAAAAAAAAAAAAAAAAGAACAAGAAAGGGTGCTTATATAAATATAGATAAAAAATAAAATCCTCAAAAGTTACAAATCTATAAGAGTACTAAAAAAAAGGAACCGTGCAGGTGTGCATATAATTAACATGACTTTCTGTACATATGTGCATGTATCCTATAGCAGGACCCAATAAATAACAAATAGAGGAACAGGGGAATGTAATTATTGCACATGATACATTTCGAAGTGGGGGTGTGTAGTGTCCATGGGGAGTTTGCTGTTTTCATCAGATATCAGTCTAGTTCTCCTCCAGTGAAAGTATCACCCACTTCTAATGGGGGATTGATCTCCTGCCTCCAAACCAAAGGACTCAAACATCTGCATCTGACAACCTCATACGTTCCACTGTTGGTTGAGTCACATGGAACAGGCGCCGACATGTAGGACCACTGGAAGTCATTTATATTGTGTACAAAACTCATTGTGTTTCCTGTTGTGTCTGATCTTGTGGTTTGTCCTTTGTTTCTTCGACATCCGTCTGGGTTCTCCTGGTTCTTCTGTCCTGACTTTACCCCTCGTCTTCTCCAAATGGTACTCTAACACCATCTCTGCAGCGATCTTTTCACCTTCTCTGACACAAAATGATCAGAGCTATTCAAAAGGGGCTCTGCTTCCGTCACACACTCATCAAAAGACAAGTCTTCGCTCCAGAACTTTGATGCTGTGATGAAGCGGCAGTGGTGGTGTCCACATGTTTGTGAAGTTTAAAGCCACTTCGGTGGCGTCTGATATGGTCAAATGAACAGTGATGAACCCTCGTGCTTTGTTCATCTTGGCAGAAACCGACAAAAGAAAATCACCAGAACAGACGAATTAGCCCGGGCGTTTTTTTTTTTTTTTTTGGGCTGCATGGGGATCAGCGGGGGGCTAGCGCTCGCTAACAGCCAAAACAAGCGTAATATGGCTCTGAATACATAATCCCATAACACGACAGGGATCAAATCTGTGACATTCTAATGAGTTCCATCTGAACCCAGGGCTTCGTTCCTTCCACCGGCTTTGATCTGTATGTTTGACACCCAGTGACATGTGGTGACATTTACCTATGCACCAGGGTGTCAAACATACAGACCCTGGGCCAAAACCAGCTATGGACAAAACAATCCTCCCCATGGGTTAAAGAAAAAGTTATACTAAAGATATCAACAAACATTTTAGTTTTTTGTGTATCTGGTTAAATACACGTTTAATATAAATAGTCCAGGACATTCAGACCAATGTGATCCAAAGTGGATCAGACCAGTAAAATAAAGCATAACAACCTATAAATAATGACAAATACAATTGTTTTCTCTTTATTTTAGTGTAAAAAGGACCAATTATATGAAAACATTTACACACTATCATTTAACAAAAATGTGATGAACCTGAACAGATATGAACAACCTGAAATGTCTTCAGAAAAGTCAGTGTAGTTGCACCAATATTCTGTCTGTTATTAAATATTCTCTGTATAAGTAGATCCACTGTGATCAGTAAGTTATAATGTACATGTGGAAATGATAAACTGAGGTTTTTAGGTTGAAATGTTATTCACATTTGTTATGAAAGGACAGTTTGTAAGTGTGTTTTCCAAATTTAACTTCACTTTTTAGACTAAAACAAACAGACTAAAAGGTTTAGTTGTCATTATTTGTAGCTTATTATGTTTTTATTATTTTAGCTGAGGTTAAATTGGGTTGAATTTGGACCCACAACACCATGAAACACACACACAGTCACAAACATACATTCACCCCCCTCAACCCTCCGCTCAAGGAGACAGCTCGACCTCCTGCCCCCATCTGACACCACCCCAGCCATCCCTCCATCCCCCCACCCCCCACTCCCCCCTGCATCACACACACATACACACTCACATATACACAAACCACAAACGTCGCTGGCGTTCACACCCAAGTCTTCACATGGCACTTGGCAGGGGGGGGGGGGTTGCTACCAGCAGGGTTTGATGCAATAAGTGGCACACCTCACTCCCACCACCCCACCACCCCTCCCCAGCCCTACCCACCTCCTCACCTTTTTCATGACCCTTTTGCATATATTTGTGGTGTTATGTATGGCCTCGTTACAAGATATGAACCAACAGGGAAGAGTAAAGCTGGAGTCTATCTACCCCCCCCCCAATAATACCCCACATGTCATCATGTAATTTCCTCTTAATTCTGAGAGCTTTGCCTGACAAATACAAATATGCACCACAAAACAAACCAGAGCAAGTTCACCCTTAAAGATCCAAACATCCACCTTTAACCTAAACCACCTAAAGATCGAAACGTTTGATACCTGTTGATCCATTAATCCTGTCAGTACATGTCAATAATTGGTGTAAAATACAGTTTCACCTCAATTATTCATAGGATAAAATGTACAAAAACTTGTAAAGGGACAATAGACTTCATAAAATACTTGAAAAATAAGGAAACCCTTAACTAAAAAAACCTTTAAATATAGAAGTGAAGAATTCTAGGAGAAAATCTCCAAAAATATGATAAATTTAGAGAATTTATCATTGCATACCATCTAGAACTATAAACTTAGCGAACCAAAAATATGTACAAATAAATCAACATCAATCTACATTGATGAATATAACATGTGGGGTACCTCAAGGGTCTTAATTATATATTATAGTTACATATATTATAAATATATATAAATATAAGGTTCTTAATTGTCTATGTTTACAAAATAATATAACCATTTTTTGTTTTGATGTGGAATTGCATCAGCTTTTAGATGTGATCACAAATTAAATAAAGTATAAAAAGGGTTCATGTAAATAACTTGTCTGTAAATTTCAACGAAACTAAAGTTTATTTGAAAATCAAAAGAGGAATTCAGAAGTACAAAGTAAAAAATTAAACTAAATTCCTTGGTTTGATCTAAGACACAAAATGTGGTGGAAATCACACATTAAATATGTTCAGGGGATGTTGGATTGAAGGAAAACAAGACTTATCCTCTTTACCATATATGAGTTACTGTGTTGAGTTGTGAGATATATATATATATATATATATATATATATATATATATATATATATATATATATATATATATATATATATATATATATATACTCTAATGCAAACAGCTAATGGTGGTGAAATGCATTAAAGTCACAGCTCAGCTTTGTCAAAATGCATATTTTATCATGTGCTACTTATCACACAAGATAAATGAGATGAAAACAAAAAAAAAAAATCTGGTAAAACTACTGAAATGTCACAGGTTGCAGCTTCTCAAAGGTGGTGAAACACATATGAAAATACAGGAAACAAGATTTGGAAACAGCTGGATGTGATTTCATTAGAGCATAGTATTAAATTTAGTAGGTCATACATGTACTGATGCAGTATATATATATATATATATATATATATATATATATATATATATATATATATATATATATATATATATATATATATATATATATATATATATATATATGTATGTATATGTATAGGTTGTTTTGACTGTGAACCTGCTGTGAATAATTTTCTGCAAATGATGAAAAATCACTGCCAGCAGGAGTTGATGTCGATGATTAAACATGTGGTTGTAGTTTCAACTGGAGGTGAATATTAAAGTGAATTTCTGTATTAAGTGGCTGCATCTGTCTGGCACTGATGGTAAATACATAACTGTATGGGGTAACAGGGTTGTTTATGAATATGCATTACACTGACAGCTTCACGGGAGGCAGAGGTCTGCTGTTACTGCCACTGAATGCCACAAATCAACCAATCACACATGTCTCTGGTGACACATTAGTTTGTGTTTGGAACATAAATCCCTCACACCAGAATTACACTGTTATTTAGCATTTTACAGCACATTGGGCTGATCCATTGTTCAAATACATTCACTGTATTCACTCGTTCTATCAGATGAAACAACCTTATCACCAACATCCTTAACTGAGCCCCTCCCATAAATGACTACTGTCCAATCGAATTAGAGGAGATGTGGATCTGGATAAAACAAAGTCCTATGTGTGATCCAAATGTTAAATGCTAACAATATTAGCTTAGCATTGCTGTTGCATCTTTATTGGATCAAATGTACAGACCAGTGACCTGAAGCTTTAAACAGAGGTAGTGAGCTAATGCTAGCGTAGCTTCTTAAACCCAGTTCCATGTAAGCAGAAGAACATCAGCTAAAAGACTAAAAAAATCTAAACCCAAAATAAAACTATTGTATTCTCTTTTTGTGTAACTTTGGTCCATTTTCTCAATTCTTTTGTACAGATTCTTTATCGCTCTGTTTTGAGTGTACTGTTTTTGTGAACTGTTTCAGTTGTAGATGCCTGATGTTCAATAACTAATGGATCTGAACTGACTCATCTGTACCCTGTCCTGACCTGTGACCACTGCCATATATATTAACACCAACATGTATTATATTAAATGAGATGATATCAGAGTAGATTTGTATAGATTAATTCAAATTACATTCCATTGGATTCAATAAGATTAGATCAGATTATGTTATATTAGATCAAATTTGATTAGATTACATTATATTGTATCAGATTAGATTACATTATATTGTATTATATCAAATCTGATTAGTTTACATTACCTTATATTAGATTGCATTACATTAAATCAGATGCAATTTGTTTGGACTAATTTAGATTACATTAGATCAGATTCAATTATATTAGATCCCATTTGATAGATCATATTAGATCGGATCACATTTCAATAGCTTTAACTGATCCCACAGCAGGTTAATTCACTGGTCAGAGCAGCAACAGAATAAAGTAAAAATGTGCAACGTAAAGACAAACTTTATCAAACAATATAAAAACAATTGTAATAAGTAACAAACCTCTATAGGCTATATACATATTTACATAAAAGTAGAAAAATATTATAGTTACATAGAATAATGATATACTATAATAATATGTTCAATGTGTTCTGACTGAATGTGATAATGAACTGTGTCACATTGATTCATCCACATGTAGAAGTGTCTCATTATTCTTGTGGATAAAGTGCTTAAAGTTTAAAGACAACACATGCATATATATGTACAGAGGGAAAAGCCCCAGAGCCCAGTGGTCTGTGGGGTTAGGGGCCCTCCTTTGTGGGGCCTTTGTGCTTCTGAGAGGCAGGAATGTTGGATGTGAGGAGGGGTCTGACAGCAGGGGGTGGATGGGGATTACAAGGAACCCGCTACTCTGCCTCTTTCTGCCTCTGGGACACTTGATTTACTTCATTCAGTTGATTCAGTTGGGTTCTACTGGGTTTAATCCAGGTTTGAACAAATGAGGCCCACATCTCCTCACAGATGTTGAATCCAGGTGTGAACGGAGCTAAAACTGGACTATTTGACCTTTGGAGGTTAAAGGTCAGACTCATGGCTGTTTATTGATGAGATAATCATGTTTAATGATTGTTGTCATAAAAATAAAACTGAACTAGTAAAGCACTGAGAGTGAAAACCTCCACTAAGGCAGACCCCCCCCTCCTTTAAATGATTAAAGATCCACCAAGAAGGAAGTCAAGTCTAGTTTGTCTGTTTGTCTGTCAGCAGGATTACACAAGAATATGGATTTTGATAACATTTTCAGGATGTGTTGGGAGTGTCCCAAGGAACAAATGATGACATTTTGATGGAGATCCTAGATTCGGGATCACTTTGACATTTGACATTGCGGTAAATGAAGAATACATTTTAAAGTGATCCCGAATCTAGGATCTCTTCTGGATCACCACCAAAATGTCATCATTTGTTCCTCGTTACACTCCCAACACATCCTGAAAATGTTATCAAAATCTGTTCAGAACTTTTTGCGTGATCTTGCTGACAGTCCGACAAACAGACAGACAAACGGACTCAAATGTAATACTATTGATTAAAACTATTAATTAAAATACTATTGAGTATCTGATCCCCAACATTTACTTTGAAAACCATTCATAACACTGGTCTACAAGTAAAATGTTTCTGGAATAAAACTAATGTGTCACAGATAAAGAAAACTCAAGTCTTAAATGTTGTTTGGCTCAAGTTTACAAGATAAGTCTCAGGTCAAAATGTGAAATTCTTAAAATTAACAAGAGAATAGGTTTTAGTCCAAAGGAATATTGGTCTCAGATCTACTTCAAAACACTGTCTGTACATTATGATCCATTCACTTTACAGGTTCTTTCTAGTGGAATATTTATTAATCCATTGTATACATGTACATAAACCACTATATATGTGGAATAACACACCATCATATATATTAAAAACATGAGCTAACCAGCACTTTTGTCATTTGTTTTCTGATTCATTTTATTAAATTATGTAAGATTTAGCACATTTAGTGTCTGAATAAGAACATCATACAGCAGTGTAATTAAAGTTAAGAGTAGAAATGATTTGTTCCCAATTAAGAAACTTATTTACTTACAACTAGAAAACAAAAATTATGACAGTTAATCTAATAAATATTATTATACCAAAATTATTTTTTTCAGTGTGGACTGCAGTATCTCCAAGAACAGAGAGGTACTGTGAACTTTGTCAGTAAATCATGGTAGGGAAAAAAGAACATATCAACTGATTTAACAGCCTGATAGTAATACAAGGGAAACAGAAAAACCTAAAAGTGTTTTCCCCATTGTGAGATATTATAATGTAATAATCAAACAAACAAGGAAATAGATGATAGTATATGATCAACGACATGATCAAATGATGTTAACGTATTAATCACAATAATAATTAACCAGACAAAGTTTGACCCTCATACACACTCACATTCATATTCACTTATTTTGAATCTCCATATAATACTTTCTTTCTAGACTGTTTTAATTATTTATGTGAATTATATAAATTAGACACTGGTGAATCTTAATATATTTCTATTTTATTTAATTAATCTCATGGAGAACAGACTGAAAGTCGAGACAGTGTTTGAACAAATTACTGGATTTGTTTTTACATTTAGGAATAAAACTATCAACAGGAACATCAGACTTTATCATTTTTTTTGCACTTAAGCTGAGATGATGCATCACCTCGACATGGAATGAAAAAGTCTGTGATTAACAAAATCATTGTCATACTTTAATAGTAACAAGGACAAGGTTGAAAAGAGTTCAAACTGCTCTGAGATTCAGAAAAGTAGAAGGTGAAGTGTTGGATGTTGATTGTGTTGTGAATGAAATGATGTTCAGAAGAAGCTGAGACTGAAGCGTTTAATTAGCCCATTAACTCCGAAAACGTAAGCAGTTCCACTGTAAAAAAAAAAAAAAAAAAAAAGAAGATAAAATATGCAACAAAATGAACAAAAACTGCCAAAGTGATCAGTAAAAAGAACAAAAACTGACAAAATAATATGTACCATGAACAAAGTATGGCACTAACAGAACACAATTGAAGAAAAATAATAAAATAAATTTAAAAAACTTAGAAAAAAATAAGCAATAATATCAACAGAAAGTAATAAATATTCACAAAATAATAATAATAATAAAAAAAAAAAATGCAACCCCCCCCCTCAAATAAAAAAATGCAGTTAAAAAAAAGGGGGGGGGGGTTTGTAATTTGGTTCCAGTAGTTTTAGTTTGGGATTTCCATCCCAGTTCCATCACCAAAATTCTCACTAAACTTTAATTTTTCTGAATTTTTAACCTAAACCATCAATTCAGAATGCGTCAGCACTGGCGCATCAGGAGTTAAAGGGTTAACATGTAAATGAGTGGATTTCCAGCATCAGGAATCCACAGAGTCAGCAGAGAAGTGGATAAAATGAACCCATCCCAGCTTCATCACCTGTAACAGCATCTTTGACCATTACAGTAACAATTCAGGTGAGCATACGATGCATGCTTTCTATTATTATTCACTATTAATTTAGGTCAGAATTCCAAAGTTATTAATTTTTGTATGATTTTTTTAAATTCTGACCCATCCACTAAAATTATTACTTATTATAACTGTTATTTAATCAGTGAAAAAGTTCATTAAGATTAAAAATCTCCTTTTCCCCGACTGTCCTGACCAAGACAAGAGTCGCAGCAACAGCACAAGTTACACAAAATCAATCCATGGTAACAAACAGAAATACAGTAAAAGTCAAACTAAAAACAAACCCATAAAATCATCAATATAAAAGCATCATTATTTTCAAAAGCATCTCAAATCTGAACCCATTTCAATCAACTGGTAAAACATCTGCATCAACATTTGTCCATTTCCTAATGATTTAAACTGACTCTGAATGTATTAAAATAGACCAATTCCTTTAGTTTAAGGCAGGGTATTTAAAAGCTTTCATTCCAAAGTCATTTCTGGTGTGACTTTTGGAAGATGACAGATCCTGTGAACAGAGACTGTAATTATTCATGTCATTCCAACAAATGTAGACCACCAAATATGACGTTTCAGTCTACATGTAAAAAGACATGTCCATCCAACTCAGGTGTATGAAAGACAATGAATCAAAGTGAGTACAAACCGACACATTTAACATTTAATATTTGACCTAGCACAAAGAATAAAACTAATGTTGGTGCTGACATATGAAAGAATTTTTTTTTAATTATCATGTAGAATACTGGGAAACAAAAGTTTTGTGTGTTTTTTTTCATCAGAAATATTCCTTATTACAAGTAATTTCCGAATTGTGGGATCAATAAAGTACTTCTACTATTTGGCATTTAAAGGGTTAAAAATGTGACAATTACGGAGGATTTGGTATTTTTGCTGATGGATCAAGTTGATGGAATCCAAAAAAATGTAGGGAAAAAAAATTAAAGCACATAGTGTTAAAAACATTCTGACAATGTGACACTGTGCAGGTTATGATGTGTGGTTAAGGAGGTCTATAAGATAACCTTCCTAACCTGCACTCATTAGATTTGTATTTATTTTTTGGGGTGGCCATGGTTCATTTGGTAGAATCGTTTTTCCTATAACTGAAGGGTTGGTGGTTCGAATCCCACTCCATCTTAGTCAGATCGTTCTTTCCTTGGGCAAGACATTTCCCTCCAGTGCAGGCATGGGCAAACTATTCCACAAAGGGCCGGTGTGGCTGCAGGTTTTTGTTCCAACCAACCAAGAGTTCACAGTTTGACCAATCACCTCTCTGAAGACTGAGATCAGTTGATTAATTGAATCAAGTCTGGTGTGCTGCTGCTTGGTTGGAACAAAAACCTGCAGCCATACCGGCCCTTTAGGAATGGTTTGCCCATCCCTGCTCCAGTGTCACTAACACTGGTGTATGAATGTTCAGTGGTGGTCAGAGGGACCGTAGTCTGCCCCAGGGCAGCTGTGGCTACAAATGTAGTTTACCACCACCAGAGGGAGCATATGAGAGTGAATGAACAATGGGTCATTAATGTGAAGCAAGAAATAACTGAATGAATGATCAAAAGTGAACAAAAAAACTCTACTGAAAAACGAATCAGTCTCATGAGGGTTCAACTGATATCACAATTTGGCCAAAAACATGACTTAGATATTAATTATGCTATGAAGACAATAATATGTGACTATTATCATATTCAAATTTTTTAGATACATCCAGGTTTTTTGGGATGAATAAAATCCTCTGAACAGATTTGGACGAGCCTTTTCATTATCATTTTCACGTGAATAAATGAATGATTAAAAAAAAAAATACTGAAAAAGGAATCACAATTTGACCAAAAACATGACATGTGTAATTATGCTACAAGGTTAACGATGTGTTTGGAGCTGCAGAAGAAAAAAAGCAGCAATCCCCTCCTTTGTACTAAAAATGCTAAAATCCGCCTTTGTGGACCTTTATTCTGATGTCCTGTTGGACGGTGGTGGTGTATGGGACTCTGTTGAAGTTTCCTTCATGTAGACTGGATTGGACTCTGTTTTGTTATTGCTTCTACTGAGGCCATTTGTGATTGTGTTGGAGAGGGAGAGTGTGTCCTGCTGAGACCCAGCTGTGTCTGCAATTAACAGGAGGCTTGGAATGATGATTGCTGGTGCGGTAACACTAATGCCAAGTGACAGGCTTCGTTGTGAAGGAGAAGGCCGGCTGCTGCGTGCCATAAAGCAACACTACTTTTTCTTTCAAACTCTCATGTTAACACCAGTATGCACACATAGCCTCCACAGTAAATGCACACAGGATAAGGTCAGCCGAGGGGGTCTTTAAATCTGACTGCAAGACATTATGCACTTTGGACAAAGAGCTGCTCTAATCCTACCTGCTCTGCTTTTCAGAGCCCACCGCTGGCCTATTCTAGTCCTGTTCAGCCGCTCAGCAGAGAGGGCCCATTGATGACGACACTCAATTACCATAGTAACTCAGTCGGTAGGTAGGAAAACCCCCCCCCAATCCCCCCCAGTCCATCTACCACTAAATCTGAACCCCAGTAGCAGCAGCAGCTTCACATCCCGCCAGCTCTGAGTTCACCTTGTAACCCAACAGCAGGACACTAAGCTTGACCCTTGACAAACAAATGGAGCTTTTCACAGGAGGCTAATGGGCACCGGGGTCCTCACGTCATCCCTGAGGCCACGGACACACGGTGGTCAAAACCCAATTAGTTTGGAGTGGACCTGTTCACAAACTCTTATTATTTAACTTCAGCTTTTCACGAATGCGAGTGTACAGTCAAAAGCACGATGACATGTTTTAATAAGTTGAGTTGGACCTAAGATTGGGTTAAAAAGAACGACCCACTGAGTTGGAAAAGAAATCTGTGCAACTGTGATTTTTATTCATATGGTGATTTAATTCAAGCCTAAATTTCAGCCATCTTTTGCTCCAGTATCAATCAGGAAACAGTAATAAAATAAAAAGACATAACATCATGGTAACCTGAAGCAATCAGAACATATTATATATACTAACTATTTACTGGGATTCCACAGGGTCTTAAAAAGTCTTGAATTTTCAAACTTGTATGTAATACCTTAAAAGGTATTTAAGAGCTATCAAATTTGATATAGTACGTTTTAGTTGTTATAAACTTGTTCACTGTATTGTGTTAAAATATATGTGTTAAATGCCCAAGCTGTAAAGAAAGTTACATAAGTCGACTCAGTTCAACCTGCTCCAAGATGACAATTTATAATGAAAATTAAGAACCGATTATTGCTAATTTTGCAACCCACCTTAACAAAGAGAAGCTAATGATACTTTCCCAGATGTAAGATGTGAGAAGCCATGTGAAGCATCACATACATCTGGCGTGACTTAGGTTAATGAAACAGGCTATAAAATGGGCATCAAAGTCTGTATTAGTAGCCTTGAAAAGGTCTTAAAATGTCTTCAATTTAACTAACCTGTAGGAACCTTGTATTTAGACGATAATTTCCATTAGGATGGTCTATTAATAGCAGTTGTGTAAAATTTGTATTTCCTACATCAAATACAGTATGTATGTACAGTATGAATGTGTACTAACATTCTATTATTTATGAAAGTCACCTACAGCAGACACACCAGAAGTCTTATATAATAAATTTTACTAACTGCTTCTTTCATATTGTTAGCCTCATAGCAAAATTATCATGCCATATGTTCGGCAGATTTTCGGCAGGAGATCAGTAGAATTGACTGAAAACCAGTCAGCTGTATGTTCCTGTATGTCAGCGCCCTGTTCTATCTGAATCAGTTCAATGTGTGAGGTTGTCAGGTTCTGTCTCTATCATTATTTCCGCAATGTAGTACGGTACGGGTCAGGTCTGGTTGGGTACAGTATGGTACAGGTCTCTTCTGGACTGCTTGTGTTTCCATTGTCTAGGGGGACATTCAGAAGGAGTCGTGCTGTTTCGTGGAAGTGTCATCACGTAGTATGAGGCGCACCGCGAGCTAGAAATATAAACAAACAGACCAGCAAAGTCATTTCCAGTGCTTTTTTTCTGAGCCACTCCCACTGTTATGGTCCTTCACCCACTGATAATCGCTGCACAGGTTTTTTTTAGCTCAATCCAACACTGGGCCGCCGATCGAATGAAGCCCCTTTCTGCCATTTTAGCCAAAACCAGCTGGAACACTTTTTCATTGCGAACAGCCTCGTCCACCTCCCGCTGCACCGCCTCCCCACCAGTAATACACAATAAAACTTGTACCTCATCACTACTCCGAACTCCAGTGCCAGACATCTTCTCTTGTTTTCCGATGCAGATGGACTTTAAAAATGGCGCAGTTTGTTCGTTTTTTATATTTTTTCTGTTTGTTGTTTACACGCTGCACAATGACACTTCTCCTCAACCAATCACAGTCTGGCAGTGCTTGGCTCCTCCCAAATGGGAGTGGTATGGTATGGTATGCTTGGGACCCCAAGTAGTAGGGTGACCAAAATAGTAACGGGTACCATGGGACCGGTACACTTTCATCATAATGTAAACACTAGTACTAAGCATACCATTCTGAACCGTACTGTACCAAAGAGCATAGTGGAAACGGGGCTTATGTTCAAGTCCTGTGGTCTGGATGCAGGAAATCCATCTCCCAACAGAAGTGGGTGGTACTTTTTTTGGAGGAGAACACAATTCATTTAATCAATTCAATTACATTTTCCAACACCAATGTGTTTAACCCATAAAGTCCCAGAGCTACTTTTATGTCAGTTCCTAAGGGAATGGAAATTTGTTTTCAGTGATTTATCACCATTATTATATCACATCAGAAAAAAAGGGACTTTTTCAGCAAATATATAAACATAATCCCAGTGTGTCCATCCTCTGTCATTGATCCAACTCCATGCCTTCATTATTTTTTCTTCCATTTTATTAATTTGGGACTCATTATGTTCTTGTCACTTCTTTTTTTGTAAGTTTTGTATTAATTTTGTTCATATATTTGGTTATTTTTGGTCTTTTTCTGGTATGTTTCTTTATTTAGATTTTGCTTCACCTTACCTATTATTTTCTTAATGTTTTGTTAATTTTAATCACTATTTCATATATAATCAAAGAACCCAGCATCTCCATCCACTGTTATTATTTGAACTCCATGGGTTTTACTAGTGAATCAATGTTGTAGAGAATGACATTGTTTCCACAGAAACTATGGAGACTCTGAACGTCCAAATGGGTCATATCTGATGACCATGAAAAGATGAGAAACTGTAGTTTTGCACCAGTTATTGCCATTGATTGATAGGATGAGTGGATCAACAGGTATTAAACAGTTTCCTCGGTAGATGGTTTAAATCTGTGGTGGAAGTTCTTTAAGGGTTAAACTGACTCATACTAAATTGTTGCCACTGTTATAACATTAAAAACAGTGTCTTGGGTTTGTCTGGTTTCCATCTAAATGAATCCAAAGAGAAGCTGAAATCCCTGAGTATTTTTCATATGTCATCGTCCCCTTTGTCAGTCCTTTGTGAAGCCGTTGGTGTGTTTGAGGTGGAAGAAGAAGCCGAATGCTTTTCAAAGCGCGACTCGGGGAAAGTTTCAGGCTCAATGAGCTTCCAGGTCTCAAACTGTTCCGATTGTACCCGCGACACAAAAGGCAAACCACGGCCAACCATTGACCGAAGGCTGTGCACAGTCGTTGTTGGGAGAAGAACGGGCTCGGTGGGCATTTTACCCTGTTAACCCTTTATCGGGCAAGGGAGACTATTTTTAATAATTTCCAGAAATAACAACTATGCGGCCAATCCCGTGCCTCAGTGAACCCATCAAGTGTGATGGTTTTAATAACAATATACAGTGACTCAGAGACATTTTGTCAGTCCATGACCTTTTAACAGTTGTTTTATTGCATGTGTTTACTTTTTACCAAGTGCTGCTGGCATTTTTTATGGCAAGAAGGTGAGGAGGTAGATGACACTGTCCAACAACTAAGATGTCAGTAAGGTTGACATTTTGAATTTCAGAGTCGTTCAATGAGTATCCTATGAAGGGTTAAGTAGGGCCTGGAGGTTGGCAGTGCATTATAGGAGAAAGGTAAATGTTTATGTGTGTATCAGGCCTTCATCTCAGTGCAAGAGGGAACAGGCGAATAAAAACACAGCGGTTTGGAGGAGGGATGGGTGGATGTTTGAGGGGCAGGGGGGAGGGGGGGAGGGCATGTTGTGAGGAACTAAACAGTTGGAATTACGGTCAGCGACCAGTCATTGAGTAAACACACAATGAGCGACAGAAAAGCTCTGTGGTGGACAATAAAAAAAGAAAAAAAGCCGCCAGCTTCAGGCCCTGAGAAAAGTGAGCCATTCTACTGACAAAGAGCCGCTTAGGGCTGGATGGAGGGAAGGAAAAGGAGGCTAAAACACTTGTGGGCTCAGGGAACTCTATAGGGGGAGCGAAAATGGAATAAGCCAGCAAGCACTTGAGGATCCCACCGAGCACCTGAATGGGCTGGAGGGGTGGAGCGCTGGGGGGGGGTCCGAGGAAGGTGAATGGCCTTCTTTTTGGGTCCAATTTGTCTCTTTTCAGCGGGCTCGCCCTGCTCCGGCTCTAACAGATGTACAGAAAGGGAGCGGCGCTGGGCCACTCGTCCACATAGGCCCGTGAGCAGCTGTCACTTTTGTCCGACAAGTTAATCAAACAAATGCCACCGGACCTCCACCGCCCTTTTAACAAGTGCGGAGGTTTGGAAGGGGAGTGGGTAGGGGGGTGAAAAGGGTGATAGAGACCCCAGAGATGACATGCATGTCCTGGATCGATCCACCTCCGCCGGGCCTTGTCGATAATCCTCCAAAGACCCACAAAGGAGGAGTCTCCATTAAACTTGCATTTCCCTTGTCTGAGGATGACGGTGGCTTTAGTGTCTTTAGCCGTTTCCTGCAGCAACACGGCGCTGGGAATGCTCATAGAGGATTTAAAACCCAAAGAAACCAAGCAGGGAAACAAAATGCTCTCTCTCAGTAATTATGAAGGACTTTAAGCTGCTTACAGACTTCATTAAACACAAGTGAAACCTTTTCAGAGCATGTTTTGAACAGTCTCACACAGTCACTCTGTCTTAGGTTGGTCTTTTTTATTATCAGGACCTTCAGCTATGGCCATTACTTTCCTGCCTACTGCTCATGTAATCCTTTTACAGTTACTTTACATCGAGTTGAAAGGGATTACTAACGGTATGAAAAACAATACAGGATGGATGTTGTAGCCGGCAAAACCCGTTCTGTAGATGGATTTTCTATCAACTATGTGGAAGTCAGGGGTCTGGGGTACAAAACAATAATAATGTCATAATATGCTTTTATATTGGGAATAAAAAAACATTACATTGGTTCTAGTCCATGACTATGAATTTAAGTGATTTACCCCTACATTTATAAAATATTTTTTATGCTCTGACTGTAAACAGAGAAAAAAAAAACATCTACTGAGGAAGAAAAAGCTCCCATTAAACCTGAAGGAAATATTTATTTATGTATTTATTTGACAGGGAAATTGCACAACAAATGTGTTGCACAGACCAGATATAGATACAAGCTAATTGTCATCTGTAGTCCCTGGTCGGCAGAAGAGTGACAGCAGGTCCACACAGTGAATTGATGTTTCTATGTCAGATCATCTTAGAGCTGTAGACATTAGTTTGACTCATCCTGTAAATTATTGGATGTCTTAACTGTATGTTGTAACTGTGTGTTGTAGGACTTACTTGGAAAAGAGGCTCTTAAGCTCAAAGGGAAATTTATATAAATATTTTTGTCCACATAGTTTATAAATATCAGTATTTTCCTATATTTAATTCACTGATCGTATAGATGTTCATTTAAGCTCAGAATAAATTCAAATGTTATTATATCAAAACAGAGAAAACTGAATAAAAAGTGTCTTTTTCAATCCAACCTGTCATTAACTGAACATAAACCCAGAGCGTCTGCCCACCGTCATTGATCCAACTCCATGGCTTTAGAATTTTTCTTCAATTTCATTCACTTATTTTGTTTTGTTGCTAAATTTTCTTAAATTAATTTTGGTCATTTAATTGATTACTTTAGCTGTATTTGATAATATTCTTTATTTATTTTTTCTTCATTTCAGTCTTTTTTCCCCTTATTTTTTAATATGAATAATTATTTTAAACACTGATGTTTCTATGTCAAATACTCATCAACAGGACATTTTACAGTTATAGACATGATCTGCTCCAATATTTATGTCCACGTAGTTTATAAGCATCAATATTTTCTTCCTTACAGTTTATGGTCAGATTTTACTCCCTCAGTCAGATGTGAAGAAAGGAGATTGTTAATTGTGGTAGAAAATTATTTCCAGTCAGAGCATGCAAAATATTTCAGAACATTTAAAATCATAGTCATGAATAAAAATTATGTAAAATCATTGTTGAGAGAAATTAAGTCAAAGCCATCTCTTTAAACCAAACTAACCAATGCAATGATATTTATTAATTTATTAATTTGAAACTATATGAGAACATTTGTAATTAGAAAAGAAACACCTGAATTCAATGTGTTAAACATGTTAAATGCATTCGACTGCAGCGTTGAACTGATAAAGTGTTTTGTCAAAGCGTTTAATGCAAAAGCCAGTGAATAAAAGGAGGAGTTGGAAGTATCGGGGCTTTTCTCTGGGTTTTGAGCTGCTACAGATGTGGCCTGTCTGATCTCAGGCGGCGAGGAGGCGGGGTCAAACTGCAAAAGCCTGGCCGTCCATTGTCATGAGCAAAGAGCTAAGAACCATGAAGAAAAAAGACATATAAAGACTATGTGAGTTCAGAGGAATTGAGTGTTTTAGTGGCGTTTTAGAAGACTTCCAAAGTTCAAAAAGCTTGACTGAACAAACGCTTCATTAAAACATCTACATTTGTCTTCAGATTTTGGTCAAGAAACGTCTTATGTGTCCGTATGTGTGACTTTTTAGATATTTTAGTAAATATCAGGGATTATCTGGGACATTCAGAGGTTATAAAACTAATGAAGAGCAAACCTGGATTATTTGAACTGAATTTATGTTAAAATATTAAATGTACAAATAAAAATACAACTCCAGTTTCTGCCATTCCAACTACTTCATACAATTTTCTAATATACTACTATAATATTTATAATAAAAACATTCTAATTCTAACTATTTTTCGATATATTTGAAAAATTGTATTTATTTTTTGTATTTTTATGTACCTTTACTAAAGGTAACTAGAACTATCACAGAATAAAATGCTTGTACCTGAAAGCAGCAGGTAAAACATGTAATAAAAACTCCAATAAAACTCAAAACCACCCCCCCCCCCACAAATATTTAGTCTATTAACCAGCATTTCAGGTTTTATATTTTACTTGTGAATTTTGAGGACTGATATGAACGTAGTAAGACCAGGAACACATGTCTCTCAAATGACTTTGATTAACTACATTTATTTCTTGATTCTTTTCTATTTGTTGACTTGTTTTGTTTTTTTGCAACTTAATATATGTCTGCGTTTGAATCTGAATGTAAATCTAAATCTAAATCAGAATCCGAGTCTTAATCTACATGTAAATGGGAATCTGAACGTGAATCTAAATCAGAATCCGAGTCTCAGTCTAAATCTGAAACTGAATCTAAATCTATCTCTGAATGTGAATGTGAACTGAAAGTGAATCTTGTCTTTAATCCGTCCTCACTGCTCCATGTGACAGGCGGTGGGAGTTCTGTTTGCGTGTTGCCTGATCTTATGTTGATTAAATTGTTCACTTGTTGTGGCATTGGGATGGGTTCGTGACCGGAGCCTGTAAAGTGGTGCATATCTGCTGGACAGCCAAATGGTCCGAAGGTGGCGTTGGTCCCCCCCACCACCACCACCACCACTACCACAAGAGCTACCACCACCACCACCACCTTTCCAGCAGCACCGCGGGTGAATGCACAACAACTACAATGACAACAACGGTGCCAAATCCCCCAATCTGCAGCTCGCCGTGACCCTTGGCCTCGCTCGGTGGTAGGGAAGCGAGACAGGAGGAGCAGCGGCGATTAAAAAGCGCTTTAAGTTTCGTCACACAGAAGTGCAATTTCGCCACGCCTGTGAATCTGATAGCTACCCAAGGTCAACGGAAATACTTCAAATCAATCAATGAGCGGCGCTGCTAATCCCCTCCGGCCAAGCCAGATTAAGTGTATAATTGACCTGTGTAATCCTTGTATCTGCAACTCTGGCTCTGGGACGGAAGGGGGCGGAGACTCCAGACTTAAAGGCTCCGGTCGCCGTCCTCCTCCGTCCTTTCCCGCTGGCTCCGCCCTCGTTGGCATGTTTGTTGGCGGCGTATCAGTGCAGCGCTGGATTTGGCTCAGGCAAAGACAGAGGCTTTTTTAATCAATGATCCTGGGCTTCGCCGTGTTAAACCCCCCACCCCTCCTCACCCCCTCACCCCCCTCAGTATCATTTAAGCACATCTGTTTTAATCTGGGCCTCGTCAGCCACTCTTTCAACAACTAAACCAGAGGGGGAAGGGGAGGGGGAGGAAAAAGGACTGTAAAAAGGACTGAAAAAAAGTACTGCAAAAAAGACAAAGTACTGCAAAAAGAAGAAAAAGTACTGTGAAAAGAAGAAATACTACCACAAAAAAGAAACAGTACTGCAAAAAGAACACAAAATACTGCAAATGAGACTTCTGCAAAAAGAAGAAAAAGTATTGCAAAGAAAAGTACTGCAAAAAGGAAAAGTTGACTTGTTGGCAAGTAACAGAAAAGCCATAACCAGAAAATGGTTGGAACCTGATCCCCCAACTCTAGAGCAATGATGTGGAATTATTAAACAAATTAACTGTATGCAGATTGTTTGTTTTTGGGCCTTTTTTTGGCTTTTTGCCTTTTTTTCCCCTCTTCTTCTGTATGAAAAAAGAAAAAGTAGAGCAAAAAGGGAAAAAGTACTGCAAAAAGAAAAGAAACTACAGCAAAAAAGAAAAACTACTGCAAAAAAGAAATAGTACACCAAAAAGAAATAGTACTCCAAAAAGAAGAAAAAAATATATAGTAAAAAAAAAAAAAGGAAAGAGCATTGCTTGTTAACATCTAGTGTCATTTTTTTTTATCCTATGAGAAGAATGGGACTCTGTTTTGGCCCACGGGCCGTATGTTTGACACCTTTGTTTTAGACTTGAACTCAGATCCAACATCAGCCTCTGGGACAGATTTCCACACCGGTTTAATCCCAACACCTGCCTCTGTCGGAGCAGAAAACCCTATATTAAAACATCTCTCTGATTGGATTGGTGTCAGGGTTTGAATTGGAAGAAAATCTGATTTAAGGAGCTGAAAAGTACCGCCTTTAATACTTTGAACAGGGTCAAAAACAAGAGGAAAAATGCTTTTTTTCCACTCGATGGGACAGCCGGGTCAAATATCAATTAAAAATGTCTTGGTTTGATGGGAACCCCTACTGTCAATCTATGTCACAACATGAGTATTAGCACTTATTAATACGTCTCAGATTACGGTCTGTTCCTTGAGACGCTGCAGTTTGTTTAACATTAGGTCACATATGGGTCGGCCGCCGTTCACGCGTCCAAACAGAAGTGTTGACACATATTTATGAATTCAAGCAGGACTAATCTCCTTATATTAGAAAGCGTCTTGGAATATATGTATGGCATAACCCCATTAACCCTTTCATGCATGAATTATGAAAACTTTAGTCAATGTATTTGAGTGTTTTTATTCCTCTTTAGGCATGACAATATTTTTTATTCAACTGTTTGTTTATTTGTTTGTTTGTTTCTTTTATCAAGGCGCCACGAAAATGTCCACGCAGCTGGACACTGCATGTGCAAGCAAAGGAATGTGTATTTCAACCCTAATATCATAAAGTTATATGGAATACAATGCAATAAAAACATTTTAATGCAGCTAATCAGACGTTTTGTCACATTTAAACTTAGTCTAATACTAGTTATTATTTACTTCATGGAGATAGTAGGCAAAAAAAAACACCCTCTTTGTTTAAATTATTACAGTCTAATGAAAAAATAGCAATTGATTTACACTCAAACATGTCACTGTGGATCAGGTTTATCAACAAGACCAAAGTTACAGTAATGGTATGAATTCCATTGTATGTTTACTGAAGTGTTTACTAAAACAATAAAATCCATGAATATATAAGAAAAGAGCTTTGAGTAGCTGTTGACTGTAATGAATGCTATACATGAAAAGGTTAATATGGCATTTAACCTTGTAAACCTTCACTACAGCGGTGCTAAATATATGGCCCATGGGCCAAAACCAGGAGCCCCAAGTATCTGACCCCTTCCATGAAATGCAAAAAATTACTTTGAAGAAATGAACATTGTTATCACAAAAATTGTGTTAAATTATCTACAATATGTGCCAAAATAAGAATATATATGCAGTATTAAAACCTTTATAAAGATGTACACATTAACTATTATTAAAAAATATAGAGGTCAGGATTAAGTCAAGAAATTATTTAACAGACTAGGACCAAGTAGTTGAGATAAGGATCTGATTTGTAGTTAGCTTTTTAACTACACACACACACACACACACACACACACACACACACACACACACATATATATATATATATATATATATATATATATATATATATATATATATATATATATATATATATATATATAAAACAGGCTGATTTGTCTATGAGATGTTCAATTTGAACATCTTTTTGTTCATGTTACTTCTTTGTGGTTAATTTCTGTTTGTTTTTTTCATGTTTCTCAATTCTTTCTTGATGTTTCTGCATGTTATGGCTTAATTTAATCCAATTTATTGTTTTTATTGAGTTCATTTCTCTTAATTTTGTTCATGTTCTCAACTTTTTGTTTGTTTGTGTCCTGGTCTTGTTCATGTTATCTTTATTTTGTTCATCTTTATTGTTGGGGTTATTTTTGGGGTTGATTTTTTTCTTTATTTTGTTCATGTTTCTCACATTTTTATGCAGGTTATGGATTCATTTGATCTGATTTCTTGGCTTTTTTGTTTATTTCTGTTAATTTTGTTCATGTTTCTCAAATCTTTGTAGCAGTTTTGTTCATGTTATTCGTTATTTAGGTCATCATTTCTCAAAAATTTTTCATTTTTGTTCATGTTATGGCTTAATTTGATCATTTATACCCCTTATTCTTTGTTTTGTTCCCTTTTTTTTGGTTTGTTGTCTGTTTGTTGTGATCATGTTTGTCACGTTTCTCAGACTTACATAATGTTTTGTCCGCTGTATCTATAAGTTGTAATGTACATGTTATAAATGATAAACTGCTGCTGTTCATCTCAGATTCACAGAAATGTGTGAAATGAAACATGGACTTAATGTGATTTCATGTGTAATCTCTTTACATCAAGTCATCGTCCACTGAAAAGTATTAATCTCATCAAATGGAATAAAAAAATGTTCCCCACCAACATCAGAAAAGGTCACAATTGGATTTTGTAAAGGATGGTCAAAATGGAAATTGTTTTTGAAGCAGCTTTGTTTTCATGCATGTTTATTATTATTCTTGACAAAAAAAACCCCACCAGCGTTAGCATCAGAATAAATCAACTTTTAACCTTTAAACACCTAGAATTATTTTTCCAAATGGATTTTTCTCTATATTTAACCTCTGTTCTGTGATTTATCACCATTTATTCTAATATTATGCTCTGTATTCTTAATTTTTCAGTGTAAATCCTGTATTTTCTCCATTTCATTCACAGATGGTCAGAGTAAAGTCACAGGTCATTATATCAAGACAGAGAAAACTGAAGAAAAATGGACTTTTTCCATACATATGATATATAATACAAATAATATATAATTATAAGACATCATTATACATATTATTACCCCATTATTTTTGAGTCAGTTTGTGTGTTGTGTGGATTTACACAAAAATTACTGGAACAATTTATATGAAATTTTCAGGACAGTTGTAAGGTGGTCCAGAATAGATGACATTAAATGTTGGTGAATGTAGGTCAAAGGTCAAGGTCACAGTCATCGAAAATGTGTTTTTACAATGATAAGAGATAGGGCAAATCAGGTAAAGAATGTATGAGGGGGCGGGGTTTGTTGTGTCTGGCAACACTTGTTTACTATTTTGTTTATTTTGTTGATAAATTTGTACATGCTTGAGATTTTTTTGCCTTTTTCTAACTTTTTTCCTTCACTTTCATTCAGTTTGTGGCTTATTTTTGGTTGTTGTTGCTTATTGTTTGTGTACTTTTTAGATTTATTTTGTTAATAATTTTGGCAGTTTTTTTTAATTATTTTGTTGCTTTTTAAAGTTCTTTTTGAACTTAATATTTCAGTTTTTTTCTAATGATTTAGGGTTATGTGAAGATTTTTTTTATCTATTTAGTTCATTTTATTAATTACTTTGGCTCTTGTTCATTTTGTTATTTAATTCCTCCATGCTACTCAATAATGTGTATTTTTTCCCTCCCTTTTTGTTCATTTTAATTAATACTTTCATTGTTTTTAATTGCTTTGTTTGTGGCGTATTTTCTTCATGTTACTTATTATGTTATTGATTTTAATATATGTATGTATTAATTCATTTACTTTAATTTAGTACTTTGGTTGTTTTTGTTCATTTTGTTACTAATTTAAATCTTTTTGTTCTTCTATTACTTGCTTATTTTCTCATATTATTTATCTTTTTTTTATTATTTTAATTCACTTTCATTCATTTTCTTTTACATGCATAAACCATCCACTGCCATTGATCAAACTTCAATGGAACATCAAATGAGAACAACATTAATGTCTTAGATATGACCCCATCCCAGACTTTTCCATCCAATACACATTCATTGTACAGAAAGAACCAAACCCACCAATCAGCCTCCCGGTAGAATCTGTCCACAACAGGACGCTTCTATTGTGACCATGCAGTCGACACACGTTGTAATCCTCACCAGGGGAAACGGACACAACACATAAATGAAGTCAGTGCCGAGGGGGGCGGGGCCTCCCACAAAGCAAAGATTAGCGAGAGTTCATTCTGACCTTCTTTTAAGAAATGAGCCCCCCCCCCCCCCCCAGAGTGGGGGGTCACATAGAGTGGGAGTCTGAGCTCTGGTGGCCCATAATGATGTGAGGATGGTGTAGACATTGTCTTAAGTGGACGGCGTTAATTCAGTCAACATGGGGTTAAACACTTAGAATGAGTCGCAGATTAACATGAGCTCACACCTACAAAACTCTCACAGCTAGGTATTATGGGTAAAGAAAAAAAAAAGGGCTGTTGGACTCTGGCATTTAGGCTGTGAAAGAAGATATTTACACATAAACAGGTGAAGCTCATAAAAAAAGTAAAATGAAAATTATTTAAATGAACAGGTTTGGTGTAAATACACAAGGATGTATATAATGTCAAGTTATAAAAGCGTAGATGCAGAAGGTGTAGAAGTACGAGTGCAATACATAGAAGTAGAAGAAGCAGAAGTAAAGGACATAAAAGTACAAAGATGTGCAAGTAGAAAATGTAGAAGTAGGAGAAGTAGAAGTAAAAGATAGAGAATTATAAGATTTAGGTAGAAGTAGAAGGATACACAAATCTAAGACATAGAAATAAAAGATAGAATTACAAGATGTAGGACAGAGAAATAGACGATGCAGAAGTAGAAGCAAAAAACATAGAAGATGGAGAAGTAGGAGAAATAAAAGTAAAGGATACACCATTATAAGACGTAGAAGTAAAGGACATAGAAGTAGAATATAAGTAAAAGACAGAAGTGAAAAATCTAGATGTAAAAGATGTAGAATATGTAGAGCTGTCAAAATCAACACAGATTAATCCATTATCATGAATGATTAATCTGATTTTAAAAATGTAACGCAATTAAATAGAACAGTTGTTTTGTTGACACTGTTGCAGGTGTTGAATAAACATGTCAACTACATATATATTCATATTTTTACATATGTTTTGCACATTATCAACTTTTTGGGTGTTTTTTTTCTGTATTTTAGAAGAGTTTTTGAATATAGTATGTTTTGAAATATTTTTTCAAATTTTAGCATCTTTAGTATATCTTTCTCCAAATTTTGTATTTGTTAGTGTATATCTGTGTATTATGTGGGAAATGTGAGTACTAAAACTCCCCTCAAAACATACAGAACAGTCGACAGTGATCATGATTAATAAAAAATTAATCCAAAGTAACCCTGTGATTAACTTGATTAACATTTTAATCATTTGACAGTATGTAGAAGTAGAAGACATAAAAGTAGAAAACCAGTATATATTTGTAATATTGATCCTTTTCCTGCTCTGTTTCCTTACACTTCCACAGTTTAACTCTAACACAACAGTTCCTCTGGAGTTAACGTGTACCTGTAGTGAATGTTCTTTAGTATTATTTCTATAGAACACATATAATCTGAGAGCTTCTATCAGGTAACTCAGACTATGTCTACCCGGCAACGCAACAAGGTTTTTTTTTTTTTGCATCAGTAAAATATCATGTAAACATGGCAATGAAACGTGTGCTGAAAATGATGCAATACACATGACACACCTCTAGGTGCGCTGTAAGACAGCCCCACTGGATACACCAGAACAATAGAACACGTTGTGTCGGTGTTTCTGCTCATCTTGTTCGTATAACTTTTCCTTCAATAAGACAAATAAACTGCAGCTCTGCTACTACCGCTACTTTGGTGTCTGCCATGATGGTCACTGTCTTGTTTACGAAGGAATTTTGGCTGCGAAGCTGCTATTTGTTCTGGTCATGTGGTTGTGACGTAGATGCTAGGCGTAAAGAAATTCCATTTACTCATCCATTTGGTAATGGCAATGTTGCCAGATTTTTCCACTC
Source organism: Siphamia tubifer (assembly GCA_020466265.1). Lineage (NCBI taxonomy): Eukaryota > Metazoa > Chordata > Actinopteri > Kurtiformes > Apogonidae > Siphamia > Siphamia tubifer. The sequence continues at coordinate 44,247,748 of CM035787.1, forward strand.
TGGAACACCTTCTTAAAAAAACATTTTGGGGCACCCAAAACACTGGTGACATATGGACGCAAGGCAGAAACAATAAAAAAGAACGTTATCAGATTCACTCAAAAATGTTGCCGTGTGGCCTTAGGTGACGGTACCTATTTCACACCACTACTATCCCAGACTGGTTGTTTTGTCCCATGACCTGGTCTGACATGGACGAGTCACTGACCCTGTGCAACAGATACCTGTTTAATGCTGCGTTTCCACTAGGATTGACTGGACTCTGACAGAGTTTACAGAACCTGAACATTATAGTGATATGGCGCCTCAGTTCTGTGTTGATAAACTCACTCATTCATAAGTTCAGACCCCGCCCATAATTCATATAATATAAATGTCCAGTGTGGTGCATTTAAGGGGATTTATACTGAACTTGTACATCTGTTGGTCCTAAGTGATGCACAACGTACAGTTAATGTTGTAAACATGACCAGTACAGTTTCAATGTAATAAGGGATTCTGGGTCTGAATCATTTTAAACATAGTAAAAATGTTAGAATGGTTTAATAAAAACATGTCACTGTTTTCATCCGATGGAGACAAAAGACAAAAAAGTGAAAAGATGGAGAGACAAGAAAAGCACAACAGAGACACGTCCACCGACCTCGGAGATGCCTCAGGCAGACCTGATGTAGACTGACACTGGAGAGAGGAGAGGAGGAGAGGAGGAGGAGGAGGAGAGGGGATAAAGAGGGGAGGAGATGAGGGGATGAGGAGAGAAGGTGACACAGCGATGAGGAGAGAACAGGAAGAGGAGATGACAAAATTAGGAGAGGAGGAGGAGAGGAGAGGAGAGGAGAGGAAAGGAGAGGAGAGGAGAGGAGAGGAGAGGAGAGGAGAGGAGAGGAGAGGAGAGGAGAGGAGAGGAGAGGAGAGGAGAGGAGAGGAGAGGAGAGGAGAGGAGAGGAGAGGAGAGGAGAGGAGAGGAGAGGAGAGGAGAGGAGAGGAGATAAGGAGACAACAATAGGAGGAATATAGAGGAGGAAATGTGATAAGGAGAGGAGAAGACAAGGAGATGAGGGGATGAGGAAAGGAGGATTTAAAATGAGACAAGGAGACAAGAAGAGGAGAGAAGGAGATGAGGAAAATGAGGAGAGGAGACAACAAGATGAGGAAGAAAGGCGAGGGGGAGACAACAAGAGGAGGAAAGGGGATGAGGATAAGAGGAGACAAGGAGGTGAGGGGAGGAGGAGAGAAGAAGAGAAAGAGAGAAGGTGATGAGGAGATAAGGAGAGATGAGATGAGGGAAAAAATGAGGAGGAGAACAGGTTGATATGAAAGGGTTCGTTGTCATAAATACATGAGTAGTTTGTCTTTGGAAACCTCCAACATTTATGGAAATGATGAGCCTCGTGTCTCAACAGTTCCCCCTGTGGTTCCTGTTAGTACTGCAGCGTATGCAACATTTGGTCTGAATCCATATGAAACAAGTATTATAATGCCTAATCTCGCCCCTATTTTGTGCCAAACTCAAGTTTCTATGACAACCCGTTCTTGAATTAAAGTCAATAATGTGATTTAGACTTCTCTGCTCAATGTGACCTTGACCTTTGACAATATTGATAACTTCATTATATGTATATATGTGTCGGTGTGTAATATTATGATAATATTTCCAGTATTGATTAAGTTATAGCATGATATGTCTATACTTGACACACACAAACAGTGTTACAGAAGTTAATTTTGTGACATGTCACCTTTCACCTCCAGAGTTCTAAAAAACTATTGGTCATAGCCAATTATGAGAATTGCAGAAATCTTCATTCCGTATCATTTGGTACCAATTTGAAAGGTCTGTGACCCTCTGTTCTTGAGTTATTACTGATAATGTGATTGTGACCTTTTAGTTAATTGTGACATTGACCTTTGACCTTTACTCAAAAAGGATCATTGCATCTGATGCGCATTAGCTATATGTATATGCCCATGTAATTTCATGGTGATATCTCAAGTATTCATTGAGTTATACCATGATATGTCTCTGCGGACATACAGACACACACACACACACACACACACACTCAGTGATTACTATAATCACTCCCAACCAATCTTGGGAGAGATTAAATACAGATGGAACGAACACAGAGGACAGATGGATGACACTATGGGTTTAAATATGAAGATGTAAAGGAGAATAAATGGACCTTAATGCACAGTCAAACCATCTTAAAGGTGGTTCTGTTGGATGCAGATGTCGACCAGTCGAGGTTGAACTGGACCATTCAAACCAAACCATGTGGATGTGAAGAATCCTGTGTCTGTGTTTGAAAAATCACCCAAATAAAACATAATGAACCTTGATGCAAACAAAGATACTGATCTGGTTCAGATTCTGTGTAGAAGAAAACATGTTTGTGCAGCTGTGAAACAAAAGAAAAGCAGGAGTTAAAGATTAATGACTGAAATCTTGGACTTTATCTTGGCTGCATCGTAGGGAGTCTGTATTTATCCCAAGGCCTAAGCCAGATCCTGCTGGATCCGCTCAGCATCACTTTAAAGAATCAATGACGATCTAAACTGGGGCCCACATTCAACCCAATGGGATCTGAAACTGACCGGAGCAGAACAAAATGACCTATAAATGATCACAAACCTGAATAGTTCTCTGTGCCTTAGGCTGAAAAAAAGCCATATCACATTGTTCACATTGACAAATAACGTAAAATATGTTCAGAAACACGTGTAATTTGGAAGAACAACATTATAATTTGGAAAAATTTTAACAGAATTAGAGGAGAAAACAACAGCCAAAACAAACCCCACCCCCTGACACATATTTGACCTCATTTGCTCTACCGCGTACAGTATACTGGTCTACAAGTAACATGTTTTCGGAGTAAAACTAATGAACTTTTACCACATGTTTGTTACTGATAAAGAAAACTCAAGTCTTAAATGATGGTTGGTTCAAGTTTTCAAGATAAGCCTTGGGTCAAAATGTGAAATTGTTAGAATTAATGTTCCAAAGGAATATTGTTCTCAGATCTACTTCAAAACACTGTCTGCAGTCAGTTGTATTTACAAGGCTGACAATTAATACTGAACAAACAATAACTTAAACTATGAATTATGAGAAAGCTGCAGAATTTGAACCCAACCGCAGTGAACATTTGACAGATGACAGAACTACAGTGCTTCAGTTTGTTATGTCTTTTATATATATGATGATTGTCTCTGTCAACTCAGCATATATTTTTAAAAATTAATTACTATAAATTTCAGGAAACCACTAATCTAAGAACTGAAGTTAGTTTATGTTTTTAACTCCATCTCTGATCATGCAGTATGAGACTCTACTTCATGGGAACGTCATGGGAACGTTATTGTAAGGCTATTGTAATATTTCCCAAAATATTGGACCTATCAACTTGCTGACATATTTAGTGCTTAGATCCTCAACTGTAGCGACCAAATCAGCCAGTTAGCATTTCTCAGAACTCACACACACACACCTTCCATGTTTATGAGTTTTACTGATCTGATCCAGTAGTGTTGAAATTAGTGTGAATGTCTTGGACATCGATTGTGGGATGGTACTGTGGGAGGTATCAGACTCTTTGGACGGCTTGTTTTGGCTCACGGGCCAAATATTTGACACCCCTGATCCAAACTCTCCAGAAAACCTCCAGAACTACAGGTTAATAATCTGTTCTGAGCCTCAGACTGGAGGACAATTCAGACTGTTTCAAACTCTGAGCTTCCAGTTTCCAGAAAAGCACTGATTTGGCCCCATTGACCCCTGGTGGTGGACAGATCATCGGTGCAGTGTGTCGGCGGTGGGCGGTTAACAGCTAAGCTGATGGACAAACTGATCTTTTGTGCTTCTTTTTCAATTGATTAACTGTTGTTTGCTAACTCAGAGACAGAGTGGAGGATAATCCCCCACCCCTCCCGGATCAGTGATCAGTGAACACACCACGACACAAAGTCAACAGATGTGTGATGAGCAGCTCGTCCAATCAGATGCCAGCGCCTGATTTGAGGACAAGAAATGAACCATTTGGACATAAGTCTGAAGACTTGGTGGGTGGATAGTTTGTGTGATGGTTTTACTGGAGTCAGATTGACAAAGACAATAACGTGATTTAAAATAAAATACAACTGGAGCACAGACCATTAATGAATTATTCAAAACCAATCACTTAAAAAAGTATTAATTTACATTATTATTTTTTGTGCTAGGTCAAATGTTGAGTGCTAAAATGTCTGTACAAAATGTGCATTTTGTACTCACCTTATAGAAGGGTGTTTGTGTAGAAATGTCACGTTGTTTATAAAGGGACAATTTTAGTCGATGGATCAGAATTTCAAAAATCATACAAAAATGAACTTTTGAAACAAATTGTGAAAAATAATACGACCTTTGATAACATGAAGTACGAAGTGTGCCCCATGTGTAATAACCCTCCAGTATCACTCAGGTAACAGATAGGGTTATTGTGACGTACATGATGCCAAGAGATGGGGACAAAAGGGCATAAAGTGTCTAAATATTGGTTTTTCTACACTGAAATCATCACTTGCTTCTTTAAACTTCGAAATATTATAAATATTTGGAGTTTTCAAAAGTTGTATATGACTACCATGAAAATTCAGGACTTATTAAGGATCAATTCATAGAACAAACATGTAACTGGTATAAAATTGATAAAACACCGTTGTGGTCATATGACCTGACCCAACTCTAAACCTATGTACACACTAGAGGCGTGTTTATATGTGTATGTTCTTCATTAACATCAACGTGTGTGTGTGTTGTTGTTTGTGACAGTCTCTCACACACACACACACACACACACACACACTCATGTTCACACTCAGGTGCATTCACCAGATGATCCCCTTTAATCCACAGATGAAACACTGCCATTACTCACATCAAATAACCGCTCCACATACACCTCCTCGTTGACCTTCTCCCTCAGCATGTCCTGGGAGTGACGCACAAATGTCACGTAACCGTCGGCAACGTCCATCCCAGGTTTCTGCAGCGAACCGAAGAAACAGGAACAGGGTTAGGATGATGTCATAGACCCCTTTTATAGTCTGTGGTCAATGGAGAGACATGAATGTGACACTGTTTACATATATGACGTTTGTGAAATAAAAAAAATTATTTCACACAACAATAAAAAAAAATTTTTTGTGGAAAACAACTAATGACTCAGGTCATTGGAATGTGTTTTTCTAAATCTAGGTCTAATAAACCTGTCAAAAAGGTTTCACGGTTCTGGTCTGGTTTAATGGTTCCAGGTTATTTGTTCCAGAAACCTGGGTATGTGCACATATGGCGTTCAACTTGTCCGTCCGTCTTGGATACATTGTCTGAACAGGAAATTGGTCCTTTTAACCTTTTGTTTTTTTCTCCAACTCCTGTTCACCCCAAAAAGTCGCACAAAGAACTTATTGCTAACTGCTACTAAATTAGTTCACACATCTGCGACAATGTTTCCGATGTGTAAATGAGTGTCTTTTCTCTCATTTTGTACATTAAGGACATAATTAGCGCTGGACGTGGAAGTGCGACCTCTGCCAGGGAACGCCACATATTCACTAACAAGGCATTAATTTGATGTGCGATGTGTCGCTGAGGCCGAAGTGTTGGCAGTTAATACAGATCTGATGCAGACACACGCTGCCACCGCCTGTGTGTCGTCCAACACGGACGGCGCCACGCGTGTCCACATGCATATGAATGGACATCCCATGTGGAAAACCACCAACACCGTCTGGATTCCACTAACACACACACGGTCAAATATTTATACATAAAACAAAAACAACACCGTCAGTGTTGGCGTCAATAAAAACACCAAAAAATACCAGACTCACATTCACAGTTTAAGCAGATTACAGAATTCGTTCAGTTTAATGTTTGTCGAGTCTGTGTTAAATCTGACAGTTTAATACTTTGAATTTGTACATAATTTCTATTGATAGCATTTTCTTTATTTTAGGTCAAACATCAGTTATTTCATAGATGAACAGACACGTGTTTACTGCAGATTAATACAATATTCATTGCAGTTGCTGTTGGAATAAATACATATGTTTTTCTGTTTTTGTGAAATAAATGGGATAATGTGATTAATTTCTGATAAACATCATTGACCTGGTGTCTAACATATTGCACTTCTACTTTTTATGTAAATATGCATATCATGTAATATATTATGGCTTACTAATATTAGTATTTTAGTTTGGGGTGGGGGTTCTGGACTATCTTTATGGATTACATTTTTTTTGTCCTGTGACTGCTTTAATTCGTGAATTTCCCTGTCGTCAATTCTAATCTATAATTGAAATAAAAAGAGGAACATGTCTGAAAACAAAAATGATTCCAAGTTTGTGGAAGCAGTGCAGATTAATCACAGAATAAGTGGTATAACAAAGACTAAAGGCTTTACATTTAGAGAAAAAGAGAATAAAAATGTATGGAAGTTTACTAAGGATAAAAATAATACCCACTATCTGATAATTAGGATCAAGGATAATACTCAGTGATGAGATTTTTATGATATATATATATATATATATATATATATATATATATATATATATATATATATATATATATATATATATATATATATATATATATATATATATATATATATATATATATATATATATATATATATATATATATATATATATGGGTAGGACTTGGATGGAGAACCTGGAACTTACAGGAACGTCCACGTACTTCGAGGCAGCTTTCACCTGAAAACAGAAAAGAAATAAAGAAAACACATGAGATAAAAGAAAAGAAACACAATCCACCTGGAAAAGAAGGAAGTATTTTATTGCTGTAATAAACATCTATGAGTGGTGTTTGTAGTTTTTATGTGGGAGGTGGCATGTGCGGTTTCATTGACAACGAAGGCTCTATCTATCTATCTATCTATCTATCTATCTATCTATCTATCTATCTATCTATCTATCTATCTATCTATCTATCTATCTATCTATCTATACACTGTAAATTTTGCAGTGTTAATTTGGAGAAAATGGGACCAAATACACTCTAGAAGAAGTTAAATAAACTCTCTAAGTGTTGATTTAACACTGCAAAATTTACTGTGTACATCCTTTCACTTTTATACTTTGTGTGGTTGTTATTTCAGTTGCTTCAGGAATAAAGGACACGTTTGTCATTTTTTTTCCACATTTTTCCTTTTTGCCCCCTCTGATTCAAATAACTGTTTACTGGAATCAAAGGAAAAAAATCAATAGATGAATAGATTATATAGATAATGGATAGGTGCAGCTGTTCTTGTGATACTTACTGTGAAAGATAGGAAGGAAGAGAAGAGCGTTCCTTCATCATATCTGGAGATTTTGGCTAAAACACTCTCTAATATGACCACGAACTGAAAACACACACAGTTCAACAGTATAAATATCAAACCCACAGCCACAGTTTACCGTCCACTCTACTGTTGTATCCAACGCTGACTTTGTTTCGCTACGTGTCATATGATTCAACTGTTTGTAAATCTGTGTTTTTTCCTGTTTCGTACCTTGGCCACCAGCAGTGTTGTCATCTCCTTCACTGTCTCCTCAATCAGGTTGTCGATCTGGGAATGATACTGTCTCTAAACATAAAAAACAAACAAAAAAAACCTGTAACTTTACTCAATCACACCTAACGCACAGAAACTCCATGAAGACGAAACATCGTACATGTTCACGACATCTCCAGATAAATTAATAACAAAACATGAGGATTCAGACTCAACAAATATGAAGTTTAGAAGAAACTTTTATACTAATGCCAGTAATTATTCAAATAAATCTGGAATGATCTTAGTCCTGAGTGAAAGAAACAGACAAAATGATGTAAATGACACACACCTGTAGTTTCTGATTCTATGATAAGGTTAATTTTAAGATACTGAAAGTCAATGTATGAAAAAAAGAGAAGCAGATTAAAAAAAATATTCAAGAACAAAAATAACCAAGGTAATCAAAATATTACTTTGATAATAAATAATCAAAGTAATATTTAACATGAATCCATAAACTCAATGAAATCAAAGAATTAAAAAAAACAAAAACAAAAAAAACAGGTGACATAATGAAAAACACACACCTGTTTTTGTTTTTTTTGGGGGGAATATTAGTTTTACTCTTCATAGTTTCTTGAAACGTTACAATTATGTTCTGAAAATATTGTTATTCTTGGTTTTTAATTTTATTTGTAACATTATGAAGTACATTTCTTTGACATATTTCATAATATAATATAATATTATATATAATAATAAACCATACGTCTGTGCAGTTTTCAGGACTTCAGGTGCTCCGCCTGTTGACTCATTCACAATAATTAGTTTTTTGTGCATTTTTGTGTAATTCTACAGTATTTTATTGGTGAATCGTGCTTCTCATTCGCCCCTCTGAACGAGCGCTGCCATGGAAACGGTGAGGAATCCTTTTGTTTAACCTCGTAGCACCAAAAGAAGAGTGAAGGACTTCGCAATAATTAATTCATTGTCAGTAATTGGTATCAGTCTCAAGATTCTGTGAAAGATGAAATGTCTCACTTGGAGCCCATGTATATTCAATACTATCTACACATATGCTAATGACATCCAAACAATTCAAGTGGAGGACGACGGAGTGAAAACTGATGACTAATTATACATTTGGGAACTGGAGGGTGAGATTTCAATTGAATCTGAAGACACACTTACCCAGTCTCTAACAAACTTTCACAAGACGGAGACAACGAAAGAAAAGCAGCAGAAAAAAAGGAAATGGAGGTGACATGACACACAGAGAATTACGTTAATAATGCAAAAGAAAAAAAAGGAAAACTGTACAGAATCAAACTGATGCAGACGCTCGATGGATTCTGACTGAAGTGTCTGTTGGTGTGAATACCACTGATGATATATTTCAACTTAACGAGTCAAATAAATAAGTAAAAATAGCTGCTTCCATCTCTGTCTGAACATATAAAAACCCCAGACTCAAACATTTTTGTTGTGAAAATATGAACAAAAGCAGTTTAGTTTTTCTTCACACCAACTCAGATCTCATTTCAACAGTTTCCCAAGAAACTACTGGCCCTGAACGCCTCGTTCGACTGGTGGAGGGAACATATAGAAGCAGAAAACGTTAACCATGATGTTTTGGAAAGTTCTTCTCCATTCAACTGGACTGGTTTCGCTCTTTTTGAAAATGTTAAAAAAAACATTTTCAAAAGAACAGAAGAATTACTGAGATGAACAATGACCTGGGAAATGAGAACTCACACAGATGTGATGTAAAAGTACAAACAGGACAGAGGAAAAAAGTCTCATTCCACCCTTAGTTTGGCCGTTTTAACCCTTTCATGCATGAATTTTTAGAACTTTTAGTAAAACAAATAAATACGTTATTTATTTATTTTTTACAACATGTCATATTTCAGCAGCATTTATGTAAAATCACTATAACTATGTCTCACTTTGTAAGATTCTTGTTTCCTGGGGCATGAGGACAGGAGTCAAGGAGGTACAAATTAAGAAGTGAGTGATGCATATCTGTTGTTAGCTTTCGCTCATGGCACTGACATTTTTTATTCCATCTATTGTATTCAGTATTAATTATACAATTAATCGATTGAATTTGATAAACAATATTGCACAATATTTATTTCAAATGTGATCCAAAAATTTCATGTTAATCTACTATATTGATCACTTTAGTATATTGATGATTGAACAAATGTATTACTGACTGAAACTTGAGGAAGTACAGCTAATATTGTTGTATTGAATTCTGTGTTCAGTTGAATTTCTGAACCATTGTTTTGAAAGGCCATTCATTGATGCACTGTTAGTTACATGTTACTGTTTGTCTTACTTTCAATATGGTACCAATTTAAAATATGTGCCTCTTTGATGTGATCCTACTGTTGTTTTCTGGTCATTATAGCCTTTTACCATATAATTACTGTTACATTACATAAACCTTTAATAGTATTCACACATACATATTAGCCTTTGTACCTTTGTAATAACACATATATGCTACACTAGTTTCCTGAGTAACAGGCCAGTCAACTGTGGTTTAGAATACACTGGTCAGCCACAAATTCCCTGCTCGATACCTGGTGGGCTCGTTACAGCTCAAAATGCCTGGGCTGATTTTTTGTCCCAGTCCAGCCCTGTTATTGACATATCGGAAATTATATGTCGGCTCCAAAATGGCTTCATGGCTTTTGACATTCAGCAACCGGGAAAGGTCAAACCCATACATTCACATTTTGAGAGGGAGATGTGTTAAAGATTTGCAAGGGGTGGGGGTAGAACAGATTTCAATACATTTAGGGAAAAGTTGCTCAGAGTTCAAATGTAATTAATTTTTTCCCCCATTTACTTATAATGGGAGAAATGTGTTTAATCTGTCTATGTCTATGCTGACATCAGTGCATGTACAGACATGATGACATCAGCTGGATTGATGCCAAAATAAGTTGCAGTAAGTGCAAGGGGTGGGGTTTGTAGTGCCTGGCACCACTTGTTACTATTGTTTATAATGTTTTAAACTCTGGTCACAAATTGGAGTTTAAGAAAAAAACAACTAACCTACAACACCATCTACGTGAGGATCAAAGATTAAAACATGGAGGAAAATGTTCAGAATATGTAAATTAATGTTCATGATAAAACTGTCATTTTAGGGACTACTCTGATGATCTGGGTTCTGACCCGGTTCCATCCTGGTTCCTACCTCCTGGCCCAGGTCCATGGCACACAGCTTGGCCGACTGGACCTTGGCATCCACCATGACGTTAAACATGGTGCAGATGGATTGTGGGACACGGAAGTCTGTCCCTCTGCTGCTCCTCTGAAGCTTGGCCTCGAACGCCGCCCGAGTCCTGAATAAAAGAACAAGAAGAAGAAATGAAGAAAATTAATATAACAACAATGTCTACAAAAACAACGCACATAAGTATGTACTGTACAATTCCAGATTCTCCAGGTTCACAGGTTGGCCAGGACCTCGAATCAGATGAACCACAGGAAGTAGAAGAATCAGAAGAAGTACCAGAGGAACCAAAGGAAGCAGAAGAACCAGTCGGAACAACCATGACTGGATCCCCTCACATGGAGTTGAATTCTTAAGTCTGATTAAAATCATCCTGATCTGAGATTCCCTGTGTTTACAGTACCTGGGGTCTGATGACCCAGGAAGGACCAGGATAGATGAGGATGGACCAAGACAGACCAGCATGGACCTATACCGTAGTCCTTCTAATTAGATCACACAATTCTTTCTATTTGAATGTTCCTTCTGATCAGTGTTTTTGGTCTGATTGGACTGTAATGATATGACGGTCCATGTGGACAAGCAGCAGAACCAGACCCTGACAGATGTAAAGTCCTCCAGCAGTACTCACCCCAAACCCAGACTACACCAGCCTTCTCCAGCTGAGAACCAGGATCCTGGAGGTTCTAAACCTTGTTCATCTGACAGCTGGACCTCAGGATCTTCATTCTCTATCTGTGCATGAACTCCATCATCATCTACATCAGTTCTATTTGTGGTCCTAAAGTATCACACCATCATTAGCCCTCTAGTATCCAGGTGAGCATATTCTGCATTTTACACTTCACATTATTAAAGGTCTGGGGTGCTGCTAGTAATTGTGGACCCCATCACAGGTTAATATCATGGACCCTTCCTAAAATGAAATGATCTGTACACATGTTGTGTGTGTGTGTGTGTGTGTGTGTGTGTGTAGGGGGGGGGCACCCCAACTAGTGTGAACCTGAAAGTCTAACTTAACTTTGGACCTCTGGGCCCCCTGGGTACACTTGACCCCATGGACTTGTCATGTTAACCCCCCCCAGGAAATTAAGTGATTCAAAGAGGAAAAAAAAGAGACAGAACACAAATCCAAACTAGAGGACTGATGTACCCCCCACCCCCAGGCAGTGGTTTACTGCACTCATTCAAACATATATTGTTTTGAGAAGACACAGGTTTTATTTTGTTGAGCCCAGGAAACTACTACTATAGCTACTATTATTTTGACCAAAACCAGATCAGAACTCGACTCACAGGATACTGTTGGGGGTAAGTCACTGTGGGTGCACCAGAGTAAAGATGCTGATTCTATACACAAATTCATGTGAAAAATAGTGAACTATCCCTTTAATCTAAACGCTGATTGGTTGAATTTGTCCCATTTTTACCGTTTGATGCAGGATTCGATCATGTCGCTGGACATCAGCTTCAGCCGGGTCTCCAGGTGTTTGCCAAACTCCTCCTCGGGCCAGTGAAGGTCCCTGATGAATGTCTGCAGGGCGTCCAGCTTCCAGAAGAGGTCCTCAGACGTCCCCGAGCCATTACTGCAAAGGTCAGAGGTCAGCAAATTAGAAACAGTTGAAGATTGACACATTCTGATAGAGCAGGTTAAAGCTGGAGCAGGTGATCAGGAGAACATGATGAGGGAGTTCTGGGAAGGTCTGACAGTAGTTTGGTTAGAGTTACAGACGACATTACATGAGTGGGTGAAAACACATCTGGGGAAAACCATCAGGACCAGGATTATTTAGGATTGAGGACTGGATCTGCAGGTGGACAGACTCTCAAACAGAAATGTACGAAGCCAAGTGATGTCATTCATCAGTTTGTGGTGGGTCATTTTAAAACCTTAGCTTTACGATACCTGACATGTTCTATGTAAAAGTGAAAATAAAACTTCCTGTATCAGTATTTTAGCTCCTTTATGACTTTCATTGTATTTTCTTCATTAATGTCTATTAATATTTACAATCATTTTAGATTAGCTTAGCCTGTGATGTTAGCTGTTTGAACCATCATCCTGTTGTGAACCAGTTGACTGGACTGGGAGAAGATCAGACATAACGGCCTGGACCAGGACCAGGACCAGGACCAGGACCAGGACCAGGACCAGGACCAGGACCAGGACCAGGACCAGCACCGGAACCACATTGAGTGGAAGGATAATGGGAGGAATACGACTGAAATGATGCAAACTTTAACTGCCTCCTCTTTATTTTGTAAACTAACTCCATCTTATTAGTGTTTTTTTTTCCTGTTGTTTCTACTTTTATATTTTGCATCTGTTCATGTCTTATTTCCAGACAGTTTGGTCGTTTAGGGTGATGGGGATTAACACATGGATTTATTTGTCTGGTCTATCGTCAGCGCTCATGTCTGTCACTGGCAGGAACGTGGCTCTTATCATGAAAAAACATCAGAACCCAATCTGAACCATGTCTAAACCTGATCTGAATCACTTCTGGACCCAGTTTGAACCTGATCTGAACCCGATCTGAGCCAGGTCTGATCCCTGTTTGAACTCAGTCTGAACCAGGTCCAAAACTGATCTGAACCAGGTCTGAAGCCAGTTTGAATCTGGTTTGAACCTGGTCTGAACCCGGAATGAACTCAGTTTAAACCCAGTCTGAACCAGGTCTGGGCCCAGGCCTTGTCTCACACACATCAGTAGTTGGTGTTTTTTTGGAGTCTCCAAATCCCAGATGAGGGAATCGTGTGGATGTGGTGGCGACGGCGGCGTCACACTCTGCAGGAAGCTGCAGCGCACGCCGGAGTGTTGACACCTCAATCCCTGTCGATGGCGCCGGCAGTTCTGAACTTTTAAAGTGCTATGGATAAAGTGTTAAGTGTATATTGAGATATGCAGAGTTTTTAATGATTCACAGACACAAACGTATTAATAGAAAAACCTCGGCACACAGAATATTAAACATATATGAGACAAGGGAAACTCAAACAACCTGAAAATTAGACAAAAATTAAAAAAAAAAAGTTTGGAGAAGATTCTAATAAATTAACTTAACAGTGAGTAATTGCAGTTTCCTTTATCTTTCTTCACTTACATATAAAAAATATTCTACGTCACTCACTGTTTTATATTTCATGAGAAAAACATTTAAAAACTGGATCAGATTTTTTATTGTGGCCATTACAAGAAATTCAAGAAAGCTGCAATATTTCCTATTAAAAGAAAGGTCTACATATTTGAAATATATTAAAATTTTAAAGGTATAATTTAATTTTTCTATTCTATTCTATTCTAGTCTTTTATTCTGAAAATTCTGGTGTTTTCTTTAATATATTTTTTATATGTGTATATATATATATATATATATATATATATATATATATATATATATATATATATATACGTATATATACATCAATAATGAATAACCTTTGCCTTTTTATATTAGGTTTAATAATCAAAATGAAGTTATATTTTAAGATCAAATGTCAAATTATTTAAAAATATAACATTACTCAGAATCAAACAACAGAATAAAACATGAACTGGCGGGTGAACCCGGCCTTTGCCCATTGTAGCTGGGATAGGTCTCCAACGACCCTTGGGACCCCCATGAGGATAAAGTGGGTTCAGAAAATTACATGAGATCTCTTTACTGCCATTTTAATATATTTGCCTTATTATCACCTGCTTGGTTTATTTATTCATTATTTTTCCTGTATTTAATTATCTGATGCCACGTTCTTGCCAATGACAGCGTAAGGCTGTTGACAGCACAGGAAGATACAAACTCAGAAGCAGAGGCGGGTGCCATCCAGGTGGGCGGAGCAAAGCCAGGCATGGGTGGGGCAAAGTTAACACCAGTCACTGATAGGTTGGAGACTTTGGGTATTTGGAGACCAACGCCCGTTAACGTCCTGCAAACATACAGCCACAGTGACCACGTCAACAACACATGGCTAATCTTCAGGCGTTTGCCGTTGCTTCCGTGGCCATTTAGCAACCGACATTAAGAATGACCTTTGACATGATGTTGGATTAAACATGGTGGATAACGGAGCCAAATGTAAAAGGTCCATGACAGTCCATGACAGTAATGCGCGGGCTGTTCCAAACTGAGCGGGTGCCTGCAGTCACCCGCAGTTACAGATCATTGAAACATATTTTTAATGATATTCGGGTTGCGGTCAGTTGGGTCATTTGTCATTTGAGATAAACATTAAAATAACCTGGTAAATACACTTTATTAATTCAATTTCTGTGAACGCGACGTACGTCATCAGTAACCTACGGTATGGAGGGAGCAAGAGAGAAAGTCAAGTCGCTGAGATTTTTAAGGTTGATGAGTGGCTACCAGTGTTTTCTTTTCCGTGGAACCCGGGTTCAAATCTGTCTTTGAATGTTACAGGTTGTCGACCCCTGGTTTAGATGCTGTGCGTTGATAACTTTTGAATGATGAAGCTGGACAAAAATATTTTCTCAACATATTAACTTTACAAGCCATCACATCGGATTTTAACACAGAAATAAATGCAGGTATGTGAGTAAGGTCATTTGATGTTCATGAAGACCATTGACTACTTTTTAAAAATGCAGGTCAAGAAGCGGGTCGGGTCCGTTTAATTTAAGTAGTTTTTCTTTTCCTCTGGTTGTGCCATTTGACTTCCGTGTCCTGTTTTGTCTATATCATTATTGTTATTGCATCTTTCATATGTCAATTTTGTTGAAAGTTTTACATTATTTTTGTCTTGTTATATCAATAGTTTCATCAGCTGTTGTGTCTTTTATGTAATTCATACAGTATGTCTTTTGTTTAGTTGCGTTTTTCATTAATTTTTGACTTCCGTGCTGTTTTTGTGTCTTTTACATTGTTTTTCTCTTGTTGCTTTTCTGGCCAGTCATGTCTTATTTCATTTTCATTTGGTTGCATCTTTTCTTTTGTTATACATCTCTTTTCCTTTTCTTCTTTCTACATTATTCTCATCAATAACAAACATAGTAGACATAAAGATACAAAAGTGTTAAGATGAATCTGTAAATCCAGATTTAGACTGATGTTCACAATTAATTTTTCTGGAGCGAATCCATCTGTAGAAACAAAAGAAAAAACTGTTAAAACAGAGAAAAGGAAACTGTCCTGATCCTGAATGAGTCCATGTTGAGGTTAGATTTAAACCACAGAAGAGAAAACCTCTTCTCCATAGTATCAGGGCACAGAAAGAAGCAGCAGAACCTCCAGAAAATAGAGATTTCATCCATACATTCACATGCCCAGAATCATAGTATCGTAGAATTGAAGAAGGTTACCTAGCAATAGATAAACAATAGAGCCACTGAATCAGAGGACATATAAACTATGGTTCCCCAAACACACTAGTAATAACATAATAAGCTACAAATAATGACAAATAAACATTTTCTCCGTGGTTTAATGTGAAATAAGTCAAATTATATTATGGAACATTTACATGTACAAACTATTGTGTCATAATAAAATGTGACCAACATGAAACGTCTAAAGAATATGTGCAGTTTGACTAATATCTGCCTGTTAACCCGGTAAAACCTGACCTTAATAGATCTGCAGTATCTAATTTGATACATGGTTTTTGTTTTACTACATAAAGTACACATTTAAAAAAAATAAAAAGAACGAATAGCAATAGAAATGCTCTTCTTAACATCACTTTTTGAAAAATGCCAAACATTTTCCTGCAAAAAGTTTGTGGATGATTTAACAATAGCAGCTATATTGAAAAAAGCACACACAAAAAGATGGCTGTAGTGGGATGATAATCCACCAGGGGTGAGAAAAAGACATGTTGAATCATAAACAACAGGTTTTTAAGGAAAATATTGCTCTCGTAGATATAGAGGTCTCAAAACCTGGTGTGCCAAATATGATACAAATTGTTTTAAAGGGTTAATAGCAGCCTGAGACATAAGTTGAAATTGCACTTATTTTTTAAAACTAAAGCAAAAATAAAAATTTGTAACCCCCACCCCACCCAAAAAAAGAAAACAAAGACACATGTACATTAATTATAGGTTACTTTGGTACTGTTTTAGATTCCATTGGACTGAATGTGGACCCTGAACTAATATAGGTTTGTCGTCCTTGCTCTATTTTATTCTGTAGTGGTGTGAGTTAACCAGCTCCTTTAAGCCTGACGATACATTCAGAGGCTGTGGGACAAGAAAGCACTTACTTGACAGGTTCCCAGGATTCCCTCTCAAAGCCTCTGTGGATGGACTGAGCGATCGACGATTCCATCAGGTCCACGTATCGGACTACCAGGGGAGCGTACAAATCCTGGAGGTGTTTGTGGAATTTCCCATTGCAAAGGTTATCTGCAGGGAAAAACATTTTACATGTTTAACAAACTGAAAACTGAAATCTAACACATCAAAACCTATGGAGGACTGAACCTGCCATAATTAAAAATCTATAAAGAAATATAAAAATGGCTTGATAAAACCATTTAGGTACCATTTATTTATATTTTTCCTCCTTTAATTTTTATCCCTGCATTTATTTCTGCATTGTTTTCTATTTACATGTTCTTCAGTATTCTCCCTTTTACATTTTTTCCTCTATTTATTTCTGTATCACATATTTATTTCTGTATCACATATTTATTTCTGTATCACATATTTATTTCTGTCACCTATTTATTGCAAAGCACATAGCAAGATACTCCTCTATTAATCTCTCAACAGTTTCTGTCCACAGCGGTTCTGTTTGTACGGAGGTGGGTCCAACATCATCATAAGGGCCTCCACCGCTGACATCTAACACCACCTCTTCATTAGCAGGTATGACAACACATCCACTGGAGTAAAAAGATCTGCACATCCGGAGGCGCATTCTAAATGTTCTAAATCCAAACCGTGGTACACACACATTTGGCCCGGTCTCCTCCTCCGGCGCCAAACTGGTAAAAAGGCAGCACTGACAAAGACCACAGGAGATAAAATGGACGCCAGTGTGTGTTAATGCGACGCCGTCGGCTCCATGCAGCGCCGCGCCTTTTCCTCTGCACCCTCGCTTTGTTTTTCTCTCCCCCTCTGAGCATGTGTGTGTCTGTGTGTGTCTGTGTTTGTGTGTCGGAGTCAAGGTCGATGATACACAGTAGGTGCGATGTTTGTTGTGTTCCCTGATTGCCGCTCGTCCAATTAGCCACTTGAGCGGCTGCTGTCCACTTGGACGTGTCGTGTCCAGGAGTGTGTTGTTAGGGCTCGTCACCGCCCGGATACCGCTGCTCTAGACCTCATTAACTGGTCCAATGGCAGCGCGATGTCGGTCTGAGGCTAAGGCTATTTACTGCTCTGTAAGTGCACCGCTGTGGGGCGACGCAGAGGACGACCTTCTGTGGAAAACACGCAAAACACACAAACATGCAAAGCACATAAACATACAGAGCACACAAACACACCATTGTGGCAGCTTTAGTCTGGGTGGTGTCTTTGGTATGTTGTGCTTTTATTGTGTTGTGTACTTCTGAGTTGTACTTTTTCATGTGACTTTGTTGTTTTGTGTATTGTTGTACTTTCGTTGCGCTGTGTTTTTTGTGTCACGTTATATTTTTGTTATGATATATTTTTGCTGTGTTGCGATATATTTTTCTTGTGCTGTGCAAAAATGTTGTATTTTTGTTGTTTTTGTTGTGATATATTTTTGCTGCGTTGTATTTTTGTTGTGGTTTTGCTGTATTTTTCCTTGTTGTGAGAAAAATACAGCTGAGTACTGGGATGAGTACTGCTGGAGGACTTTACGTCTGTCAGGGTCTGGTTCTGCTGCTTTTCCACATGGACCGTCATATCATTACAGTCCGATCAGACCAAAAACAACTGTTTTTATAATGCAGGTTTTAAATTACAGGTTATGAATAAATCATATATATATATATATATATACTTTTTTTTTACACATTTCATTTTCTAAGGGTGTTGGTCTGTGTGTTCGTTGACTAAACCTCAGTTTTAACCTCATTTCTGTTTTACTGCCATAATGGTTGCTCCTTCTGTTAACTGGTGTTGTTGCGTTCACTGCTATGTGTCTTCATGTTCCATTTTCACACTGAAGATGATGTTTAACAAAGGGAAGATACATGAACATAACGAGCTTGGCGGTCATTTGATGGTGGATGAGTGAAGCACATTCTGCCTTCTCCTTGACTCCCAGTCGATGCTATGAAAACGAAGGCTTTTCCTGGGGTCAATTAGCACCAGCAGAGTGGAGTGGATCCTTTTCAGCACCATGGACAGCTCCAGGACAAACCCACGACTTCATTAATGACATGACTTTTGGCACTTGTGGTGGACAGCCTGTTACTGCAGCTCTCTTCTGCTGTAGTAACCAAGTCATTTCCTGGGATCAATAAAGTATCTATCTATCAATGAATGACTGATCTGCAGCAACACTGGCCCCGCCCACCCTCAGGTCTGCAGACCAATCAATGGAGCTGCCATGCCATCCATAGTCCAGGAGCCCTGTGGGTCTAATGGAAACCAGGTCCAGGTCTACATAGGTCTAAGTCCAGATCTAATGGTGACACGGTCCAGGTCTGCAGGAAACCAGGTCCAAAAAAAGGCCAGGTCCAGGTCTAAAAGAGACAGGATCCAGGTCTACAGGACACCAGGTCCATTCCAGTCCAGTTTGTATCCTGGTCCATCTCAGACTACTGTAAACTGCACAGTTTACTTTTAGAAAAACTAGGTCTAAATATCTGTGAAACCAAACCAACTCTACAGCTGTTGAACTGAATTAAAACACTGCAGGTTTATAACTTTTTAATCCATTTAATTAGTTATATAAACTTTTCATAATCATAATTTCACAATCCAGAACTGGAGTTTACATATTATTGAAGGTATTTGTTCAATAAATGAATGAATGAATAATTAAATAAATAAATAAAAGTAAAAAAAATAAGTAAGAATAAGTAAACTGTAACCTGTGTTTGCAGATTATTTTTAGTGCTTTCACTTTATTAAAGGTGAAAAATCTGTTATATGAATGTTTTTCAGTAGTACCTTCAATGACATTTTCTAATTTTATTACTCGTGCTTCATAAAATCAAGATACTTTAGTTTTATATTTTCTTTTTTTTTGTTTGTACAATTTTTAACTGTTGCCTATTGAACCACTAATCCTATCAACACATGTCAATAACTGGTGCAAAATACAGCTATTCATCTTTTCATGGTCATCAGATATGGTCATCTTCTATCACAATGATTCACCAGTAAAACCTATGGAGTCGGATCAATGACAGTATAAAGACGCTTGTTTTTTTTTTCTCAATATATTATTATACAAAATAAAAATGACCCCCAAAAACTTACAAAACAATAAGCAACATAATTGACTGAATGAATTAAAAAAAAAAAAAAAAAAAAAAAAAACAATAGGCAAGAAAATGAACAAAACCACAAAATAAACCCCAAACTGAATGAAATTGAGGAAAAAATTAAAAACTCAGAGTTGGATCAATGATAGCAGATGGACAAACTGAGTTTATGTTCAGTTAATGAGAGATTAGACTTAAGAAGTCACTTTTTCTTCAACTAAGTGTATTTTTGATATAATATTGACTTAAATTTGCTGTGTTTTCATAAACATCTATGTAATTACTGAATGAAATATAAGAAAATACATGATTTACACTGAAAAAAAACAGAGGATAAAATGACAATAAATGGTGATATTTTACTGAAGAAAATTTAAATATAGAGAAAAATACATTTGGGAACTGCCACTAAATTAGCATTGGGTCTTTATGGGTTATTATATCTGGAACTATTATTCTCAATGACTTTAAATCAAGTGTAGTGTCATGTGTCATGACCTGGGCATACTGCACATCATGACATCATAGGTTAAGGTTAAGGATTGGGGGTGTTCAGGGATATATACCTAGCCATCACTTCTGACAGCGTCAGCCTTGTTGTGTGTTGGATTTCAGCCAGCGCTTTTGTGTTTATTGTGTAAACTAATAAAAAATAATGGATTTGTCCTCTTAGCATGAACATCTGTGATCTCTCTCCCTGGTGTCATTCAACTTCCAAATCTCAATGACTCTAGAGCCCCCACACCAACTATCGAATATATTACATCAAATACCCCCATCCCTTACTCACAATCTATCCTCAGGAAGTCGTTGAGCAGCTGGAACAGTGGGAAGCTGTCCCAGCTGTCGGGGGGCTGGACCTCCAGAGCGGCGTCCATGTCGGCCGAGTACAGGCACAGGAAGGTCTCGGCATGTTCCACCATCAGGTCGGACCACCACGCAAAGGCCTTCAGATGGAGGGGGGGTGGGGGTAGTGGAAAAAGAACCAAATCAGACAAATACAGAATATGGAAGTAGATCTGAACTGGTTTTAAGTAGGCAAACATCTGAATTTAGTTTATCCAAAAAACAACCCAAGGTCCAGACAAATACAAGTTCTTCTCCAAACCTTCAGCTTCTATTTTGCCAGAATAATCACACATCTGAGAGCCTGACATACTAAAAACTAGTTCCAGTGTGCCTGTACATCAACATCCTGTTCTATGTGAATCAATTCCCAGTTGAATGTGTGAGGTTGTCAGGTTCTGTTTCTATGTTCCAGTTCCGTGGTCTGGATGCAGGAGATCAACTCCCAATAGAAGTAGGTGGTACTGGAGGAGACCAATAGGAACTATATTAATATCTGTAACCATTTACATGGGAGAACCCATAAATAAAAGGACCATTAGAAGGAAAGGAACAATTATATTTCCAAAATATTGTCAGAAAATGAAAAATTTACATTTCTTAAAACGGATCAAAATTTGTTGATATTGTCCCGAAGAACAAATAAAACAAATTATGAAATTAATCCAACTAGTAGTTTCATCAGAGAAGATGATTGATCAGTCAATGAGCCTCTTTACATGACCATCAAAATCCATCCAATAACCATTATAATCAGATCATTGTAGTAATCAGAACTTATACATGCCCTTAAGAAATGCAATAATCCTAAACCCCAGTTTCATACATTTCAGTCCATTATTAGATTTACTTAAAAGTTTGTAAAAACATAGTGGTGCAAAATCACACTTCCTGCTGTGTTCTACATAACTTCTATTTTCTACAACTAATTGTTGTTTCCATATGGAACTAAATAAATCAGTTTAATGTGTATACATGTAGAAAGACACAAGAGTATTGGGGAACAAGTGTGTTAATGATTTATTAGAATCAGATTGCTGCTGTTACCTGATAAAACAGGTCAGATTATTCTGTTGACATGATCTGATAACTCTACAGTGTAGATACTGATCAGAGTATTAGTGTAAATGTAAATGGGTTAGTGTCATCAGTGTACATCTGTAGAGCTACATCTAAAAACACATTAATGTAAACAAAGATGGCCGAAGATGGTGCCCTGAGGAATCCCAATATAGATGTATGCTTACTAATAATACCTCCAGAAATCATATAATGATCAGAGTATTAGTGTGAATGTGAATGGGACCAAACTGCAGTACTGTATGTGACTCATATCAACCACATTCATGAAACTGTAATAAAACTTTGTGAAGTGAGATGATCAGGATGAAACTCTGAGGGTTAATGACTCTACAATCGAGGGTTTGAATCTCATTTACTCCTGAAAACGTTCTCAGCTCAGCTCTCTCACTTTCCACCATATGAAACCAAGTTGTTGCTTTAACGACTTCACCGCAGGATCTCCGGGGAAGGATTCTTCACAAGTGGAAGCAGAAAAAACAGCGCTTAGGCACGAAAAAAAAAAAAAAAAAAGAAAGAAAAAAAAATCACAGGCTTTTCTGTTGGCCCACAGAGGAAACAGCAGCAGCTCCTTAACAGGCTTGGCAGGGAGCTCCTTAAACACTCACCCACAGCTCCTTCAGCAAGCCAATCAGACGGAGGAGGATACGAGGCACACGCCGCTCGCATCGTCGCCATCGTACAGACGCAGAGTGGCGACTGTTACCGGGCCCAGATCCTCTCATGCACATCAAAAACACTCGCCTCCTTCATGCTGTGGTCGGTAAGAGGAACCCTGGGGATCCCTGGTGTTTGCTCATTCACATCAAGCTGTCAACACTGTAATGTGAATGTACCCATGAGCCCACGGTGGTGGTGGGAGGGGTCATGCACTGGCCATGGGAGCGCTGAGTGTTGGATACTTGGCAAGAAAGTAAACAATGTGTGTGTGTCTCTCATGTAATCATCACTTTAACACAGACTTTAATGAGGGATTAGACTCAATGCAGAGATAAAGATGTTCAGTCTGTTGTTAACGGCAACACAGCATCAGATCATTCAGCTTTAATTAGTTTCATACGAACAAAACAAAGATGGCAATGGTGGAAAACAGGTGGCTATTAACTGCAGGATCAACACTGAGGTTTCTGATGGGTATAGGTCCATTGTTACATTGTACATAGTCAGTTATATCATAAGCTTTAACACTGAGCTTTACAGTTACAGCTGTAAAGATAAAAACTACAAAATGCACATACACTGTAGATTTTGCAGTGTTAATTTGGAGACAATGGGACCAAATACCCTCTAGAAGAAGTTAAATAAACTCTCTAAGTGTTGATTTAACACTGCAAAATTTACTGTGTACGAGGCAGTAAATGTATATTTTCTGGATATTTTTTGTAAATCTTCAGGAAAGTGAAAATGTTTGGGAATGTTCTTAAAACATAGCTCAACTATTCCGACTTTTATGTCTGTGTGGGTTCTTATTTGCCCAGGTCATTGTTCTTCTCAGTTCAACTGGACTGATTTAGCTCTTTGGAAAACATTTTGTCTCTCATCCAAGAGACTTCAGTCTTTTTACTTTATGAAACTAACAACAGAAACTCAAACAAATGGAATTAGATATATAATACAAATACATGTCACATTAATGAAAATAAATATAGAATTTAATTATTTGATTGCTTTTAAATGAACCATAACAATTTTCTTATTTGTTACATTTACTCATGGTATAAACCAAAGTAAATCTTCACTTGCCATATTTGCTTTGGCAGACGGACTACTGTTAACATGAATGATAAATTGGGCATTTGTCATATTAATCAGTGTAAAAGACTTGAATATGTGACATTAATCACATCAGTGACACACACCAGGGCTTCGTAACAGGATGAGCAGTAACCAGCATCAGATCCACCTTCATTCAAACTGATGGATCCTACAATGACGCCAACCGTTAGTGTTCACGGTGCGATCTGACCAAACCTGAGGCGCTTTTTACCAGTTGAGTCTAATGCTGGTTAACATGGTCAACTCGTGCTCAAATGCTCTGAGCAGCAGTTTATGTGTTTGACTGAAGTGCAGAGGAGGTGATCATGTGATCACAGTGAGCATGCCTCGCATTTACTCAATTATTTGCATTCAGGATCCAATGGAGAGGGATGGGATTCTGTATGGGAGAAGGAAGTTTGACAACCTTCCTCAAGCTGATTGACTGAGGTCAGTAACCACACATGGAAACACAGCTGAGCAGATTATTACTTCACTGATGGAACAAAACACTGGAACACTGACAGGTTCAAGGTGAAGACGCTGTTATCTCAGTACCATGACTTTGATTAAACAGAATGTCAACATTTAGTCCTCAAAGATGAAGAAGATGGTGCGTTGGAGGCAGATCAGAAGGACCACCCAAAACTACTTACAGTGATTCTAAATGAGGAAACCCAGGTCTCAGTCCAAACCAGTGTCTGAGTCCAATCCTTACCATTGAACTTCCAGAATTGAAAGCCTCTGTCTGGCTATATGCCTGCCTCAAACAAAGGCCTACAATATTTGAACACTGTTAATGACTGTGTTGAGGTTTATTCCAGGAAGTGTTTGTCTGAAAAAAACATTGCGATCTGTTCACCAAAGCTAGATTGCCCTCCTTTGAATATATGAAGCCAAATCAATCAGATTATTCTGATTTATTAGGTTTTCCTTCATACGTGTGCTGTGTAATACAGAGTCATTGTGTCTTGCATTCTTATGAATTCTTTGATCTGGTTGTTCTTCGATCAACTGATCTGAGGAAATGAAGATTCAGTTCTGCTGCACTGTCTGCATGGAATACTCTCAAAGTCAACTGATCATTTTGGAATTTGTTTCTCTGGAAGCTTTTTTTTCCCACTAAAACAATAATAATAAATCATCAAACTGTTTGCAATCTTCTAAACGATTGCTTATTTTCATTTATTGTATGAAATCTATCTTTGACCTGTCTTTATTGTTGTGGCGTATGTTGCTAACCTCTTGGCTAGGTCGCCATGCAAATTAATCTCAGTGAGCCTTAACTGATAAAATAAAGGTTAAATGAAATAAATAGAAATAAAGAGCTTCTTCTGCTAACATCTTGATGACAGATACTACATCCCACCTGCAGAGGTCTTGTGGGTCCAGATCTTGGGCCACAGCTGGTGGATCTAGACAGTAATAGGTGAGTGGTAACAGCAAAAAGTCAAAAACAGTGATTCAGGTGATTGGATTGTGCCTGTACCTCAAGGTCATCCTGTGGTCTTTTGGTCACACTGATTCGCTCTACCAGGAACATAACATCACCACCACCTTCCCAACAGTGTGTAGATCCACCATTTGATGCCATACCAGGTCTGAGCTGAGACGTGGATTCCAAAGACCTCTGAGGGGGTTTTGTAACATCTGCTACCAGTACGTCATCACCAGATCCTTTAGGTCCTGTAAGGTCACAGGTCTTGTCTTCATGGGTTGGACTTGTTTGTCCAGCATATTTTTTCCAGCTGCTGGATTGGACTGAGGTCTGGTTCTCCTTCCTTAGACCACTGTCGGTACCAGGACCATCCAATACGAGTTGATGTTTTGGTGATGCTCAGACCCAGTCATCATCATTACTAGTGATCTTGTAGCACCTGTTGCACATTTTTCTTCTTTCAAAGCATCAACTTTGAGAACTAAACATTCACTCACTGTCTAATAGAACCCACCCACAGACAACAAACATGGCAATGAGATAATCATCACCATCACAACTTCACCTGTAAGTGTCAGAATGTTCTAGCTAATTGGTGTAAACCACAAGTCATGGGTGATTTGGGTAAAATCTGACAAAACAGGGCACAGGGTGATGTTTTTCACAACTGTCCCCTTGTTTTCTCACTGCGTTAAATGAGTTCAACATGTCAAACACGGCGTCAAAGTGCTTGTCTCTGTTCCTCATCACCATGGTGGCAAAACGGGTGCTAGCTTAGATGCTAGCAAACATTGTCACAAGCACTGGATTAGCAATGACCACAAGCTGAAAGGGATTCTGGGTCATTGTTGAAAGGGGAGGAGTAATGATTGTCACACCCAGACCTCAACCAGAAACTACTTATTCTGTGTATCTGAAAAAAGCACAGCCACTTCTGTTACTGGTATCTCAGGGCAATTATCTGTGAAAGATAGTATCTTTGGCTTTAGTTCATATTAAACATTTACTCTGCTTAATGTTAACATCCAAGTAGCTTCATTGAGTGTCTATTTAACGAGCAAAGGAGGAATATTTTATTTAACTGGCAGATGTTCAAGACATTTTTTCACACCAAGTAAAGCTAAATTCATTGAAACTCTACCTGAAATGGGCTTTTTTCCCCAGTCAGCATGATTGCAGTTCTTGGTGAATATATTCCAGCAAGTTCTGTTTTAAAATATTTTGGGTGTTTTTTCTTTAAGATTTTAAGAAACTTAATTAAACCTGTTAATTAAAATATGGTCTATATTTATGCAAATTGAGTGAAACAGTAGAAACTACATCTTTGAAAAGTCTTCATTAACACTAGAAATATCAGTCTTTACAAAATAAACTAAATTATTAATTAATTTAATAACAAAAAGAAGTGAAACCTGTGAAGAATTTAAGATAATACTTTAAATTCCAGAAAATAAGTGACAGAAAGTGGCTACGTTTATGCACGTGGATGGAACATTTGTGGTTGGGATCAGGAAGTAACAATGATCCTATAAAACAAGAGTGGTTTGTTTCAGGACATGCACAGGACTTACAGTAGGTTAGGAAAGGGAAGGAAATGGGACTAACATCACTTAAACAATCACATACCTCTTTTCCCTGTTCAAACATTCCCCGAAAACCACAAAAACCATTGAAATAAAAAGCAGAGAAGGAATCAGTCAATGTGAATTTGGTCTGAATAGAAAGTGAGAACAATGTGAAACCATCATGAATAAGGCAACACAAAGAGCAGCAGAAATGGACACTCGGGTCCACAAGTATTTGGACACAAACTTTACATAAGGATGAGGTTGAAGTGTGGACTTTCAGCTTTAATTCCAGGGGTTAAAGTCAAATATTGCATTAATGTATGATAACAATAATGCAACATTGCATTGGCTCTATTTTTGTTTCATTTGTAAAACCTACACACCTTTTCACTCAAAATAGGATATTATACACACAAGAGCAGCTACATAGACATGGCTGCAAAAACAACTGAGATATACTATATATCTGTAAACTGAAATAAAACTAACAAAAATATGCAGCAAAATTAAGTAAATAATCAACATGAATAAAACTAAATGTACCAATCTGAACCTGATGGTGGACAAAGAAGCTTGTCCAGCTTCAGATATTTAAAAAAAATACCCTTTTAACCTCTGCATTTTTAGTGAAAATACTGCAAAGTTTGGACATAACAAGGTCCAACTAATGAAGCGTACAATCATCTCCATGAACATGTTCATAAATATTTGAACCCACAAAAACCAGCTGAAGGTGTCTGGAGTCTAAACACCTGGAAAAACATCTGCAGGAGGAAACTCAGCATCTGGAGACGTGCTCAGATCCAATCAAACAATTCTAAATGAAGGTTAATTCCTCTTTAAGGTGGCCATGTAAACAGCCAATTCCAGTTGAAAATGACTATTCAGAATTAAACTTAATTCTGAATAAGGTCACTGGTTTATTGCACTCTTAATTCCAAAATCGATAATTCCTCTGACACGTAAACAACTAATTCCTCCTTAACATTATTCCTGTTGTTCTACCCATGCTCCTGGTCTTGTCACAATGACGCAAATATTTTGAGGCGATGACACACATATTCTACGCTGCTGGCAATAATATATTCATACGGGTGAGCTGCTACTTCATCGTTATTACAAAAATAAATGCGAAAATCACATATAGTATCTGGCCTTCCGTGTTGCTAGTTGAAACGAAAGCAAAACAGAAAGTGAATGCAACTGTTTTCTTCCAGTAGGCATTCAGACGTTAACTGGCTGTTCTGTCCAATTAGAACCCTCTGTTCCTCCAGCTCTTAAAGCCCAATTAACTATAGTTTAACACCCATTTCCCATGGAAACCTGTATTGGGCAGTAACATTTTCATGTAAACATGAAGGAAATAGCTTTAATTCTGAATTATTTTATTTAAAATAAATAATTCTGAATTAAAAAAAAAAAACATGTAATTTATAGAATCGTTATAGATACAGCTATCAATGAAAAACATTGAAAACAGGCAAAACTTGGAAAAAAAATATAGTAAAACATCCTAGTAGTAGAAGATTGCAAAAACAACACGATCACTATTTATTTACAGAATTCACCACTAAAACGTGACAAAAATGCAGCTAAAAGTAATAGAAATAGTCCATGTCTGTGTTACCGAGTTGACTCTGTTGCTCTAAGCTCCACCCAATTTCAGTCCTTCCCACCAGCCAATGCAGATCCCTACCTTAATGTGTTTTAGACCAACAGAAAGAACCCAATCTCAGATAAAAAAAATTATGTAAATAGCTCAATAGCAGTTGTCTATTGAGGGTTAACGTGAAAATCAAGTTAAAAACCTTGAATCGAAGCTGAAAAGTCCACACGACTGTATGTGGATTGATTCATTTCAGATCCACAGAAGTGAAACTACAACACTAGTGCCACCGTCCACATGCGTTAACTGTGTTGTGTTGCCTGTTTAGTCTGATTTTTGTGTTTTCCAGATGAGACGTCGCTGTGTCGTGATGCGAATAAACCTGTAGTTTTGTGTCAGCGACTGCCCACGGAGCAGAGAAGATACAGTACGATGATTGAACGGAACAGGCCGTCACCGCTGCAGGACGTTCTGTTTACCATTATCAACAGGAACGTACACAAAACCTGCAGACGCGCCGTCAGGGGGAATAAAAATCAACTTCAATTCAGCGTTGATGGTGAAACAAATCTTCTGCTCAGAGAGGGGTTTGGTCATTTAGATTCTGGTTTTAACATCTCTACTGGAGATACAGGAAAAAAGATGAGTCCAAACACTTGCAAATGGGATTTCTGAAGCATCTGAAACTCCAAATAAACTCTTACATACAGTCGATAGTCAACTTCACATTTAATGCTTTGTGTTATTCCATTAGCTACAACAGAACCTATATTTACTGCAGTCTTCACAGATAACCCATGAAGAGACTTGACAATAAGGACTGATTTACACCTGATATTTAACACACACACCTGTGACTGTGATAGATCATTATAAATATGGTTTAATTTAACCCATAAAGACCCAGAGTTATTTTTATGTCAGTTCCCAAATTATTTTCTTTTCTGCACTCTAATTTTTATTAAGTGATTCATCACCATTGATTATTATATTACCCTTTGTATTTAGCATCATTTCAGTGTAAATCATGTATTTGTATCATGTATTTTGTCTTCTGTAGTGGACACTTTATTTAAAAAACAAATAAAAATGTCCACTGAAAAAGTCTCTCATTAACTGAACATAAACCCAGTGTCTCCATTCACTGTCATTGATCCAACTCCATGGGTTTAAGTGGTGAGTAAATGTTTGAAAATTCTCATTAATTTTGTTCATTTTATTAATTACTTTGGCTGTCTTTGTTAATTGTCTTACTTATTTTTTTCCATTTTATGTATAATTTTCTGGATTGTCTTTCTCTTTCTTCATGTTGTTAGTTTCAATTATTATTTTATTTGCTTTTTCCTTTTTAAAATTTCGTTCAGTGCGGTTTATATTTCTTTCCGTTACTTAACTTTCTGTTACATTCACTTTTATTAAATTTGTTGCTTATTTAAGGCTTTTTTCCACTTGATTTTAGTCCATTACTTACTTCTTTTTTCACATTAATTATTATTTTGTGTGGGTGTTTTTTTTTCTTTTGTTCATTTAATTTAATACATATGAAACCAGTGTGTTAATTGTGTACTTTGCCAGTTTTTGTTCACTGTGTAGCTTATATTGCTCCCTGTTACTTATTATTTAGTTTCTTTGTTTTTGTTAATTTGTGTTAATTTTGTTGCTTATTTGACTCTTTTTTCCCCCCACTTCATTTTAGTCTATTGATTATCAACATTTTTGTTCATTTGATTATATATATATATATATATATATATATATATATATATATATATATATATATACACACAGATACATAAAAAAAACAGTGTGTCCATCCTCTGTCATTGATTCAACTCCATGGGTTTTACTGGTGAATCAATGTTGTAGAACATGGCATTGTTTCCATGGTAACTACAGAGCCTCTAAACATCCAAATAGGTTATATCTGATGACCATGAAATGGATGAAAAACTGCTTTTTACACCAATTATTGACATGTATTGATAGGATTAGTGGATCAACAAGTATTAAACTGTTAAAATCAGTAGATGGTTTAGGTTAAAGGTGGATGTGTGGGTCTTTAAGGGTTAACTTAATCAATGGGTCAAAGGTCACCTACGTTAGGGTTAAATACAGACAACAGACGGATGAAGCTAAATAATGAGAATCCTGGACTTTAACTCGATGATGACAGTAATCCTTCAGTGTGTTTTTATTTTATGTCCATTTGATCCACATTAAAGACACATTTCCACTGCTCTTCCAGAAAACTGATTCCACTTCAGACCGTTTGATCCTAAAGATAGTTTAACATTAAATTTACCAGAAAATAATGCATGTCAGAATTAACATGTGTGAATAAATACCCATGATTCCTATGAAAAATAAAGAAAATAAAAGCAATGAAGAGTTCATAAATGAAAATGTAATGCCATGTCAAAATTAATCTGGATATTTTCCTTTACATCGCTTTCTTTCATCCATGTCAATGATCATTTTTGTCACTAGCAGAGTTTTTATTCTTTGTTTTAGGAAGACCAGCCAGAAATGATCAAACAACAGGTTCTACCAGGTTTCTATCAGGTTTGATTCAATTCATGTTGGATGTTTCTGTTCTGTGCTTCTGATCATGGGGTCAGAGGTCAAACTAAATAGTGACTTTAACCTTTACAACAGTACAATGTTATTGTGTTGTTGCAAGTGAAGAAATTAGAAATAAATATGTATGAATATTTAACCCCGAAAACCAAAATAGATACATGATATTTGTATAATAGATCTAATGTGGTGGTCAAATCTATTTTACTAAATTTCATGACAGACTTTAGTTTCTGCACGCGCTCCATCCAATGTAAAAAAAAAAAATAAAATAGAAGAAAAGAGATATTTTGTAATGCATTTTTGAAAGCTTTGAAGATGTGTTTACTTTTGTCCAAAAAATATTTATTTGTATGTGTTTTAAGTATTTATTTATTTCATTTTATTTATACATTAATTTTTTATATTAAAATTTCAAATATTTATTATTTATTATTATTTATTATCACATTGGAAGTACTGGGATAGGAACTTAACCTTCCAGCATCAGTGTGAGCACATTATGCACATTTTGCGCTACATGTTATAAAAGGTCATACAAAGTCAGAATTTAAAAGTTGTTCATATTTGCTCAAATACGTCAGGTATTCACATGGACATTCAAATGGAAATTTCCAGAAGGTGTGGGAGCCTTTTTTAAACATGGCCTTGTAAACATTTGACATTCACACAATTTACTAATCCACACTCCATGCATCATTGTTATGACAGGCTGATACTGATATTCAGAAGCTCACTGGCAGTGACTAAGGATTATTTCTAGTTTTTGATGATTTATTTATTTATTTTTCTGTAGTATTATTCTTTCTTTTTCTTAATGTGCTAAGATGATGACATTCATCTATTTATATAACGTGTCTGTAACAATTGAACACCTATGCACTATGTTCTGAAAACAAATGAAATAAAAAATTGATTTAAAAAGTCATAAATTTTTACATGATTTTTGAAATTCTGACCCATTCACTAAAATCAACAAACTGTAAAAAAATAAAATAAAAATTGTCCATGAGTGAGTACAAAATGCAAATGCACATGTGACATAGCACAAAAAATAATAATGTTGGTATTAATTATTGACATATGGATGGGAAAAAATAGCTAATTAAATTTGTATGTATAATATTGAAAAAAGTAGGTTTTTTGTGTTTTCTGCATGAAATATATGGCTTGTTTACATGATAATGTTGTATTTAAATGGTTTAAAGGTTTGAAATGACACTTATTAAATACAGTATTTGGTTGATGAAATGCAAAAAAATGTGTATAAAAAAAGCTATGAAAAACATAATGACATTACAATGGTACTGCACAGATTATACACCGTTAGTGTTAGGAAGGACCCCTATGTGTGGGACACCAGAGGGTTAAAGACCTGTAGGATCCAGATGGGACCTGCAGACCAGGACTGACCTCGGCGTGATGCTCCTCGTTCTGCTGAAGGACCTCGATGACCAGCTCTGCCAGACGGATGGTGTCCTCCAGTTTTTTGGCGGGGGTGACTAACCGGCCTACATTCTCTGAAGCACAAAGGTACAAACGTCAGCAGGTGCAGCTCCTTTCTGTCTTGTCTGATCAGTATCTGCATGTTTCCTGTCTCCAACAAACGGCTGGTGTTGCTACGGTTACATGCAGCCTATGAACTAACTGTCATGTCCAAAGGTGTCGTCTGCTCTGACTAAAACTGTTCAACATGCACATTATCCTGTTCATTCCAACAACTGAAGCTAAAGGATAAAGTCACTCACAAATTCTGGATAAAGCTGTCGCATCCTTAGTCGAGTCTAAAGGTTCGGCCTAAATCACTGGGACAATCTCAGGGTCATATAACAAACACAGGCATAAAATATCATGTGTCATAATTAGGGCTGGGTATCAAACGTCAGTGAGATGTTCCAGATTTTAATCAGAACTACCTAACATTTAGTTTTTCAGTGGTGTTCAATACATTACCCAGCCCTAGTTATTGTCCATTTATTGGTTGGTACATAGTGTTAGTGGGATCGGCCGTGACCCCCATGATGACCCGGGCTGGAGTGAATGTTCATCCAGATGATCATGGGCGTGATGAGGGATGTAAAAGACATGTTGACACCGAACACTCATCATGCAGTAATGCAGTGGGTATGTCACACTGATCTCTGCAGGATCGGACTTACACATCCACATGTGGACCTGCAATGAACTGCTATGAACCCAGATGGAGGAACACCTGAGATCTGACGTGAGTAGAGTTTATACCAAACCTACAGTTTTAGAGCAGAGTGTCTATGTCATATGCCGTCAAACATATTTTAGCCTCTGAGGGCAATGAAGTAGAAGAATCCAACTAGAACTGAGCATTACAACATAGTACAGAGCCTATTAACACAATTAAAGACCATCAAACATCCACAGATAAGGATTTCCACGTGTGATGTATGGGTTCAGACTTATTTAATTAAGCAGTTTGTTGAAAAAATAAAACAATTATTAAAAGTTTACAAATCTGAGATCCAACTCTTAATCTTTGGTCAAACAGGGTCGATTGTTGTACAGAATTCGCTAAAGGTCAAGTTGTATTAAAACAGTTAGCAACCCATTTGTGATCATGTGACCAGTTTTGCATGGATCCACTTGTTGCTCAACCCCTTTTAAAGACTGGTTTTATTTTTGTACTCTTTGATGCTCTAATATTCATTAAAGTAGTTTTACTCGTCCAACAGGCCATCAGCCAAATATTGGATTGAAGCTTTTCAATCATTTCAATTTGAAGTGTCAGAATGGAATCTGCTTTTGTTGGTCTACGTCGTTCTGTATGTCAAGGTTTGGGACGACCTCTGTGACTGTGATAGACGCTTCTGAAAGGGAACATGCTGACTTCAGTTTCCAGTCAGTTTTGCATCAGCTCAGAATGTTTGAGTGACCATACTGACTTTTTAAATTGATGGTTCTACACTGTAGATTTTGCAGTGTTAATTTGGAGACAATGGGACCAAATACACTCTAGAAGAAGTTAAATAAACTCTCTAAGTGTTGATTTAACACTGCAAAATTTACTGTGTACCCTAGATACCCTAATAAGTTCATGATTTGTTGGTTGTTCTGCATCAGGTTTAGAAGAACTAACATGATTTTCCATTAGACTGACATGATCTAAAGTCTTTTGGAAATGAAATGCTGATGTTTTAAAGCCACTTTGTGCAGAATTTACATTGAGCTTCAGTTTGTCAAACAAAATAATAGCAAGTGATTTTCTGACTTGAATTGTTTACAAATATTCCACACATCATGACCTTAAACCCATGAGTTTTAGTGGCTTTGTTAAAGACAAAGCAATAGGTTTGATGCATGGAATGTCACCTGCATGCACACAGTGTTTGCTACCATGCGTGAATGTTGGGTTACTCATCAGCAAAAGTGATTTTCACTGGTAATGTGTGAATGATCTGAAAAGTGTCTGTTTGTCATCATTTCACTGCTTCTCATCATTTGTCCTGAAGCTAAAATAGAAACCGACATTTAAAGTTTGAAGAGGTTTTTTTGGTTGTTCCACAAAAAAATTATTCCAATTCAGGAACATGCTTACAAGGCCAGGTCAAAGAGAATCTTAATCAATGAAGGAAAATATTTTCAAGAGCTTGTTTTTTGCCAAAATATTACAATGCCTGCTTGAAGTTGCGGTCATTTTTGCTGGTTGAAAACATGTAACTTCTGTGAGAGCAGTGAAAAACACGTCCGGGTGGGAATCACACCAATGCCAACACAACGCTCCTGGGACATTTCCTGCAACGTTGCTTTGACCTTGTTCAGGAACGCATCGAGGAGGTTGTGACGGGGTCTGTGGTGGGATGGTTTAAGGAAGGACTGGATGTTTTCTGGTTAAACATGAGCTCGTAGCAGATGTTAAGATACACAGCATAACATCACCTGGATCCGTCAGGTTTTTATTCTCCACTAAGTGAGAGTTAAAGGATATAGAAATAAAGGTTGCAAGGACGGAGAAGAGGTAAGAGAAAGAAGGAATGTTTAAGGTAGAAGGAGAGAGAAGAGATGGAACATTTAATAAACTGTAGAAGTCAGTTCTAAGTAAGAACAACAAGTACAACAGAGAAGGTGAGTGTCCTCGCCGTAACCGAGTGGAAATCTGAAAACCAGGCCAAAGTCATGTTCACGTCAGGAATCTGCATCCTCGCTTTTCTCACCTGAATCCAAAGCACTGACACCTGAATGAGTTTCCCTTAAAACCAGTGCAGGATGTTGACGTCTTTGACTAAAAATCACAAAACATGATCCTAAACACTGAGGAGGATTTACACACAAGCAAAGTAAAAATGCATTCAAGTCGCAGACAGACAGACAGACAGACAGAAAACAGTCCGAAAGACAGAGCCAACACCAGGACGTCGCAGACTGAAACCACAGATCCAAACACAGCAAACGACTGGAGGGGGATGTGAGGGCGAGCTGGTCGAGGTGGCGGTTCATGCTGGTTGGAGGAGGTTCAACAGGTGCAGAGGTGGGGAATGAGGAAGGTACTCACGAATGGTTAAATCCATCACTTGAGACGCCAAGCAGAAGACAGGATGCTCATACATCTCTCTCTTTTTCCCTACAGAGAAAGAGGGAGGATACCGAGGCATGCGAGAGGGCGGGGTCAGAGTTCATCAGGGTTCGACCAATATGACGTTTTCTTCACAACGCATTCGTACGTTCATCAATAATTTGACCAGGTAGGTCAAAGTATTGGGCCAAAGGTGCAATATGTACCATCGAGGAATCTAAAGTTTTAGGTGAGTTCAAGTTCAAGAACATAAAAACTAAGAAATGTTTTCATGGAACCCTAAGAATCAGTAAGGTTCTTCAAGAACAGCAGATAAAAAAGGCCAAAACAAGGTGTTCGACTTTATTTTAAATGGAAGATCATCCTGTTTTTGTCCTTAAATATGTCTTAAATATGTGTCAAATGTTACCTGGTGGGTGTTAAGAGGATTTATTCAGCTCTCATTTACAGCTTTTCTATTGGTAAAATTGAAATGAGAAATTAAACTATCCTCTGTCAACCTAGATACAATTTGTATCAAGTCAGTGTCAACGTTTCTGAACAAAAAATGTGTGTCACATCAACCACTTTGAGGGTTTTACAGCTTATGATGCTGAATATTAATGTTATGAGGTTTTATGGTCTTATTAAATTTACTGATTGCTCTAAATTTAGAGATACAGGAACATTCTTCAAAAGAGAGCAAAACCAAATTGCTTTTTTATGCAAGTAGCCAGAAATTTATATTTTTTGGGGGGTTACAGTGACCTGTGGCCACCAAATCATTGCTTCCAAGTGAACATATTTTAAGATGCTTTCTCCCAGTTCCTACGATACCAAGTCCAAGAAGTAACACAGACTGAACTAGAAAAACACTCTGAGAGTGCACACCTCCACCAAGGTAGACCCCCCCCCCCAGATCACCAACAAAATCTAATCATTTCCAGATCTCCCCATCACCAACCTGCCCTGAAAATGTCATCAAAATCCATCCATACGTTTTTGAGTTATCTTGTACACAAACAACAAACAAACAAACCAACAAACACTGGCAAAAACATAACCTTCTTGGTGGAAGTAATTATATACAGAAAAACCTTCGTATGTTGGGAGTTGGGACTTTAACTGAAGTCGTAGACTTAAATCCGCCATCATACATCCTGAAGAAGCCAGTCTCTCAATGACTGATCACATGACCGTCACGACCATCATCTCATTTAATTCATTTGCTGTAAAATGTGTTTTTGGTTCAGAAATGTTAACATTATTTACAGTTTGAAATTATTTTTGTTAACATTTGTACTTGTAAAAGTAAAAATGGTCAATTGTGTGAATCCATAAAGCACCTTTGGTCGTTCCTTCACTAGCCTCGGCATCAGATGCTCAGACGCCTCATGCCGACACTTTACTGATCAACCAAAGAAATTAAACATCATATCAGTCCAACCTCAGAGGCCATGTTCCCTGGTTCTGCTTCTGGTTCTGTCTGAGTTTGGTGAGAGTTTTTACAGCAGCAGGGGGTGGGTGGGTGGGTTTCCGTGGATCCATGAGTGGGGGTTTAGAGTAGACGTTGGATTAACCATTCGTTGAAGCGTTTTAATCTCAAGTGTCAGAGCCTTTTGGCCAATTGACAGGAAGGTTTAGGAATCAACAAATCACAGCTGAGATACTAAGGCTGGTCCTCCTTAGTTTCTTCAGGGAGGTGATGGTTTCTTTACAGACATCATTTATAATTGACTGGTTGAAGAAGGTATATGTTGAATGAAACTCAACATTTTGGGAAATGTGCTGCGAAACTTGCTCTGGTGAGGAAAACAGAAATGTGTACACCCCTGGGCCTTATCCTTACTGTGAAATAAAGTTTGTAGCTTTGACTCCAAAATTAATGCAGTGAATAAAAGCATGGTTATATTCAACAATCCAAGAACTACCCAAGATGTTCTTGGATTTATGGAGCCAGTGACTTTTTAGGGAAAGAAATTGAAGCAGAGAGGATGCAAGAGGTATCAAAGGAAACGCTATGTTTTATTCAATAAACATAATCTGCAAAAGTCTAATTGATTGATTAGTGATGAATCAAACCCAAATAAGACATGATATTAGACTAAAATCTTGATCTTAAAATATTAACGTTTACACCTGCCTTTCTTTTCTGTGTGTCATCAGCAACATGAAGTCACTTCAATCTCCAGTTTAATTTGTTTAGTTGTCTGGTTCTGTCTCTATGTTCCAGTCCTGTGGTGTGTATGCAGCAGATCAATCTCCCAATAGAAGTAGCTGGAACTCAACTCATTCATTCAAAGTCCATATATGACTTCTCTTTGTGATTAATAGGAAATATAGAGATATCTATAACCATTTACAACATTTTTAATATTTCAACAATTCATAAAAAAAATCTAAAAATTAATGAATTAATCTAACCAGTAGTCTCGGCAAAGATGTTTGAAAAAATTGCTAATGAAGACAACTTGGGATGAGAAATCGGGCCATTGGTCAAAATTTCTGATCGAAACATCGGTGTTCAAATCTATGCCATTTTGACCAGGACTCCCTGGAAGAAGAGACACTTAGTCTCAATGGGACAATCCTGGCTAAATAAAGGATAAATAAAATAAAATAAAATAAAAGTTTGATCTGTTTATACAGTAACACGTAAAAACAATCAAAGTTTATCAGTGATATTTATGTCGTCATGATCTTATTTTGAGATGTTATATCACCAAACCCAGGATCCCTCAGGGGTTGATCTGTGGACGCCTCTAGTTTAGGACATGATGAATGTCTGGAGCTGAATGAACATGACTGTGGGCCTGAGACCAGAAGTAACCTCTAACCTCCAAATCTGCCTCAACTTTATCTGCTTGTTCATGGCGTACCCACAGTGGAGATAAATCCTCCACAAATTAGATGATGACGTCGGTGACGACAAAGGCAACAATGAGAATGTTGATAATAAAAATACATTCTTGGTGGTCTTCTATGAGACCAGAATATGACTGATCTGAACGATCCTCCTACCTCCTGATTCAAGCATATTTCCCAAAATGTGTGTGTCCTTCATGGATTTAGAGAAGGAGCATAAAAGTGCAGAGTAATTGATCATTCTGTAAAAGGTTTGGTTCTCCGCAGCAGAAACCAGATGTAATGTTTGCAGGATCATCTTTGATGCCTATTAAAGAAAACGTGGTCCATGCAACAGGAAAAGTCAAAAACACTGAACTGCCACCGAAGGCAGCGTCACCACGGCTCGTTCATTGGCCTTCCTGTTTCCAAAGATCAGCTGATGAGAGGCAGTGAAAGCCAATGAACAAGGAGAAGAAAGGAGTGAAGAATGGAGGTCACTGAGGAAGAGGGAAGAGAAGGAAGAGGAGGGGAGGAAGAGGAGGAGGGGGAGGACCAGAGAAGCTAAGGTCGAAGTCAAAGGTTGGTGGAGAATTGAATGCATTTTTACTTCCTCTACATGTTTCTAATGCTGAAGGTAAAGCAAAGTACACATTTATCACCGAAAACCCATAAAACGCCAACAATGGTAAGAGACACCAAAGGCTTTATCTGCAGCTGTGAAGGAAAACGGAAGAGTTAGAGTCTTATTCTTTCACATACAAACAACAGGAGTATTCTGATACTACAGGGGTGTCAAACATAAGGCCCTAACCGACCCCCAATGGAGTCTGGTCCCTCCCATGGCACGAGTGGGTGAACTGTCTATAGTAGTTTAGTACATTATACTTTAGTTCAGGTTCTACATTCATTAAAATACTGTCAATAATGATGATAATTGCACTTATTTGGCTTAACAAACTTCACATTGTTAAAGTTATTCACATTTCTTTGAAGGATAGTTTGTTGATGTAAACATTTTCATCATGTAATTACGTATTTCACCCTAAAATAAAGAAATGTTTGAATTAGTCCTTTATTCCTATTATTTTACTGGTCTGATCCACTTTAAATCATCTTGTTCTGGGTCTGAATAGAACTTGAGCTAACATGAGTTTAACAAACCTGTGATATTACATATCACCATACAGATTAATTTTTAGCATCTAGTCTGAGTGAATATGATTTTGCATAAATCATACTGTTGCCTTCCTTAAATGGAGTGTTTTATTTCAGTTACAGTGATTGTTACCTCATTATGTGGTTGTTTAATATTTAATAGAGCACTGCAGAGCTGACATATGAAAGTTAGCATCACTTTTTTTCCCTTCAACAAACCATGTTTTTCCATTAAATAATTAAGTTAGAAAGTAAACTGTTAAGAAAAATAAAAATAAAAAGGAAATGAGTTTGTTGACAGTGTATGTCCCCAAAATTCATTTAGCCAGATTAGAAAAGAGGAAAACGCCATTTTAAGACAAATAAAAGACCTCAAAATTCATGTTAAAGGTACTAAGACACAACCACCAACTTCTGAAACATCTGAAGCATGTTTCTCTGACTGATTTCTGCAGTGCTCTACATGTTTTAACCCTCTGGTATCTACTCCAGGTGAGCATATTAGTTACACGTTGTACTTCATGTAATTAATGGTCATCATTTTTTACAATTTGTTTTAGGTCAGAATTCAAATGTTTTTAATTTTTGCATGATTTTTTTTCCTCCTTCCACCAAAACCATCTCATTACAAACAATGTTAAATTCCTGCACTAACATCCTTCTACCTGGTAAAAAGAAAATGCACACTGACACATTTAACATTTAATATTTGACCTTGGAGTTGAAGGACAAGAGTGAGTATTTAAAATTTTAGTATGTTAAGTTATTGATGATGAGAATAGATTAAAAGTTTTTCTTCTTCCCACTCCTTTTCGGGTGTAAATTAATGATTTAGAATTTCTTTTTTTTCTTTTTGACTTGCAGGTGCTTGAAATCATCAATCAATCAATCAATCAATCCTAACCCAAAAAATAATAATGTATATTAACCAATGTTGTGGTTAATCACTGATATATGTCAGGATAAATAGCACAATTTTTATGTAGAATATTGAGAGAATTTAGTGGTTTTTTTGCATTAAAATATAGTTCGTTTATATTACAAACATGTCATTCAAATGATAAAAAATATGTCTGTTATTGAGTATTTTTTATTATTGCTCAAGCTGATGAAATACAAAAAAAAAGAAGAAAACAAAAGTACGACACTGTGCAGATTCTGTGCTGTAGGTGATCAAGAGACGTCTATGGCTAAGATACCGGAGGGTTAATTAAATTCATTTCAACAATTCCATTTTCATTGGCCTCTGGGATCAGAAACGTCCAAACACAGTCAACTCTAACAGTGTTAGATGTTGCCATACTAATATCCACATCTAGACGATCACATACACTGACACAAACCAGGATCTTGACCCCGCCCCCATTGGCGTCAGCATGGCGATGGGGCTGGACGTACCTTCCAGTTTGGCATATTCCGACAGACGCTGGTAGTTGACCAGCGCCGCCTGCTCCAGACACTTCCGGATCACGGCTTTGACCTCATCCTGTGGAACCGGGGTGACGATGTCTTTCATCAGGACCTGAACGGACACCGATTAGACAGAGATTAGATTCACAGAACATGTTCTACTCCAGTCACGAGCAGTTAGCGTCTGTTTTCAGCAGCTACACTACCTCAATAGTAGGGGTGTTAAACAAGCAGCCTGTGGGTAAAACTGGCTTCAATCAGGCCCCTGGGATAAAAAATTACACTGAGGATTTTCAACCAGTGTTGTCGAAACCATGTTAGTTCAGGTTCCACATTCAGACCAATATGATGTAAAACTGATCAGACTAGCAAAATAAGAACAAAATAACCTAGAAATAATAATTACAAACTTTTTGAGACCTCATTTATTAGCGTTAGAGGTGATTAATCATGTGGTGTGGTCCAAATAGTTGCTTTTTCATTAACCCTCAAATTGCAAAAATTAAACTTGCACATAAAAATGGAGTTAATGGAAAAACAGCAATTTCAACAAGACACAATTTTTCATTAAAGGTTTTTGCGCTTGCAACAGGTGGTCTGGAAATAGAAAGACCCTTTTTCACAACTACAGTTAGGTGAATTAAAAAAAAATTGATGTTCATGGTTGTTACAAACAAAGAAGTTTAAAAGAAACATGTTGCAGTATGTGGCACACACCAGGAAACCCAATAATTTTTTAATTTAGTATGGAATAGAGGGGCAATGAGATATAAATAAAAATAATAAAAATAATAATAATGCTAATAATGTTAATAATTATAATGGATATATCTGTAAAACAACAGATTAATGTCCTTTGCCATGTTCATGGAATGACTTTTTGTGTCATCTCACAACAATAAACAAACTAATCATCGCATTTGTGATTTAATCGAAAAACATGACATTACACACTTCTGGGTTGTTGTTTTTTTTATTTTAACAAGTATGGGTTAAGTTTTGCACTTATATCCAATAAAAAAGTGACTATTGGTGGTTGACATTTGACATTGATCATATCGGTGTCATTTTAATGTTTAAAGACTCTAATGAGGATGTGATTCAGTCCATTTGCGAGGAGACATGAAGATCTTACCCGCTCCAGCAGTGACAGGGTGGCCTTCAACGCCCCCTCTGGTCGTCCAAAGGGAAAACAGTATCTGTGGAGAACCAAAGTCCGTTAGCGTGAAGATCAGACCAACGTTGTCATGACGACACAGGACACTCACCTGAAATGTGTGATCTGATTTTCCAGAAGAACTCGTAGTCGCTCCTTGATCTCCTCAAACCGCTCCTTCTCCTCCACCGTCACTGTCCCAATGCCATCGGGTCTAGACGTAAAAAGACATAGGACAGTAAGACATGTTAGGACAGAATTAACAAGTCAGAGTTCAGAAAGAAAACTCTTCTAGCCTAGCCGCGCTAGATGCCCCGAGCGGCAGCGATTCTAATTTGCTACTATAGTAGTCTAGTTACGCTCAATGTAACTTTTGGCTAGATTTCTCTGAAACTGACGAATGACGGTGAAGTATAGAGTCAGAGAGTGGGCGTAACAAAGTGATGCTGCAACCATTCGGAGAGAAACAACTGGAAACATCCATAGAAGAACAACAACAATGGGTGGCGATTTCCTTTCATCAAAGATGAGTGAAGAAAGAAGCTACATATTAAGCTCCATAATCT
Source organism: Siphamia tubifer (assembly GCA_020466265.1). NCBI lineage: Eukaryota > Metazoa > Chordata > Actinopteri > Kurtiformes > Apogonidae > Siphamia > Siphamia tubifer. The sequence continues at coordinate 44,290,446 of CM035787.1, forward strand.
CCAATTTTGTTTAGTCATTCGTAACTTTCTACGGAGTCCTCTGTGAACTTCCCCGCGCTCTAACTAAGTCGTCTTAAAGATTATGCTGATTGGTTGTAGTACCGTCCTATTGCATACAGAGGATTTGAAAGACAACCTTTTAGCCCCGCCTCCCCTGACTATGAAGTACAACTGGACCCACTATGTTCTTCTTCTTCTTTTTTTTTTTTTTTTACTTCATTTTACTCTTGTTTGCATAATTAACTTACATTCGATTAAAATTACAAACATGAACCATAAAGGTTTTGAATCATAGCATAAGCACTATGTGTCAGAACTGAGAAAACTGAAGTAAAAGTGAGTTTTTCAGTCCAATCTATTCTAATTAACATAACATCCATCCTCTGTCATCATCCGAAAATTTCAGCTACTAAGGGTTTTTTTTTTATGGTCCTTTGTTTCTATACAGTAAATCGTCATGAATCTGTGTATTTGTGTTGTATATAAAATAAGTATTATATAAATATATAAGTACACTTTCACTTATAACAGAGTTCAATCCCCTCCAACACATTGAGCCTTCAACTTGACAGAAACATGCTGTTGTTTCTGGACTCGAACCACGTTGTGTCGTTGACGTACATTCTGATTCTATGGCTCATTAGAAATATTATGGGATGTGGCGTTTCTGGTGTATGTTTTCAGTTCACACTCGGCCTCTGAGATGCTGGCGCTGGTGATGGCGACAGTGTGTGCGTGGCGTTTATTGGTTGTGACATGCCAGGGTCTGGGTGGAGTGTGAGCAGAATGCATGTGACAGAGGAGGCGCTGGACTGGTTGCCATGACAACACGATTAGAACCAGAAGACATGACATTCTCCCAGACACGCCCCCCTTTGACATATCACTCCAGTGGACAGTGAGGAACCCTCTGTGTGTGTGGGTGTGTGTGTGTGTGTGTGTGTATATCTTGGGGGGCATGAGCACCATCTTGGTTTGCATGATGGACCCATTTAATCAACATCATGTAATCCAGCCGGGTATTTAAGGTGTCAATTAAGATCAGCACCCCCTGTAAACGTAGACCAGAACCACCTGTAGACCTAGACGAGAAACACCTGTAGACCTAGACCAGAAACACCTGTAGACCTAGACCAGAAACACCTGTAGACCTACACCAGGACCATTTGTAGACCTACAATAGGAGACCTGGACTACACGTAGACCTGAACCAGGACACCAGGTCCACCTGTAGACCTGGACAAGGACGTTTTTCATACAATTTGTAATTTCATCAACTTGTGTCATTTACAAAAACACCAAATGGTCAATAATGGTCATATTTTTAACCCTTTAAATGCCGTGTTTATAATAAAAATAAACTATATTTTTGATGCAATGTGAATGTGAGGAATATGTATGAGCATTTGGCACCATGGGTACATAAAATGCACTCACCATTTGCCATGCAAAAAACACTAACGTTTTTCCCATTATTCTACATAAAAAGTTGTATTAGTATTTTTTTTTTTTCATCTTGTCATATGTCAGAGATTAACACCAACAGTGGTTAATATACATTATTATTTGGTGTGTTATGTCAAATATCAAATGCTAAATGTGTCCATGTGCATTTTTGTGTGTTAGTGTAGGAATGTAGCATACTTTATTTATAAGGTGATGATTTTAGTGGATGGGTCAGAATATTAAAAATCATGTAAAGATAAACAACTTTTGAATTCTGACCTTAAACAAAAAATAGGACCTTTCATAATATGAAGTGGAAAGTGTGTAGTATATGTTTTTATTGCACAGATTTCATTCAGTGGCTGATGTTTTATATGTGGTAAGATTTTTGTCCTTTTCTTTGTTAATCATCATAATGTTCTAGATGTAAAATGTTAAAAGGATGAACCCAGTGAAAGCTCATCAACTCCGTGGTGCAGGAGGAAACTGTCAGACTAATTAAATCCTGCAGGGTTTGGGTTTTTTTTTATGGGATGCGTGTTGTTTCTTGGCAGCTTCCTCATGTTTTGCTTGACCTGTCGACCTCTCAGCTCCGATGAACGACGCGACTAAATGAGCGTCGGTGACAGACGACGGCAACGAGCCAATGACACTCCCACATCTGCCTCTGTATACGAGGTATATTTTTGTATATTTTCTCAAAATGTTAAGATTTTTCTTGTGATTTAACCTGGAAATATTACATCTCTATTTTTGTATTTAGGTTAATATATTATTAGAATCTTAACATTGCAATAATATTCTGGAAGTTTTATTTGACCTTTTATCCAAATTCATTCTCATAAAATTAGGAAATCTTTCCCAAAATTCTTGAGAATTTTTTTTTTCTCTAAACATCCTGTAAAATGATTAATTTGCCCCAAAGTATTATGACTTTATTCTGGAAATAGGTTTTTAATAGTAATAAAAAAAAAAGGTTTTAAAGAATATCAGTGAAAATGATGTGGAAAAACATTGCTTCACCTATTTGTTCTTTTTGTTTTCTTTTAATAATAAGACTTTTCCCCATTCTCTTTTTAAACTTCTTGACTTCTTGAAATATTTTGATTTCTACATATTTTTCCCCATAAAATTTCTGACTTCATTCCAACAATATTTTGACCCTTTTCCTGAAATCTCAATATTTCAACTCAACTATTATATTTACATATTACAATTTCAGTCTCATAAAGACTTCACCTTATTTTCACTACATTCTGACTTTTTCATGTTATATCATGCCTTTATTTTCTAATATTTTTACTTTTTCAGAAAATATTCAACCTTTATTAGTATGAATTTGTCCTCAAATATTGAACTTCAGTCTCATAAAAGCTTGATTTTAATCAACATCACACAAAAATGTGTTTCTTTTGGAATATTAAGACTTTTCTTGAAATATCAGACATCTTTCATGATTAACTTCTTCCTAAAACTCCTTTCATGGTTTTACATGGATAAGTATTACATATGTCATATTTTTCAACCTGTTCTGTGAAAACTAAGGCTGCAACTATTGAGTATTTTTGTAATCGATTATCCTGTCAATTATTTCAATTAATGGAGTAACCTGATGAATTCCATTTGTGTTTTTTGTTTTTTAACCCTCTTGCCTCTGATGCATCATTGGTGAGTGTTCTATATGTATGAGTTTCTCTAAATATTCATGATAATTCAGAATATAAAAGAGGGTAAAACAGAGCAGTGAGTGAGACCAAACACAGATGGTTTGGGATTTGTTTCCAGTTTTGTTGTGATTTCTTTTTCTCCCACTGTATCTTTACAAAGTTTTGACCATGTAATTGTTTTTTGGAGTAGAATCAGGTGCCACAAAATATCTGAATTGATTTTTAAAAGCACAAAACAAAACCTACTGGGCCAAAATTCAAATACTTGTTATTCAATGTGTTCCAGTTCACAATCCATGATCAACATTCTAAATTGATGTACATTCTGAGTGCCTTCCATTTCAATTCTCTGTTGTTTCTTTGTTATTCCACCTGTTTTGACCCTAAAACACAGTAAAATAAAACCCCTGAACAAAAAGGAACACAAACACACATGCAGCGATTTACAGTAGGACAAATTCACAGCAGCACATTTAGTTGAAATAATGTCCCAGGCGTTAAAAGGGTTAACTAGATCAATCAATAAATGGGGATGGGAGAAGACTGAGGTGTTATGAGCTGTGTGTGCACGCGTCTGGATATGTGAAAGCAGATGTAGCCTATAATTATACTACCTTGGTACATTTGTTAAAAATAGTTTCAACATGTGAGGCTACATTCTAACAGGTGCTAGTATTCACCAGCAAAACATAGAAGCTCTGAATCCACTGGAGGAAGTGCAGTTGAAGTGTGGATGCTTTCGGTTCAGGTGTTGTCGGTTGATATATGGCAGTGGTAGGCTAATGCTAATGCTAATGCTACTTTGTCATGCACACACTGTTGTCTGCCTTATGGTCCCAAACCTCTGACACGTTTTGTTTTTTATGCATGTTGCTACTTTCTGCTACAATTTTTACTGATAGTTGAGCACATAGACATGGTTGACTGAATTGCGGCGCCAAACATCTTTATCGTGTTCAGATGCCGTACAATACGGCAGTTCAAACAGCCCATGTATAACAATGGTAGCAGAGGTGTTTGCCTTGAACATTTTTGTTACTTGAATTATTCGAATTACTCAAATAATTGTTTCACCTCTATTGAAAACATTCATAAATGTAATTAAATTTCTCTTTCACATTAAGGTCTTAAGACATTAAAAAGGTCAAAGGTCACTATTTTCTTTAAATATTGAAATTTCATTCTCATAAAAGCTTAACCTTATTCTCATATTTGTAAATTTTTTCCTCATATATTATATGACTTTATTCCTGCAATATTTTTACTTTCTTGAAATATCCAACCATTAAAATGAATTTTAGTGCATCTTATTTAGTAAGTATTAGAATGTCGTGTTTTTCACCTTGTTCTGTGAAAACATTAACCTGATATTAATTAATGTAATTGAGTTTTGAGCTTATGTTGACATTTCTGTTAAAGGTCAAAGGTCGTGGTCAGTCGTCTTGGACTAGTCTACATTCTTGTACAGTATGTGGCCATGGTCAGACCAGCTGTCGCGCCTCCAGGTCCAGTTATGACAGGTTGACAGGTTGTCATGGTGATGGCCAAGCCTGTAAACAGTACACCTCGCCGTGCCGGCCCTTCCCCCTCTGAGTCCAACCCCCCCTCCACCCTCTAATAGCTGCTGGCCTGGAGCTGTTGCTGCATGGACTTGGACTCAGTTGCCCGGTCGTCTCCTAAAGTGTCAGAATTTGACTTCTGTCCAGATAAACGTCCACTTCTTTTAGATTCACAGCTCGTGATGAAACGCTTCAAAAACACACAGCACTGTTCTCCTCTGAGTCTGGTTTATCAAGAATGCTGTCGCTCATTTCATCTCATCTATCGTATTGTGCATTTACATCTGGATATTTTTTTATAACGTGAATAATTATGTGACAATTGTACTTTATGCACCTTATACTCAATAACTGCACAAATAGACTTTTCATCTCTGACAGTTTTGCATATTTAATATATCATATACCTCTGACAGTATGCATAGTTACTCATACATTGCACGTTTATATAAATATATATATATATATATATTTACTTAGTAATAGTACTTCATATTTTTATTTTGTGATATAGCTCTAATCTAATGACATTCATTGTGTCTTCTATTAAAGTAATTATACTTTTTTCTTTTGTTCAGACATTGTATTGTTTGTAGATGTTACCTGCTTGAAAAACTATACTATCTGAACAAAAACTTGGATTAGTCCCTGAACATCTCCAATCCATAATGAAACAGCTATGATGTCCTCACATGGGGGCATCACCAGGTCATGACCTTTCACTTGTACTTGATTTGAAGTCAATCTGACAAACATGATCTTTAATAACATTAAATGCATAGTGTGCATAACATGCTCAATTGGAATCAGTTTATTTTTGACTTTATTTAACAATATTTTGACCTTTTTTTCCTTCAATATCTTAACTATTATATTTTCTGAACTATAACGTACACTTAAATGACTTCAATTTCCTCCAAAAATTACAGTGTTCGTTATAATCCAGAGCGCCTTATATATGGACTATTTGTGGTAGTGCTTAGTGACTTGGAATTTTGACTTTTCATCTCATGATTTTGACTTCACTTAATGGGCCTTATAGTCCAGCGCGCCTTATAGTGTGGAAAATACAGTACTTTCTTTAAATACTGAAATTTCAGTGAGGCTGAAACTTATTCTCATTATTTCATGAATTTACTCTTGTAATATTTTGACCTGATTTTAGAACATATTACACCCTGAACACTGTGAGTTTTAAATAGGTTCTCAGATGAGCAGTTTGCAGGCAGTGGAGTAAAGATCAGTGATCCATTTCCTGAAGGTTCAGTGCCATTCTTAGCATTTCAGCGACACATGGTCCATGAAACCTCCACCTCAGTCTCTGTCCCAGTGTGCGTCCAGTTTTCTAAGTTGCAGTATTTACATCGACTCTAATCTGCTGTGATGTGTTCGGACATCAAATCTGTCAACATCACAGTCAGCCATCTGCAGATGAAGAGTAACAAAGATAGACGAGGGCCACTCCAGTGCTGAGGGCAAAGGTCACAGAGGGCTGTCTGCAAGTTCCACCCCCCCCCCACTCCCCACTCCATCCCCATCCATCCATCTACATGTCCATCAATCCATCCGCCGTCCCCCTCCGTCCTGCTGACAAACCGGGTGAGGACTGAGGCCTTTTCTGATCCGCCTGGACAGATGGACAACACTTGCTCCAAGAAAAGACAAAATAAAGGCACGGACGGGTAAGAAAAAGGACGAATGTGACGATGACACCAGAACAGAGTTGGGATTAAAGTCTTTTTGCTGCTGAGTTCAGCCCAGTTTACTGCAGATATCTCCGGGTTTCACTGTGGATTAAAGCTGCAGAGTTTGACGGTTTGACAGGAAATCCAATAATTCCCTCTCAGTGTATTGATACTGAAGTGATCTGACAGGAAACAAGAGTTTTACTGCCTTCTCTGGACTCTGTTCTCAAACAGGTAGGGGGAAAATATAACACTGACAGCCCTAATGACAATTATTATTGATTAATTAAGTAGTTTTGTTTATAAAATATCAGAACATGGTGATTAGGTGTTGAAATGATTATTTAGTTAAAAACCCAAAGATGCACAGTTTAAAGCCATGAAAGAAGGAAAAAAAAATTAAGAAGCTGGAATTACAAAAAAAAAGTTTTTACAAAAAGAAGAGAAAATATTTTGAAGAAGAAGAACAGAAAAAAGACCAATAACTACATTCATTTAGAAGAAAATGAAAACCATCTCCTGAAGGTGATGGAATCTTCATAACATCCAAGATTATGGATCCAGACCTGGTTCATCTGCTGTAGAGTTCATCACAGACCTTCAACCATAACTATGAGGATCCATTTGGACCTTTCCTGATTCATCTCTCGCTACAGTTGATGATGATTTAATTCATGACATAATCCATCATAAAAAAAAAAAAGGAAAATTAACATCAGGAGGCTTCATCCTGATTAGGCGGTAGGTGTTTAATCATGTATGTAAAGAACCACTCGATTAAAACCACTGGACCACCTCAGAGCCTGCAGGTATTTCAGAGCAGGCTTCACCTTTGACCCCAGGTCTTACCTTCTGGATCCAGAAAACAGTGGAGACCTGAAGTCCTTCTTCTTCATGAATTCAATGATTCGTAGTTCTCTCCTGGATTGGGCGGGGAATTCAGGGGGGGAGGGAAACAGGGCTCGCTCCAGTTCGGCCTCAGAAATTGGCCAGTTTAACAACTCGGAAACACGTTGACTGGGGGAGTTGGTAGTGGAGGTGGGGGGGGTGGGGGGGTCAATATGGTGTCAAAGTTAAAGAGGTAAAGAGGTGATCAAGGTCAAGGATGGAGGGGAAAAAAGAAACATGAACGTGCAAACAATGAAAAGTGAAAATAAGGGCATGCAAACAGAAGCAAATTAAAGTAAAAGTGGATTATGGAGGGGAGGTCAGAACCAGAACCAGATCTAAAAATAGTCTCTACCTATCTGTTTTTATTGGGTGGAGTTTGGGCTTGAATTGATTTTTTTAACCTCAGCAAAAAAATAAAACAAATACAAAAACCTTGCAAATAACCAGTTAATATTAGGAGACCTGTGAGATCTACAAGTCCAAACCACAGAATCGTTTCTAATGGCAGAGCCAAGACTGGGACCAGAACAAGAACAAAGACTAGAACCAGGGCCAGAACCATGACCGGGACAGTGGTTTCTACTGCTTCACTTCCCTGCTATTTAAATTGTTTTTAACCATTAAACCATTATAGAGCATCAAAGAACCAGGGCTGGATCAGACCACACTAAACTGGACCAGAACTTAGTGGACTGCACTGAAACCAGTCGGACGAGACTAGATTCATACCTGTTTCCATGTACATGGGAGGCACAGAAGGCAAAGCTGTAGTGCAGGAGGGTTGGGTCGATCATGGCGCCATTCTCTGCCCTCTCCAGGAGGTCACTCAGGTAACACAGGTGTCGGTGGCAACCACGGACACCATAACGAGCGCAGTACTCATCCAAGACAAACACCTGACCTGGACTGAACCAGCCCTGAAATGCAAAACGAGACACATGGGTTACATTCAGACCGCAGATGTGGCCCAGATCACATTTTTTTTGCCCACATGTGGCCTGTAACTGATCTGTTAAAGACAGTTAGAACAACACAAATCTGATCTTTTTCCAAATTCAATGCAGGCCACTTTAATATGTGGTCCTAAATCCAAACTGTATTTGATATTTTGCAATATGACTTCAGTCTGAATGGCCGGATGACATTTATCTGAGGCTTTATGTCATTGAAATGTAACAAATGTCGGAATTCTGCGTCCCAGAAGGAGGAGAGGCAGAAAAAACACATTTACTTTTGTAAACACAGTACATGCATGTGTAATCATATATTATTATGTCAATAACTTTTTTGTGCATACGGGTCACTTCAGGGTCACATTCAGTTCACACCCAAAACTGATACAAGTCACATTTAAATGGTTAATATGAACAAGGACACAAAAAAAAAATCATATTTCACCAAAAAATCTGAATTGTCCATTAAGACCTGCATTAGACATACAAAGACAAACACAGCGTTGTGTTGTAGATATTTGATGGTATATATAATATATGAGTGTTCATGAATAAGGCTTTAGGATCTACAGATACTTACAGAAAACAAACTGCATTAGCTCAGTAACAAAATTATAATAATGTGTTAATACATAATAATAAAGACCTAATAGCCATATATCATATCACAGGACTTGGCAGGTTTTAGCAGTAATAGTACAATAAAAATCATCTTGTTTCTGAGTCTGACTGTATGAATCTATGTATAAACTAAAGCTGAAGGGTTAGGGAAGCGCTTGTGCAGGTTTCATAGATGTTTCATACCAAGCAAGAGTAGGAGTCATTGAGTCTGTGGTCCAATGTGAGGCGCTGGACAAGCTCGAACAGTGAAGCGTGATCGAAGTTACAGGGGTTAGCGGAAATAAACTCATCCATGCCATGTTTCTGGGCTCGATCAGCATCTGTGCACATGACAAATCAACCAATGAGGAAACGGGTGGACAGGCAACAGCTGTTGGAAGAGGAGACATTAAGGGTGTTAATAAAAATGTATCCACAATAAAGCTAATCTGCACAGGTCCAGCCAATTCATGAACCGAGCTGAATGGAAAAAAAACAATCACCTCCGACTGTGTTTATATTTTTGTGTTTTGATTAATTTGTGCAGGATTCAAATCCACTTTGGGCGTGCCAGCAACAGGCAGGTAAAGGTGGGGCAGATCTAGAGGTTAGAGGTTAGTTCTGGTCACAGGTCCATTTTCATGTTCATTCAGGTCCAAATCTTTATCACTTCTTAAACCAGAGGAGTCAGGAGATAGACCCCTGAAGGAAACCAGGCTTGGTGATACAACCTGTCAAATTAGGATCATGAAGTAAATATCAATGATAAACTTTCATTATTCCTACTTGTTATAAATAGATATAACATGTTATAATATATGGATATTCATATCAGAAATTATTTTTAACCAGTGGCCTGATTTCTCATCACAAGTCGTCTTTGTCAAAATCGTCTTCGTTAGCAATCTACTTCTCAAAAGCTGCCTGTTGGATTGGTTTTTAAAAAATATGTATCTACGTTTAGACAATGTCTACCAAGCTTTGAAACTTTGAAAAAAAAATGTCCTTTCCTTCTAATAGTTCATATTTTCCTGTCAATTGTTTCAGATAAATATATTTCCTATTGATCACTGATAGAAGTCATACAGTACATAGACTTTGAAAGTGAAATTATCGCCCACTTCTGCCTTCAGACCACAGGACTGGAACACAGAGGCAGAACCTAACCACCTCATACATTCAACTGGAGTTTGATTCACATAGAACATGATGTTAAAACACAGGGATAGTGGTAGTAGTTTTCGATACATAGTGGGTTTCTGTGTTAGTTTAATTTTCTGGGGTTTTGTGTTGAGTTCTACTGTAGTTCTTCCTGGATTGAGTTTAGAAGGTTTATGTATGGAAGTAACTCTGAGGTTAAACTGGTATCGTGGTCATCGTTGCGGTTTCAGGTGAATATCAGTTTACAGCCACCCGTCACGTTACCCCGTTCCAACCTGACGTCTGAAGACAGTGATGAAGGTTACACTGAGCACCGACCCTGCGATTCGTCAGTCAACAACCTCTTCACTGCCGAGCGAAGGCACCCCAGCTGTCAATCACCAACAGACAAAGAGCTTGGCGCCGGAAGCCAATCACGTCACCTCAACAAGTCCCACCCACCTCCCCCAAAAATCTAAAAAGGTGACATTGTGGTCCCCCTTCGGTGAGTGGCGGTGGGCTGTCAGGTCGGCTTGATGTGACTGAGAGGGAGTGGAGGCGGAGAGTGGACAGTAACATGCACTGACATTAGTCACCCCGGTCCGTCTGGGCTGGGGAGGGACCACACTGACAATGATTGACAGCTGCTATTCATGTATGGATCCACAGGAGGGTTTGGGCCAGGGTTTGCGCCCATGGTCAATAATACTCCAAATGGTCAGTACTGTATTAACATGCAATAAACACTATTATTTTTATTACTATTCATAAAGTATTATTATTTTTGTATCAAATGAATGTGTTTAATTTCAAAATAATATACTTTTAAGACAATATCTCCAACTATCAAACTCATAAATCTGTATTTGTTCATAGTTTTTTGTGTCATTGTGTTTCCATCTTTACTTTTAATAAGGATACTTTTATGGGAGTTCCCAAATTAATATTTATCTCCATTAAACATTTCTTAAGTGATTTATCAACATTTATTCTCATATTATCCTCCTGATTTTGCATTTTTTAAATGTAAATCAGGTATTTTCTCATATTTCATTTACTGAGTCATAAAGGCTCATATTAAAGTTGATGGGTATTTTATCATAAACAGAAAAAACTGAAGAAAAAGAGACATTTTCAATTAAATTTATCAATAACTGTCTCATCCACTGTCATTATTCAACGTCCAGGAATTTGGAAGATGGATGTATTAAAATAAGATTTGATGTAACAAAAAAATTATCAAAATACACTACAAAAACAAAGAAAATACCTGTTAAACAAATTAAAATAAAAGAAGTATTAAATCAAAATTGTTCATAACATAATTGAACAAAAAAATTTAAAATAATAAATAACAAATTACAAGTCTTCAAGTATTTGTACTCCTTACCGTGGTATTATTGCATTGTATTTCCTGCTGTGAGTTCAATCAGTAATAAAATGAATTTCTTTTTTTAAATTCCTGACTTAAAGCAGTTACAAGAACAACAATAAATCACATGATGTGGCTAAAACGAAGTACAGAACAATTCATAGTCACTGATTGTGTATCATGATTTTGCATGAAAATACAGTAAGGGTTATTTCCATTTCAAATCTATATAAAATCTCCTAATCTGGATTTTTTTTTGCTTTCAGATTTTTTGTCCTGATTAGTTTTGCTGATATGATTCAATACCAATCTGATACCAACTTTTTATTCTGAAATTTTGATTCAAATTTGGAGTAATCGTTTATTGGTTATCACACCATTATTTTAACTGAGATCACAATAAGGCTGAATGTGGAACCTGAATTAAAACAAATATGACACTTTTGACTTTACTCTAATTTTTGCACATTCCAAATGTATATATTTATATTATAACAAAATGTATATATATATATATATATATATATATATATATATATATATATATATATATATATATATATATATATATATATATATATATATATATATATATATATGCAAACCCTGCTATAATGTGTCTATGGACAGGTCTGTTTAGGAAAGGGTGCATTCCATGATGTAGTGATGTGTTCATCAGTGGGTGTTCTCCATGGGTGCCGTAGTTTAGGATGGGGTACTTCCAGCACTCACAGGTACATCACAACCATACATACCTCACAATGAGTATGTGCAGACCATAGAACTAAAGTTAAACTAATGTCTCTAAGTCTCCTGCTGTTGTCCAATTCATTTTCCTTTTCCCTGACTTTACAAACTTTCATTTGAAGGGGCTGTATGTTTGTTTAAGGGAGCATTACCTCCCCCAAGAACCCAATCCAGATCAGTCTAATCTTGTGATTAAATCTTTTAAAAAATACCAGATTGCTAGTCAATACTGATTTAGATCATATTAGGACATTCCTAATAACAGACATAGGATTTAAAATATTATAAATATGACAGTTATTGAGTATTTAGTATTTTTGTTCAAGTAAAACAATAAAAAAAACTTAAGAAAAAACTAAATAAAGAAATAAAAAGAAACAAACTGTGTGTCTGATGTTACTACCCCACTGTGCATATTATGTTGCTTTAGGTGATTGAAGGACATCTAGGGGCTCATACCAGAGGGTTAAATTCTGTTAATACAAGTCAGACTTCTAAATGTTCTAGTTCGACTGTAGCTGAAAATCTAATGTTTTATTTTATTTGATCAGATACAACAAAACAAATTAAACTGTCAGTCACTGTAACAAGAACGAGGGTAAACTGTGAAACTCGCGTCACCTCAGAGCCGTTGAAAACCTCCTCCTTAACTCCTCTTTGTTGTTACAGTGTTTTAATGTGGTCTATTTTGATGTGGGTTGGTGGTGGCAGTGGCGTGATGATGTTATATTATGCATTGCACTGATCCAGGTGTGAACTGGCATGTAGTTATTTGGTAACATTGACTGATTGCTGCCTGATTTAATTGTGCAGCATCCACACTGTATTATTCATGGCCTGGCACTCTTAACGTGGTAATTACCAGCTGCTGGGACTCAGTGGGGCTGCAGGGGTTGTGTCAAAAACAGCTCCCTCACTAAATTCACTTATACAAATACACGTTAAGCACCGCTGTTCACCGACAACAAGCAGGAGGCATTTTTTTTTTTAACCAGCTCTGCCCCCACTGCATTCTAAGTCAGATAGGCTGTTGTCATCACTTTTATACCCGTGAAATGTAAAAAAAATTAAATAAAATAAAACGAAAGTAGAATTTAATGTAGAAATTGTTAAAAGAGCAAACTCTTCTACCAAATACATTTTGTGTACTTTTTAAATTTTGTCTGTAAATTTTATGAATGGATAAATGGAAATAGAAATCACATTAAATAAAGGTTTTTTTTTCCTCCCCACCCAATGTATTGTTTGTTCAGTTAATGACATATTTTGCTGAAGAAGTCCCTTTTTGATAAAAAAAAAAAATAACTTTTGAATTTAAAAAGAACATCTACATAATCAGCAAAAAATGTTGAAAAATACCAGATTTTGCCAAATAAAATAAAATAAAAATCTTCACCTCCAACTCATTTTGTCAGGTTTGACATTAAGAGCAATATAACCTGAAGTGGATCAGACCAGTAAAATAACAATAAAAAAAGTTAAATTCAATTATGAAACTGTTTACATCTACAAAGTTTCCTTAAAAATGTGAATAACATGAAAAAGAAGTTGTAGCAGGCACAACAAAACCCGCACATTTTTGGTGACCTTGACCTTTTAGCCACATTCACCAAAATTTTATGGGATCTATTCTGGACCACCTCATGCCTTTCCTGAAAATTTCATGGAAATTGGTCAATTAGTTTTTGCATAAAGTTGCTGACAAGCAAACAAAACACAATAACATTGCCACCCCTTTAGGGTGGTGGGGGTGGCAACGTGCAGAATATTGATACAATTACACTGATTTATATTAAGAAATGTAATTTCAGGTTATTAACATTTTTGTAAAAGGCTAGTTTATAAATGTGAACATTTTCATTATTTTTGGTGGACAGTTTTAGTTCCCAGGTCATATATTTGACACCTGTGAAATAAAAAAAAGAAACTAATTTCATATAGTCATCTACTTGAAATGACAGCAGAGCAATACCTATCCTTAGAGTTGTAAGTGCCTCTACAAATACACAAAATATTCAATAACAAACAGAATATTGGTACAATTACACTGATTTATATTATGTCAGACCATATTTGTTGGGTTTATTCACATTTTTTGTTAAATGTTAGTTTGTAAAGGTAAATATTTTCATGTCATTTTGGTTTTGTTTGTTTTTTTACACTAAAACAAATGCAAAACGTTGCAGTTGTAATTATTTACATGTCATTCTGTTATTATTTTACAAGTCTGATCCACTTTAGATCATATTCGTCTGAATGTGGAACCTGAACTAAAATTGGTTTAACACCCTTGATTGTTAATATTTTAAGTATGGGTAGAAGTGGACCCTTTGATGTGTAGAATTTGGTTTTGGTCCGTATGTTTGACACCCCAGGTCTAAATCCTGTCATTTCTACAGGCATGTCACCTTACAGTTTATCCATTCATGAGCTGATGAAAGAGCAAAAAGGAAGCAGAAGGAAGAAAATGGGTGAGGAAAGCACTTACCCTTTAATCCGGCTACAGATGAAACGGTCAAGGTTTAGAAGAAGATGAAGAGGAAGAAGGAACAAACAAACAGAAACATAAAGACACACAGCAAAGCCACCAGCACTGAACACTACAGCAGATCCACAACCAAGAGCCAACTGAAGCCAAAAAAGACGATCAAGACCACAAACCGGACCCCAAACGGCTGAGCAACGAATGTTCACAGGAGATGAAATCATGTCACAAGAGTCTGAATTAATGACTTAATGAATCAACAAGCTTAGACATTCAAGATTTGAACCTACAGAACTGGGATATGGGTGCATCCAGTTGCGGCGCCGTGCCCCCCCTGGAGTTCAGTTTCTGGACTTGGGTGGGAGGGACTGGTTTGTGGGATTGGCCCGTAGCCCGGTACATGGCCTGGACCCACAGGATCCGGTCCTGCTCATCGTCGCTAGCGAAGATCACAGTGTCTCCTTCTTTCACAGCATTGAAGAATGTCCGACCACCATCCAAACCTGCAGGACAGGCCAAGAGGAACAGGAAAACCAAACGTTAAGGAAATCTGTGACTGGGCCTGAATGTTTGGTGTTTCACTCTTATCACAGTGGTGATCATATATGGACAAAAGGTGGAACTGGAGAAGACAAAACTAGAATGTCCCTGTATGACTATGTCCTGTTATATGTGAATTAATCATGAATTGTCCAAACACAGGAGATCAATCTCCCAATAGAAGTGGGTGGTACTTTCACTGGAGGAGAAGTCTCTACCTCTATCAGTGATCAATAGGAACTACACTGATATCTGTAACCACTTACATATCATGAACCATCAAATTATGGACCATTAGAATCAAAGGAATATTTTGAATACTTAAAAAGAATTCTCAAAATTATAAACAAACTTTGAAGACGCTGTCCCAAAGCAGAGTCATATAAAACAAGTGGTGCCAGGTACAACAAACCCCACCCACTTACAAACATTTCAGCTGATTTAACTATCTCTTATCTTTGTGCAAACACATGGTTGTAACAGTGAGCATAACCTTTGACCTACATTCACCAAAATGTAATGGGATCTATTCTGGACAACGTTGTAGTTTTCTTGAAAACTTCATGGAAATAGATTCAGTAGATTTTAGTGTAACGTTGCTGACAGACAAACAAAAAAAACTAAACAAAAACAAGACCCTTCCTCCCTTTTGGGGGCTAGAAGATAGACACTGATGACCTTGAATTTGAACTTTCAAAGTTAATCAAGGTCAAAGGTCAAGGACCAAAATGAAAGTCAATTTGTGATTTCCTATCAGTGATCAATTGTAACTATAATCTTACTGAGAATTGTTGACAAATCATATTCAGAAAATAGATTGGAAGAATGCAATCCAGTCTTCATAGTTGTGGTTTTCATTCATGAGCATCTGCACAGATAAACTGTTTTTTTATTACACAGATTCTGCATCTGTGACTCCTGTTGGTGTTCTGTCTGATCTCAGACCAGAGTTAGATCTCAGACCATGCTCAACATCTCACAGAGAAAAGAGCAAACGCTGAAACAGAGCTGGCAGATGCAGCACCTTCTGATGTTCAGTTAACAGGACACAAGCATCTGAGGTTTGATGTTGTTATTGATCTCTCTGTTGTTCTGCTTGTCAGTGCTGCTTCACAATTTAAATAACAAAGTTGTCTTCAGTGACCTGGTTGACATCCTGTGTGATGGTGCTGTTCTTACCTGGTTGTGGGTCGGTGTAGTCCACAGTGTAACCATCCAACTGCAGCAGTTCCACAGGCTCAGCCTTCTTCTCTCTGTAGCTGCACATGGCAAAGGTGTACTGACTCACCTAAACCAATCAGAGACATAAGAAACATGCAGTCAGCAGATACAATGGACACAGAACCATTAAGAACAATCAAACATGTATCCCTCTGATTTCCCACCCAGAGACACATAATCTGCAGTGTCTCAGTAATGTGACTTTTCTTCCTGCTTTTTTTTCCCTTCTTTTCCAGTTTTGTGGATTTCATCAACTTGAGTCATAAACAAAAATACCAAATACTAAATAACTATAATATTTTGACCCATTAAATGTCATGTTTTTAATGTACACAAATCATCATTTTTGGTGCATAAAACCACACACAAAACCTTTTTTCCCCAATCAACTGAACAAAAGTGGGGTTTTTGGGGTGTTTTTTTTAACATCCTAGCATAGGATAGTGATTCACACCAACATTCTTTGATATACATTATTTTTTGTGCTGAGTCAAATGTTAAATGATAAAATGTGTCACTGTGTATTTTGCACTCACTTGGTAGAAGGGTGTTTGTGTAGGACTTTAACACCATTTACCATGTACTGATTTTAGTGGATGGTTCAGTTTTTCATCAAGTAAAACTTTTAAAATATGACCTAAAACAAATTATGAAAATGAATATGGCCTAGTTGTAGCTTTAGCTGTAGTTGGAGTTTTAGCTATAGTTGTAATTTTAGTTGTAGCTGTAGCTTTAACTGTACTTGTAGCTGTATTTGTAACTGTAGTTGTAGCCGTACACAGTAAATTTTGCAGTGTTAAATCAACACTTAGAGAGTTAATTTGGAGACAATGGGACCAAATACACTCTAGAAGAAGTTAAATAAACTCTCTAAGTGTTGATTTAACACTGCAAAATTTACTGTGTAGTTTTAACTATAGCTGTAGCAGTAGCATAAATATATAACAGTACCAGCCATGTGTTAACAACTACTTAGGAGGTCGTTGGGTGCAAAAAAACAAATATTGTTTTGCGAATTAACTGTGATAGGGTGAACGCAAAAGAAAGACTTGCAAAGCTACTCAAAGTGCTAAGCTAGGTTTGTCTTCAACAACTGGATTGTTAATGTTAGCAGAGAAGCTAAGTGGACTGAATCTGTTGGCTTGGTCCGGACAGGATGGAAAAGATATGTCCTGCAGCTTATTGGAGTTTTGTAGGCTCCAAGAGCTCAAAACAGTCAGGGACTATTTGGACTATTTGCTACTAGTTGTAGCCATAGTTGTAGTTGTAACTTTAGCTGAAGCAGTAGCTTAGCTTAGCTTTACCTGTAGTTTCCAATTTTCACTGTAGTTGCAGGTTTAGCTTGGAACTATAGCTATAGTTGTAGCTGTATTTGTAACTGTAGCTGTAGCTGTGGCAGTAGCTGTAACTGTAGTAGTAAGCTGTAGTTGTAACTTTAGCTGTAGCTGTAACTAGTCATAGCCATAGTTGTAACTTTAGCTGACGCAGTAGCTTTAGCTGTCACTGTAGCAGTAGGTTTAGCTATAGTTGTAGTTCTAACTTTAGCTGTAGTTGTAGCCATAGTTGTAGTTGTAGCATTGGCTGGAGCTGTGGCAGTAGCTTCAGCTGTAGTTGTACTTGGAACTGTAGCTGTGGCAGTTGCTGTAACTGTAGTTGCAGCTGTAGTGGTAGCTGCTGCTGTAGCTGCCAGTCATTTCAGCCTGTCTTAACCAATCAGCAGCCAGGGCCGATTGGCCGCTGTCGCCACCTCCGCCGCTGTAAGTGGCAGCTCTCAGTGCGGCTGCAGCTGCATTCGGTGTGTGTGTGCGTGACAAATGAGATTCCTCACAACGGCGCTGATGAGACCCCAGGCCACGAGGAGGACGGAGGAAACCGGACTGACTCTCCAGCAGCTCCCTGGCCTCCAGGACTCAACCACCCCCCTACACACACACACACACACACACACACACACACACACACACACACACCACCTCCGACCCACCCACCCCCCACCCGAACACACCGGCTTCTCCTCTCCCGGTGCCCATCTCCTCTGTGAGCTGTCAGTCAAGCAGAGCGACGGCGGGTAAACGAGAAGGGGGAGGCTTCAGTCCGTTACGCTCACATCATTACAGGAAACACATGGACACCAACCATGCACATGATTTGCTGGATGTGGCATTTGTGTTCTCAAACAAAGTTCACCAGCCAAAAGCAAAAAAGTTGGATGCAAACATGTCGACATGAGCTCAGTGAAGTTTTTAATTAGACCCAAAAATACAAATATGGATGATTACTGTAGATGTGTTTACTGTTAAATTTGAATGATAATGCCATAGATAACATCCAGACTTAGATCAAAACTCAGTATATCAGTGGATATCCATATCAGTGGCAAAGGGATACATGTATTTATTTTTTTTTTAAATCTGTCAAAATTAACGCATTGACGTGAATTAATCCATCATCATGATTAATCTGATTACAAATTTTAATGCAATTGTTTAGAGTTGTTTTGTTGGAACTGTTGAAGGTGTTGACTAAACAATATATATTCCTATTTTTGTATTTGTTTAGAATATTTTATCACCTTTTTGGTGATTTTTCTGTATTATAGAAGAGTTTTTGAATATGTTTTGGATTTTTCCATAATTTTTTGTGCTTGGTTATTTTTCTGGTGAATTTTAGTGGATTTTAGCATGTTTGTTATATTTCCTTCTTTCTTGAGTCTGTTTGCTCATGCAGAATTATAATATACAATAACATATTGTAAATTATAGGTTACTATATATATATATATATATATATATATATATATATATATATATATATATATATGTGTGTGTGTGTGTGTGT
Source organism: Siphamia tubifer (assembly GCA_020466265.1). Classification (NCBI taxonomy): domain Eukaryota; kingdom Metazoa; phylum Chordata; class Actinopteri; order Kurtiformes; family Apogonidae; genus Siphamia; species Siphamia tubifer. Next base: position 44,309,590 of record CM035787.1, read on the forward strand.
GTCTGTGTGGGTTTTCTCCAGGTACTGCAGTTTCCTCCCACCATCCAAAGACATGCACTAATAGGTTAATTGGTTAATCTAAATTGTCCATAGGTGTACATATGAGACTGATTGTTTGTCTATATATGTTCAGCCCTGCGATGAACTGGCGACTTATACAAGGTGTACCCCGCCTTTGCCCATTGTAGCTGGATTAGGCCCCCACAGACCCCTGTGACCCGAGTGAGGATAAAGTGGGTTCAGATGATGAGATGAGACGTTTGGAGTCACCTGGTTCTTCTTTATTTTCTAGACTATTTACATTATAGATTCTTACTGCAGGCATCAAAACTATGAATGATCACATATGGAGTTATATACTTAAAAGAAGTGTAATATATAACTCAAAACATCTTTTAGATTATGCATTCGTCAAAATAGACATGTTTTGCTTTTCTTAATGCTTTGCACATTCTTGACATTTTCTGGATGAGCTTCATGAGGTAGTCAATTGAAATGGTTTTTAACAGTCTTAAAAGAGTTCCTAGTGATGCTGAACACATGTTGGTCATCTGTGTTCCATCTCATGACATTTAAAGGTGAGCCCAAACTCTTTACTGGGTTTTTATACGTATATAAATACACACACACTTTATTAATCCCCTGGAGATCTTTTTTTTTTCATAATTATCAATGGTGTCTATATTGTTTAATATAAATTGCTCCTCAAATTGTGTTTAATATAGTGCTTTTGAGATAGATATATTTAGTTTAGTTTGTATTGTTAATTTCTTTCCTGCTACTTTAATTATACTTGAATGAAGCGAGTGTAACACACAGCAGCTTACCCTGGGGTTAATACAGTATTTAGATTCCATGTGCGATTTGTAGTTTGTAATTTGAATAAGTTAAGTATAAAAGTCTCTATTGACAAACTGTCAGATGGTGAAATCTATGAACTGACATGACATGAACTGAAATGAAATAACTGGGATTGAATGAAGTGAAACTGAACTCAGACAGATGTGTGATTAGTTTGAGCACGAAGACGAAGCTTTAGCAGATCTGTAATCAGCCTGGACGCTCAGAGGAGGATCACATGAGGACAGAGGAGGAGGTGGAGGAGGAAGAGGAAGAAGAGAAAGAGGAGGAAGAAAAAGAGAAGGAAGAAGAAGAGTATGAAGAGGAGAAGGAAGAGGAAGGAGGAGGAGGAGGAGGAAGAGGAAGAGGAAGAGGAAGAGGAAGAGGAAGAGGAAGAGGAAGAGGAAGAGGAAGAGGAAGAGGAAGAGGAAGAAGAGGAAGAGGAAGAAGAGAAAGAGGAGGAAGAAAAAGAGTAGGAAGAAGAAGAGTATGAAGAGGAGAAGGAAGAGGCAGGAGGAGGAGGATGAGGAGGAAGAGGAGGAAGAGGAAGAAGAGAAAGAGGAGGAAGCAAAAGAGAAGGAAGAAGAAGAGTACGAAGAGGAGAAGGAAGAGGAAGGAGGAGGAGGAAGAGGAAGAAGAGAAATAGGAGGAAGAAAAAGAGTAGGAAGAAGAAGAGTACGAAGAGGAGAAGGAAGAGGAAGGAGGGGAGGAGGCAAAAAGGAGAATGATAAAGAGGACGACAGAGAAGAGGAGAAGGAGGAGGAAAAGGAGGGTGAGGGTAAAGAAGAAGAGGAGGAAGAAGAAGTAGAGGAAGGGAAGGAAGAGGAAGATGAAGAGGAGAAAAGAAAGGAGATGTCATCAATGTGGAATCACATGACCACACAGAACCATGAACATCTACAGAACCACCCTGAACATAAAAGAACCCACTGAACCAGACCACACAGAACCACCCTGAAGATAACAGAACCACACAAAACCACACAGAACCACCTAGAACCCGACAGAGGCCAGTGAACTGAACCACACAGAACCATCCAGAACATGGCAGAACCCACTGAACCAGACCACACAGAACCACTTAGAACATGACGAAACCAACTGAACTGGACCACACATGCCTCGGGTTTTGAACTAAATGGGACAAATGCACCACATTACTTTTACAGAATAATATTAATATTATTTATATTAACAAGGGAGGGAGGGATATTGTATTTGAAGTTATTATTTTACTATTACAAACAGTAATAAACAGATATTGTTTAATAAACATTAGTTATTATTTATTACACTTTAGTTATTGTTCATTAAATATTAGGTAATGATTATTAAACATTAGTTAATGCTTATTACTGGATTCAACAATATTCAACCTTTCATTATTGAAAACTTGTTATGTTTTAATGTTTTTATTGTCCTTTTATCATTTGTATTTACAACATAATATAATATATGATTTTATCTGTGACATAAATGCACCTTATTTAAGTAAATTTTGTTGTTTTGATGCTTATATACTATCATAAATCAGTTAATTGTGAGCTCCTGTTGCTGTTTTTATTGTTGCTTCTTTTTCATCCTTTTGTTCTTGATGTGTGTTGAGTCTTTGTTGTTGTTGTTGTTTTTTTGTTTGTGGATGTTTTTCAGTTTTGCTGTTTCGTTGTGACTTAAATGATGATTATTTTGATGATCTGTAGTTTTAGTTTGAGTCCAATCCCTCAGCTGGGTCTAAGTCTAAATTGTCCTTGTGTCCATTTAACTCTTTCTGGTCTGGACTCAGTGGTGTGTGGTTGAGGCCTGAACAGCAGTGGATGGAGTGGAGGTTGATCGTGCACAGACTCAGTCAAAACAAACACACATGAGTGCGTCTATTGGCCGGTGTTTGTCACTTGTTATACATTTAGCTGCGAGCGCCGATGCTCTGGAGTCGACGGCTTCTGTAGCTGCGAGTGTTCGTCCAGCGCGTGTTCACTCCACTTTGTCAATCGTCTGTCAACATGTAGCTCTGAGACATGTCCTGTTCAACGCAGCAGGGACAGCCCCCCACCTCCCTCCCACCCCCCCACAGCACCAGCCACAGCACCAGGCCCACCTCCCATCACAGAGCCACCAGGAAATGGCTCCTACCCCCCACCCCCTCCTGACAAAAGCCTGCCTGGCTCTCCATCATCCCCCTGACAGCCCAGGGAAGAAAGACAGCTTTAATGCATCGCATCAGGACTCTGCAGGACCATGACAGAGGGGGGGCATGTGGACCAGATCCAGGTGGACAAGATCTACATGGACCAGATCTGAGGTGAACTGGATCCACATGGACCCAATCCACATAGACCAGGTCTGAAGTGAACTGGATCCACATGGACCAGATCCACATAGACCAGGTCTGAAGTGAACTGGATCCATATGGACCAGATCCACATAGACCAGGTCTGAGGTGAAATGGACCTAAGTGTACCCAGTCTAAGGAGAACCAAATCAAGGAGGACCATATTCAAATGGACCGATCTGAGTTGAACTGGATCCATGTGGACCAGGTCTGATGTGGACTCAACTGGATCTACATGGACCAGGTTCTAGTTCCATTATATTTTTCACGTGTTTTGACTTTTTTTCTGATTCTAATTATTATTTTCTTTTGCTGTTTTCCTTCATTTTTATATTTAAAAAATCTTAAAATTAAATTACATTTATCAAAGAAAGACATTAAATTAATTAATTAAATTAAAATTTATATTTAAAAAAACCACACAAATAGTGTAATTGAATGAATGACAAGATAGAAACGGTAGAAATATTTACTAACAATCAAGACAAGAAACTGAAAATGTAATGATAGAAAATAAGTATAATCACTAATGATTAAATCAATTCCTTATCAGAGACATAAAGATCAATGAGGATTTATTGGAAATAAAAAGTAAAATACAGAAAGTAAATAAAAATATTGAATCAGATGTAATATTATATCATCATTATTTCTACTAAAATAATTAAGATGCTGAATCTGCTTTATTTTAATGTAATAATAAATGTTTTTATTCTGTCAATTATGTTTCAATTAATTCTACAATCACTTATTAAACAGATTTCATTTTTATTTCTATCATATAAAACTGATTTTAAAATAATTCATTTAATTTTCAGAGTCATTTCATGAGCAGTGTCATGTTCAGCACACCAACCTCATGATCATCTATCTCTGAATATAAATGAATATAAAGAAACAGGAAGTGGGTTGACACAGGACACACCCACTTCAACTCATGGTTTCATCACAAAATAAAATAAATTGTCCATTTTTTTATTGAATCTGCTTCATAAACTCTGATCTCATTCCTGTATTTATTTCCTGAAAAGCACAATATATGGTTTTATTGGCACTAAACAAGCTTAAATATATCACAATTACCTGGTAAATACTCGTATATTATGATAAACATTTTCTTTCAGTGACAACATACCTGTGGGAGAGGTCAAAGGTCAAATATGTGATTGACAGCTGTAAAAACAAACCTCTGTTCAACTATAAATTGTTATTAATGTTATTATTTGATTTACTGTATGATTTCACCTCCTGCAGTTTTCAAACCTCCCACTGTGATGAATCACTGAATATAAATCGAGGTTATCAACCAATAAACTAAGGAAACTAAACTCAGAATTAATTATTCATGTTGCATATTTTTGTGCAAATGAACCCTATAATTACAATTCTATTAAATTTTACTTCCATCGTAATCATATATATCTCCTTTGAAATTAGGAAACAGGTGGGTGGTTAATTTATTATCAATATGTCAATTGACTGTATACAGAGAAAATAAACTATTTCTACCAAACAATAAAACTATAATGTATTTTACTGAAGATTTTCAAATTGCAAATTCTATCAAATCTGTAGCGTCAGTCTATATTTTAATCTTAATTTTTGTGCATTTTGGTTTACTGCATCAAAATCAATTACAATTTAATGCTGCAAAGAACTATCATTTCCAATATTGGAGGTTTTTTTAATTTATATGCTAGAAGAAGGTGATTCATTATAATATTAAACTTCAGTTTTAAAATAAAGCAAATCAACAGAAAATTTGGAAGGAGGTGTTTTTTTTGTTAATAAAAAAAACAGATTTACCCTGTGTGCATCTGGTATGACCCCCTGCAGGGCCAGGGCCTGATGTTGAGTCTTGCAGCCATTGCAAGATCCCATTTCAACAAACTCAGCCTTTAGAATGAACTGAGCATGTCACAACTCAGACCAGGATGGTCATATGATCACGATCAGCAATTCAACAATAATAATTATTGATCAAATCATTTGGCGATAGATACATATATATATATATATATATATATATATATATATATATATATATATATATATATATATGTGTGTGTGTGTGTATGTGTGTGTCTGTATTTTATACATTTTTACAATATCAAGGCTCGAACAATACCAGGAAATCTCTTTGTTTTATATATATATATATATATATATATATATATAAATGTATATATCAATGTTTTCCTGTCATTTTTCTATATCCTTTGGGCTGAATTGGACCGTATGGTGGTCCAATTTTGGTCACTGATCCATATCAACCATAGAAACAAGTTTTATGTTTGTTTTCTGATTCATGTAAATGTGTTTCCTATGTTTTTCTGTGTGAGTTTTTTTTTTTTTTACATTCCATTAAATATACGTGTTTGTATGGGTTTGTGCTTCATAAATAAATTTGTTTCTTACCTGAACAAGGACAAAGAACCTTTTCTTCCATCTCTTCCACACATTCTTACCAATGGCCCACAGGTACCTGCAGAAGAACAGAGCAGAGCCTTCAGGTCAAAGTGATGTTCATTTAACTGTAAAGAACACAGAGTACCCTCAGACTACAGCCTCTGCTGCCCTCTGCTGTTGGGTGGAGGTACTGCACCTCTATGCTTTGACAGTTTGACTGTTTCACAAATTTTTCTGATCTTTTTTTAGTGTTTAGTATGTTTATTAACATTTAGTCAGAAGTGTACAAAAACAGCATCAACATTTTCCAACAATAAGAAATAATGGGAGTAGAAAAAAAGTCATATATAGAGAAATTAACAAAAATCATTCACCCCATACAAGAACAAACATGTTGCCTCAACTGTCACTTGACAAAAAAAGTTAATTCTGTGAAACACAAATACATACAGATCATCAGGAATTAAATCAGCCAGAATACTAAATAAAGATTCACTCTGGTACCTTTGCTGATGGTTGGTTAAAAAAAGTCAGAAAAGGCCCCAAACCTTTCTTTTCAGTCCCCCTCAGCCAAAATCTAATTTTCTCTAGTTTAAGAAGATATAATACATCTTTCACCCAGTGTGAAACAGTATGCGGAGCAGCATCCTTCCATTTAACTGAGTTGAAATAGCTTTTTTTAACTAAAGAGTAATTGTAAGAACAAGACATGACATGACAAGATAAGATAAGATAAGATAAGATAAGATAAGATAAGATAAGATAAGATAAGACTTTATTGTCATCATACAATTGTACAACTAAATTTGTCCTCTGCATTTCTAAGGAGCAGTGGGCAGCCATGGGCGGTGCCCTGACACCAATCTCCACGCTCGTGGTCAGTTACCTGGCTGGAGGATTTTTACCCAAACAAACATGGTTTTGGGTGATGGGGAAAACCGGAGCCCCCGGAGGAAACCCATCCACACAGTGGGAGAGAAACATGCAAACTCCACACAGAAAGTCCCACATGGTCCGAAAATTCCTGTTGTGAGGCAAAGCGCTAAGAAGACTTTATATTTTGTTATCAAATCTATGACATGTACATCCTGTACTAACATATAATCCAGATTAGTGTTTCCCAACTAGGCTGGTGTGACATCACCGGGTGTGCCATGGAAAATTAACCAATTTTACCTTATTGGTGCTAAGTGAACAGCATGATTACAGATCCATACGACAGCACACACCATTGATCCACTCAGAGCTATTGAGGAAGAGTTGTGTGTGTTTGTCTTCAGTTCCTGCAAGACTCTCAGTTTTACGTTTAATTAAACAGACCCAGGTTTCACACTGAATAAGTAAACTGAGAATAAGTTTTGTGTATTTGCTATGGTTGTTGATGATGTGTATGGATTGAGTGGTGCTTGTAGTTTTTATGTGGGAGGTGGTATGTGCAGTCTATCTATCTAAATGGAGCCTCTCATTCACCCATTCACACACACACTCATACACCAGTAGGTTTCTAAGGTCTATGGTAAGTCCTACTGGGGGCCTAAGCCAAGGTTCAGTGTCTTGCCCAAGGACACTTCGACATGTGGACAGCCAGAGCTGGGACGCGAACCGCCAACCTCTCGGTCATTGGGCGACCCACTCTATCAACTGAGCCACAGCCGCCCCGATCTATATCTATCTATCTATCTATCTATCTATCTATCTATCTATCTATCTATCTATCTATCTATCTATCTATCTATCTATCTATCTATCTATCTATCTATCTATCTATCTATCTATCTATCTATCTATCTATCTATCTATATTATTTTTCAATACATTTCATTAAATATCCTTTTTGTGACATTTTTGTTGGTTGTGGGCCTTGTGATCTTTCCATTTTAAAATGTGCTGTGGCTCAAAAAGGTTGGGAAACACTGATCTAGATAATATTATAATAAATAATCCTGTCCATCATTGATTCAAAGAAAATCAACAAGTGCGTCAGAGCATTGTTGTATTAGTCAGCCTCTTCCTGCGTTGTTGATTTGCGTCATTGTGTTGTTTTGTTGTGTCTCTGTCCTCCTTCAGGCTGGTTGCCCTGACGATTCTGTTGTTTTGACGTGTTAACACCAGTAGAAGGACATTGAAGGGCTTCTGAAGTAAAAGAACATCTGAGGGTGAGGACCTGCTGCTAGGGGCCAAGTTGACGGAGGCGGAGCCCCCAGAGCCACCTCCCTCTGCCTTTCCCCTTGGCCCCGCCTAAAGAGCCCTCTGCCTGTCGATCCCAATAAACCACCAACCACAGTGGGGAGTTTTGTGGTAGTGGAGGGGGGTTCAGATATGAACATATGGACCAGAGCATGAGGAGGGAGACAGACCAATGTTTGTCCATACTGGGAATAACATTTATACATGATTGTACTTTGATTTCATGGGTGTTCTTGATTTTCTTTTTTACCTTCTAGAACATGTCAAATAGAAAATATGAATCGATTGAAGATAACTGATGAAAAGTTATTGGTGTAAAATAATAAGAATTTATAATTCAACTTTGCATTAAAGAGGGCATGGATCAGACTGAGTCAGGGGAAGTCACTGTCATTATTAAAGACCGGTATATTGAAGTGGGAGTCTGGACTATGTGTAATATTTCCTTCTATGCAATAACCATATTAATAACAATATTGTGCAATAACCTTGACGTAGTTTCCCTGTGTATATATTGTATATTTGTTATATTTATATTTATTCAGATGATTCTATATATGCTATTGTGTTTGTATTGCTTAATATCTATTTATACTGATTAACATTTTTATTGCCCTTAGTAGGATCTCTTATAATGAAAAGTAATCTTCCCTTGGGATCAATAAAGTAATTCTGATTCTGAGTGGAGATCAGTGCAATAATAATAATAATAATAATAATAATAATAATAATAATAATAATAATAATAATAATAATAATAATAATAATAATAATAGATTTCAATAGTGGTTTTCAAGACACCCAAAGTACTTTACATAATTGATCCATTATTCTTTCGCTCTCACATTCACACTCTGGTGGTAGGAAACTACATTTGTATGCACAGCTGCCATGGGGCAGACTGATGGCTGCTAATCCACACCGAACGGCCCCTCTGACCACCAATGAACATTCATACAGGAATGTGAGTGACACTGAACACCTCCGTCCTTCAGTTATTGGATGGCCTGCTTGATCACCTGAGCCACCACTATCCAACAGCCAGACAGTAGAAGCTTGGAGAGAGGAACAAGAGAGGATAATCCCTAGTCAGTTTGTCGGGTCTCAAACCTGGTGGGTGCAAAGACTTTTTCGAGGAGCCACAAAAACTCCTGAAGTAGTTATGAAGAAATAAGGAAAGAAAAAAGAAAACACAACTATATTATTAATGAAATTATAATTAATAATAAAAATATAAAAAAAATAATAATAAAGAATCTCATCTCATTTTCTGAACCCACTTTATCCTCACGAGGGTCACAGGGGTCACTGGGGGCGTATCGCAGCTACAACAGGTGAAAGCGGGGTACAACCTGTATGAGTTATCAGTTCATCACAGGGCTGAACATATGTAGACAAACAATCACTGTCACATTCACACCTATGGGGAATTTAAATTAACCAATTAACCAATCAGTGCATGTGTTTGAATGGTGGGAGGAAACTGGAGTACCTGAAGAAAACCCACGCAGACATGGGGAGAACATGTAAACTCCACACAGAAAGGTCTGGTGTGGGAATCAAAAAAAAACACTGCACCACCGTGCTGCTCATATTCTATTCCGATGTACATAAAACTATAATTGCCTCATTGCTGCAGAGCAGAGAAATAACTAAGCTTTGTTTCAATATAAATTAATATAGTGGGGGTTTATTTTTATTTTAAGTACAGGTTTGAGAAAATAAATCTTCTTCTACAAACTGAAAAATGTGTGCTTTATAAAGTATAATATTCAGTTAATGTGACGTCAATCATGTCAAAAGCGTTTTACTACTGTTGTAGTAGCAAAACTTAACCACCAGGGGGAAGCAGAGGATTTACTGGTTAAAACAACTCCAGGTTCTAAAGGAATAATTTCATTTAGAAACCCATGGAGTTTTATCAATGACAGTGGATGGACATCCTGGAAATATAAATGTGTGTGTGTGTGTGTGTGTGTGTGTGTGTGTGTGCGAGAGAGAGAGCGAGCGAGAGAGAGAGAGACAACAAAAACAACACAAAAATCTACAAAAGAAGAGTGAAAAATCTGCCAAAAATATTATTAATTAATTATTAATCACAGGGTTGCTTTGGATTAATTTAAATTAACCATGACAAAGAAAAGTAAAACAGTATTACAATAAACAGAGATAAATGTAGAGGTTAATTCATGTAGACATCTCCATATAAATAGTCATCTGTCTTCCACTGAGGTGTCCATGTGTCTATGTCCACTTACCCACAATGCTTCATGTTCTGGGGTTTGTCCATGCGAATGGCCAGCTTGATGCGGAGGTCGCTGTCACCGCAGCCTTTGGACACCGTCATCTTATGAAGCTCTGACTGTTTGGGGCTGTTGGGGGTGGGGTGGAGGACCACCTGAGGAACCGACATGGATGTCAGTGTGGTTGGGGCTAAGTGTGGGTGGGGCTAATGACATAATTCTAATGTTAAAGCGATGGACACTGACCCGCCCAAGCTCCTTGTCTTCCAGCGCCAACACCCCAGTGGACTCAGTGAACAGCTTCACCTTCACAGCAGGTAAGGGCTGGGTGGTGGTGAAGTCCCCCTGGGTCCCCCACCTGTGTGTGTGTGTGTTTTTTTTTAATTATTATTATTATTTGGGGGGGGGGGGGGGGTTAGACACACAACAATACACAGACACAAAGTGCACAGAAACACATAAGAGCATACAGACACAAAAGTACACGAACACACAAAAGTTGTTTATAATACAATAATACAGACACAATAATACACAGAAGTGAGGAAAAACACAAGTACATGAAAATACACACAAGTACACAAAAACACAACAATAATGAGTGATAGAGGTACACAAAAACAAATCAAAGTACACCGTCAAATGAAACAATGAACAGAGGCCAAAATACACACAGGAATATTATAAATATTGTTATTCTTGTTTTTTGTTGTGTTGTCATTATTGTTGTTATTGTTATATTGTTGTTGACATTGCATTTGTGTTGCTATTATTGTTGTTGTTGTTGTTATTGTTGTGTGCATACATGGGTTTGGACGCCTCTGCCTGGTCTGTCTGTAGTTTGTGTCCCCCCTCCACCTCCATAGTGCAGTAGACAATCCTGTTGGGGGCCAAAGACTTCAGGCCCTGGACCTCCACGATGACCACCTGAACAACACCACAAACACACAATATTAACCCATAAAACCCCAGAGCTGTTTTTTTTTTCATTTAAAGGAGTCCCAACTATGAAGACATGATGCTAGGAATTCAAAGACTTCTGTCAGTGATCAATAAGATATACACTATATTATAGACACACACACACACACACACACACACATATATATATATATATATATATATATATATATATATATATTATTGATGTCTGTAACCATTTACTTGTTAAAAACCCTCAAACCATCATGTTCTTTTGTTCTGTTATTCAACCTTAGTGGATGGTTTCAAGCCCATATGATGTTTAAAATGAGACTATAAGCAAGTAATTTATGTATCTATTGTTTTTATATTCATTTACTGTTAATATTTCGGAAGTAATGAAAAAGAAACAATATTTAAATGAAACGATAAACAAATGACAATCTAAAACATCCCATACATCAGTTCTGTCAGCCATGTCAGTATAATTCAATTCTCAGTAGTGTCTACTAACCTCCAGTGTGAAGGACAGCACCACATCTGACTTGGACAGCGTGTTCTCGTCCTCCTGACCCATGTCCATGATGGATGTGTTGTGGCCTCGTTTCAGCTTCTGTAGTTTGAACTCTCCTCCCTTGGACACAGGCATGCTCTCCAAGTTAGCCATGAGAAGGTTCACTGATGACCTAAGCTCCTCGATGAACATGGCCTCCATCTCTCTGGATGCGAACCTCGGGAACCTGCCGCCGAGCTAAAGACAGAGCAAACCAGACATCAATGGAGGGAAATCATTAAAAACCCCAAAACACTCAGATTAATGTATTGGGAAAAGCAGTTCATCATCAGCATAAAGGTTAATGTTTGAACCTTAGCATCATGTTGAACAGAACATTCAAGGAGTACTGTCCTTCTACCATGTCCATGTATAAGGTAAGATCAGAGGGTGGGTCTTCAGCCAATCACTAGATCAGAAGTGTCATGGCTTGTGGGCCAAACTCGGCCCGCTAAAGACTCCAATCTAGGCCATGGAATGACTTTGTAAGATGTGCAAATTACACTAAAGATATTGACCCTTAAATCACCAAACTTGCAATATTGTGAAAAGTGACATAGCTGAATGAAACAAACTAAATTTAATATAAAAAAAAAACCTCTGGTGCCTAAAGGGTTAATCAATGGTGTTAAGATCATTTAGTTTCAGGTTCCACAATCAAACCAATATGATCTCAAGTGGATCAGACCAGTAAAATAATAATTTAATGTAAAAAAAAAGAAAGTAAAATGACATAAAAAAAATAGTGACATTTACAAATTATCCTTTAAAAATGTAAATAATATGAACAACCTGAAATGTCTTAATATAAATCACAGTAAATGTACCAATTTCCAGCCTGTTATTAAATGTTTTGTGTATTTGTGGATCCACTGTAATCTCTAAGTTTTAATACACATGTGGAAATGATAAAACTCAGATAAAATATTGTTGAAATTACACTTATTTTTCTTAAGACATTTCACATTGTTCATGTTATTCACATTTTTACAGGTTAGTTGGTAGATATAAACACACTAAACTAGAGACAAAATTTTGGAGTTGACATTATTTATGGACTATTATTCTATTATTTTACATGTCTGATCCACTTCATATCATATTGTGCTAAATGTGGAACCTTATGATGTTGCTTTACTGTGCTTTATGTATGTTTTTATTTAGATTTTTTTTTTTTTTAGTTTCTCACCCGGGCGATTTGGTCGGCCATTTGCAGCCGTCCATCCAGTTCCCTCCTGATCTGAGCTGCCTGTTCATCAGGGTTATCCAGCTGCACAAACACACAAATACACACATCATGTCACAAGTACAACATGTTTTTATTACGTTAACAACCGGAACACAACTACAGAATAATGTATTGCATTAAAAAGGTCAGACTCGAAACCAGAGGTACCAAAACTGACCCACAAACGGTTCCAATTGGAATGAATTTGGAAAGTACAAAAATTTAATTGTATAAGTTAACAGTCTGGTGTTTCAAGCTCATTTTAGCCCAATTTGATCTCAAGTAGGTCAGACCAGCAAAATAAAAATAAAATAACCTATCAATAATGGAAACAACAAATTACAAACTCTAAAATTGTCGCAATATTCTGCCTTTCTAAATGCTTTGTGCCTTTATAGATAGGCCGAACATGCATAAATAATGTTTTTCTTCAGAAATGTCAGGTTGTTGATCTGTTAGTCATAAAAGCCTCCCAAAATTTGAGAAAGGATACACAGGAAAAATTGTCAATGTGAACTTTTTCGTAAGTACTTTTTTGTTTTTTGCAACAAAATCTGAAAGAAACATTATGAGCTGTCATTATTTGTAGGGTATTGTTGAAATATTTTGCTGGTCTGGGTGAGATAATACTGGGTTGTATGTAGAACTTGAACTAAAATGAATTTGAGATCTGTTCTCAAGCTCGAAGGCTCATCCTGTGCACACAAAACCTTTAACAAACCAAGGTTAAAAACATTGAAATCATCCTCATGGAAGTAAAGTGATTCTTTTTGCACAGAAACACCATCATCGTGCATCATTCAGTGGCTGCTGTGAGGACCTCTGGCACCGACTTCATCTTCTCACTGCTGAAAAAAATTTCACACGGAGCGTAAAGTCATTTCAGTCCATGTTTCTCTAATGGAAAAACCACATGCTTCATCCTGCTGCTTCAGAAACTGAGGCATTTCTTATTCTAACTGAAAAACTAAAAACAAAGCAAAGAATCTGTATTAACTGTATTCTAAGGTGATTTTCTGAAGTAACTGCCAAACAGATAATATTGTTGAGGATGAAGTCGATGTTTGTCTCATCAATAGGATTTGCAGACAATGTTGAAAAAAGGTATTGATTGTGAGTTCTACCGTATAGTCAGAATTAAATACAGTGGTACCTCTACTTACAAAAGACCCAGCTAACGAATGATCCAAGTAACGAAAAACCTTTGCCTAAATTTTTCATCTCTGAACACAAAAGAAAATTCTACTTACACAAGGAAACTGAAACCTCCAAGTCATAAATACAGTACTGTATGTACATTACTATAAGCTACTACGTAATGTACGTAAATATGTCACGTACGTACTGTACGTAGCATCCCATTGGCTATGAGGGAGCTACCCATGATGCTTTTCGTTACCTTTTGACCCTCGTTCATCACAGAGTTACTGTTGTTTCCTGAGTTTTTCCAAGTGTGTTCATTTAAACTTTATTACAGTACGTATTTGAAAATTAAAGTAAACCGGGTGATGACGGTGTCCTGTTTGGCTGCGGCTGCTGTGGCTCCCGGTAACACAGCCACTTTAATGGTAATTTCTCCACCTAGACCAGTGCTTTTAGTATCAAAAATTCAGCCAAACAGTGGAAGAAGAGTATCTGACCGGCAGACTATCATCAGCTTAAGAAAAATTGTTAAAAACTTGGACTCTGCAAGCCCAGTGACACGGACCATTCTACAGAACATCCATCTGCTATGCCGGTCAGATCCAGCGTTGCACAGGGCAGTGGAGTCCCCCCCCCCACAGAGGCTGCCTCCAGAGACATCGTGAGAGGACGTAGAAGTGTGGCTGCCGCTCAATCAATGAACAAAGTCATTCATCACATGATCATCTATTAGGTAATTATTCATCCATCTATTGATCAAAATATTTGGATTATTACATATACATATACATATACATATACATATACATATACATATACATATATATATATATATATATATATATATATATATATATATATATTATATCTTTTTAAATTGGGCACATTATTATGGTTCATTCTAAGCATATCCATAATTCAGCCACATATTAGTTGAGTCCAATCCACTTTGTACTTTGTTCTAACTCAACCCAAAGAGCAGCTTCCAGGAAAAAACACCATTCAACTTCACAAGATACACAAAAAAAAGACAGGAAACACATTAAATGTGCCGTCACAGTGGAATGTTAATTATGTCCAAAATTGCAGAAGACAACAGCATTGGAAAATAGTCTAACCCACTCTGAAAACTGCAGCGTAAAAAGAATAATAAGAAACTGTGATGAAGGTAAAAACCAGAGCTTTATAAAGTTATCTCAACTGTATAAATCTCCCGTTAAAGGAACCCTTCACTGATCCTTTTTCTCCTCTGAAGGCCACTTGTTGGTCTAATGGCGGTGAAGATGAGCCTCTGGGGGCACGTTACCGCCGCCATCTGTCAATATTTCCCTGTTCCAGTTGGTTAAGAGTCGCCTGGTGTCTCAGTGAAGCTAGTGACGGAGAATCAATCTGATAACCATGTGGAAGTCATCTGCTGCCCTCCCCCCAGACACGCCGATCGATACAGGCTCTGCAGCGCCCACACCTATTAGACTTGGCTGAGGCCCCTTTAAGGTTAGTCTGGCGTAAAAGGGGTGGAGTCACAAGGTAGTATCAAAAGTCAACAATGCTGAATCGAAAATTTTGTTTTATAAAATGTGTTTAGGCCTTCATTTACGTTTTTTATTTTATTTGTTCTACTAGTTACTTAGATTTTGGACCATTCTGTTGTTTCAATTCACTCATGTTTTTCTGTCATTGTTCTCATTAGCAAGGTTTCCATTATAAAATTAGACAAGACAGTCAGAGACGGCAGACCTCCACCAAGGCTTAATTTTTCAAAACGTGACATGATCAAGCCATCACGATCTTTACCTATCTGATGTCCGAAGGTGAGACGATGTAAATGAAAAAAACACCAGATTCTATCTTGTCTGAATCCTGAGATGTTACCACTTATGTTTTAGTGTTGACCTTTAGTGTGACCTTGACCTTTGACCTTCATTGCTCAAAATCTAATAGGTTCTTCCTTGACCCATTATCTATCATTCCTGAAAGTTTCATCAAAATCTGTTCTGAACTTTCTGTGTAATCATGCGTAATCCCAGACAAACAAACAAACAAACGGACTTGAATTTAATAGCTCCTTGGCGAAGGTAAAAAGCAATCGGAGAGCACAGACTCTACCAAGGCAGATTACCCCCCCTCCTGCAAAAATGACCAAAATGAGTGTGTGGTCTCACTTTCACTTCAGCGAGTGCCAGTCCACCCTGACTTACTGAATGACAGATGTCCCCCTCCCAGATTCCTCTACCGATCAACACCAAAATGTAATCATTAGTTCCTTGTGCCACTATCAACATTTCCTGCAAATTTCAGCCAAATCTCTTCATACATTTTGAGTAATCTTGCCAACAGTCAAACAGAAACAAACAGATAACATAACTCCACCGTTCCTTGGTGGAGTAATAAAAGCAATATTTCTACAATTTCAATAAAATCTATGGAGGTGTATCCATTGAAGAATGTTTGGATTCTGATCCATGATTCTAGAAAAGTCCCAGCATGTGTAATTTCCATACAATACGATATAACACGAGTCCTCGAGGATCAGTTCCCTGCATATTTAAATATTTCCCTCTTCTAGTGCAGCGTTTCCCAACCTTTTCGAGATATGCACATATTTTACAATAGAGCCATCACAAGACACACCATCAAACAAAAATGTCACAACAACTATATTTTTTATTGAAATATAATGCAAATCTAGTCTCAATGTACTTATTCAGTGTGAAACCTGGACCTGTTTAATTAAACACAAAGCTGATATTCTTGCAGGAATTGGAAGAAAGACACACACATCTTCCTCAACAGCTCAGAGTGGATCAGTGGTGTGTGCCTTCGTATGGATCTATAATCACGCTGTGTACTTACAGTACCAATCACGTGAAATTTAATAATTTTCCACACCATACCTGGATGATTTCTTATGACATATTTATGTGCGGTGGCACACTGGTTGGGAAACACTGATCTAGATCACCTGATTCCATTAATGATCAGCACATCATCATGCTCTGGAAAAGCTGATCAAGAATCAATTTATTTGCCATTTGCAGAAAAAACTGTAATAGGAAACAGATTGCAAGAGTCCAGCAAAAGAAACATGAAAGACGGTAAACAAGGGAAAAAATTACATTAAAATGATACAAAAAATTATGATTCATTATTTTGTACCTATGTTTAAGTGTGAGATAGCTTCTCACAAACGGATTCATGTATCCAGGAAGATAAGTGTGTTACTGATAAAGAAAACTCATGTCTTAAATGCTGGTTGGCTCAAGTCTCCAAGATAAGTCTGGGGTCAAAATGTGAAATTCTTAGATTTAACAAGAGAATAGGTTTTAGTCCAAATAAATATTGGTCTCAGATCTACTTCAAAACACTGTCTGCACATTATGATCCATTCACTTTACATGTTCTTTCTAGTGGAATATTTACAAATCCATTGTATACATGTACATAAACCACCATATATGTGGAATAACACACTATTATATATAGTAAAAAATATGAGCTAACCAGTACTTTTGTCATTTGTTTCCTGATTCATTTTATTAAAGTATGTAAGATTTAATTCAATTCAATGTCTTAAGCAGAAACTTTATTAAAAAAAAAATTGTAGAGCCGTGTAATCATCCCAAGGCAAAATCTTGATTTATGGCAGTGACCACACAGAATGGATTTCTAGAAGAAAATTCTACATCAGAAATTCCCCAACCAGTTGTGGACCCAGAATTTCTCAATGACCCGGACAAAGTTTAATGACCTCTGTGATGTTGTTGAACCTCTGGTGGTACAAGACTTGTCCTGGCTTAGGGAAGCACTTCCTTCACTAAAGCCAGTGTCTGTTGGCTTGTAAAAACTATAACCACCTGTTCTGTTATTCCAGAAATCACATAAATAACTCTAGGTGGTCTTTTATAACGGGAGTTTATAGAGATCGTGTTGCTTTGCGGAGCCTTATTCAGCTTTGTTCCAAATTAAAACAGTCGGCACCATGTCATATTAACATAAAGGATTAAACAGAGCTGTCTTTTCTAACACAGAATAACCAAATCCTTTTACACTGTCAGACTATCCTTCTGGAAAAGCATTTGTACTGAGTCGGCGCCGCTTGAATGGTGGCGGTGACTCAGATCTCAGCATGGTTTCAACACCACAGAGGCTCAGCTGCATTTACCAAACCTCTGCTCCAGGCTTCAACACCAACATGTTCTGGTAGAAACAATGTACACATCAGGAAACAGACCCAGTTCTGGTCCAGGTTCTGGTCTGTTTTCAGCTTCTCTGTCACTTGTACATTCTCCAATGATTCCCTTTCATGGCCCTCGTTTGAATCAGTGCCATAGGACGCATATCACTGGGTTTTCATCTGAAACAATGAAGCAATATTTTTGTTTCAGTTCCCGAAATAAATGTTCTCAAGATTTAAAGTTTGTTCTGTGATTTATCGCCATTTATTTTAATATTATATTTGCCTTTTTCAGTGTAAGTTATGTATTTTCTTATATTTAATTCACTGATCATGTAGATGTTCATTAAAGCTCATATTAAATTCTAAGGTTTTATGTCAAAACAGAGAAAACTGAAGAGAAAACACCTGAGCATAATAAACCCAGCCTGTCCAAACACTGCCATTAATCCAACTCTGTGGGATTCTTTTTTTTTTCATCAAATCCATTTAGTTTGTAGCTTATTTTGTTCTTGTTGTCACATCTCCATCTGCCTGCTGCTTGTTTCTCCCTTTCTCTGACTCTTTGACCTAGTTTCTTTCTTTAATCAATCTATTATCCTCACCTGTGAGCACACTTCCACTTATCAGGGGAAGTGTATACATATATTCTCTGCTCTGTTCTTTTACTTGGCAGCTTTTTTCTAGTACTTTGTGTGAGACTTTCCAGTGTTATTCCTACCTGTTTGCTCTGTTTCCAACCACAAAGACCTGCCAGTTCTTCTGTAAAATACCTGTCTTCATCCTGACCTCATCTGTCTCCTGGCTACCAACCTGCTTTCTGACCCGACCATGTCTTCAGCCTCTGTCTCTGGTTTCATCCACCCTGTCTGTCCATCGCATGCTCCTCATCGGCCACTCACTGACTGAGTCTTCCCCTAAACACAGTGTGTTTCTGTATTCAGGGATTTTTTTTCACTTTATTAACTTGGCTATTTGCACTCATTGTCTTTTTTGCTTATTTTTTCATGGTGTTTATATTGTTGTCATTTCTTAATTTTATTTACTGTTCAACATATATTAAAGTGTCCATCAACTGTAATGGATCATACGTCATGGATGGATTTATTTACTCATTTTTAATCTCTTTCAGTTTGGCTTATTTATTTATTTCTTACTTTAATTTTTGTTTCTTTTCTTGCTTTCTGAGTCTGTTTCATCCTCTCTAGGACCACAGTGGTCACTTGGAGCCTATCCCAGCTACAGTACTTGAGTGTGAAGGTGAGTCACTAGTTCATCAATAAGTCTCACACATAAGTCCCACTTCCATCTCCTGGTGTTGGAATCAAACCCCAGGACCTCCTTGCTGTGAGGCATGAGTGTTAGCCACTGCACCACTGTGGCGCCCTAACCAGAAATTATATGATCATGAAGAGCAGCAACTGAAGATTGGCAACATAAAACATGATTGAATTGTCTTATTTTAATAAGAAGTGTATAGAATTAAATATCTGAAGAACCAGAGGTTGTTGAAACATCAAGACTCTAGGTCTCAGTGCGACGTTTTGTCCGATTTCTATTGATGTGTATGAACGTGGAGGTCAGTGTTTGTCTCCTCTGAACCACAGATGGGACCCAGGTCAGGAAACCTGGTCTCAGGTGGTAAAGCTCTGAACTCTGTGCAGAGACCTTCCGCAAATCCTTTAGAAGCAGAACAGAGGAAATATAAAGTGATTTAGACACAAAATAAAACCAATGACATCCAGCTCGAACCAGGGACAGGATTAAGACCAGGAGAAAAACCATTGATGTCCATCAGTCATGTGTCAAATAACTAGACCAGGTCTGAGACCAGGACAAAAACCAGGACCAAGACTACAGTCATCCATTGTACTCATGTCTATTGTACTCATGTCTTAAATACCTAGACCAGAGCAAAAACCTGGACAGAGACAGGGATAAGACCGAGACCAGGACAAATTAATGTGGGTCGGACCAGATGAGAATCCATCAGGTCCAATATTTACACCATCAGTAGAGGGTCGTCCAAGGAACAGCCCCATCCGAACATACAAAAAGCAGATCCGAGACTAGGACCATGATCAGGGTCAAGACCAGGACTGAGACCATGATTGTGGATTTTATAGTATTTTACAGAACATTATACTATTATTAACATAATACCACTCTAACCTAGGGGTTCATTGTAACTAGCACCTGTTGCTAAGCTAAACTAAATGTTTACTCAAAAAACCAAGATAAACCAACCACAGTTTAGGTAATATACACAGAGGAAAGAATTTTAGAAACAGTTTGTGTAAGATATAACAGTGTGTATATGAAGAATATCCTCATTTATGTGAGATGAGGCATCAGTATGTGGCTAAAGGTATGTTTTCATGTTTCGTACACTTATTCATATAACCACTACAAGTCAGCAAACAGTTGGAGGAGGCATCTAAACAGTGGAGGTTTGAACTGTTGGAACAAATTTCCTGCTGCAGCTGATGGAGTCTTTAGTTCAGTTTAATGAAGTCTGATTTATGTATTAAAACCTGTTTAGATCTCGTTTCTACATGACAACTCAGAGATTCAACCCAGTGTTAATAGAATCTGACTTCCACTGATGTAAAAATGTGATTAAATGAAGACCCTGAGGGCTTCCATCCTCATCCTCACCCCCACTTCACCCATCCCCCACCCCCACCCGTCGCCTCATTGATTCAAACCCAACCATATCTCCCGTGGATGGATTAACAGGCCTGAACCCTGATGGTGATTAAAGAAAAGCAATCACCCTCACTCAGTTCAGATAAGGCCATGGCGGTCGGCACGGTGACAGAAGAGGAGGGGACTGCTAAACCACCAATGGCTGCTGGTATATACGGTCACCATAGCAACCACACACACAGGGTGAAGGGCAGCAGGGAGCGTTTCTGCATATTTGTGTGTGAACGGCGGCGGTGTTGACCACGACATTGGATGTTTTCCTAGTGTACTCCACCACCACGTCGAAGCTTAAAACCACAGAGATGCACTTCCCGTGGTCTCTATTGGACCACAGCACCACCGTCTTTTATACATAATGTTCAGTCCCACGCCCGCCATTGTATTGTAAGAGCAAGAACATGTGCTGAATGATTATCAGCTTCTATCAGACTCAAAATGACTAAATGGGAACAAATATAGAGAGAAAAGTGTGAAAATGGAAGCTATTTCTAGCATAGTTCAACAGTGTTTCCTCTGGTTTTATATTTAGAGACTAATTTCCACATGTTCACCTTCGCCGTTTAGATAAGGCACTGCAGCCGGTGATTAGTCTGAGAACAAATGAAAAATGGAGCACAGTGATTTGAATGCACCGTCAGTGTTTATATAGAGCATCTGTGATGACCTTTAACCCTCAAAGACTAAAACCATCGACTGATGTAAACTGTTTAACCTTCCAGTATCTGGGTGAACGTATTATGAACACTTTACACACTTTATATTGTATTAGTAGATCTGATGTGGTGGTTAAATCTATTTAGTTCATGACAGACTGAAGCTTCTGCACATGCTCTGTCCAACATCAATATCAACCACAGTTTGTAGGAAAAGGAAGAAAAGACATATTTTGTAAAATGGTCATGTTGACAGAATGAGGAGATGAATCCAGTTTAGAAAATATCTGTGTTTGTGTGGATATGACATATGACTATGAACCTTCTTATACCCAGGTGAAAATCTTATGCACATTTTACACGACATGTTTTTAAAGGTCATATTATTTAGCACAGTTGATTTTAAGTTGTGATTCAAAAGTTGTTCATTAGTTAAATGTAGTTCTTATATATATAGTATAGTATATATAGTTGTAATAACCGTATACAGAATCAATAGTTTATATAGCCATAATAATTCTATATAGTTGCAATACTAATACTGTATACAGCTGTAATAGTTGTATATGTTTGTAAATAGTTGTATCTATAGTAGTTGTAATATTAGTATATAGGTGTACAGTTATATACAGTCATAATAGTTGTATGAAGTTGTAATAGTTATATATAGCTATATGCAATTTTAATAGCTATACATAGAATAGTTTTACATAGCATTAATTGTATATATTGTAAATAGTTTTAATACTTGTATACAGTTGAAATAGCTACATAGTTATAGCTAGTTCTAATAATCATCTGTAGCTATAGTATATGCTCATAATAGTTGTAGTAGCTGTATATAGTTGTATGCACTGTAGTTTTGTGAGTTGTATAAATGCTTCATTAACATGTTTGTTCATACTGTGAGAACAGATTGTTTTGTTAATAGTTATATATACATTTCCTAAAAAAAAATAAAAATAACACCTAGGGCATTGGGTGTTTTTTCATGTAAACAGTTGTATGTCAATTTAATATTTGCTTAATTATTTTTGGAACATCCTCAGTCTGACTTATCAGTGTATGCCAAAGTTTTTGTACATACGGACAAACAGATGAACAATGGTTTGTAAAAAATGGTTTGGTGAAAACAGTAAATACTTCAACATTTACAATTTTTGTGTGATTTTAGGTTATGAGTTGATGCTATATAAATAAAATTTGATTAATTGGTTGGTTGTCCAGGGTGTACCCCCACCTGCGCTGTATGTAGCTGTCCCCCGTGACCCTAGTGCGGATAAAGCAGCTTCAGAAAATGAATGAATGTTGTCTGTTGATGTATACAGATGATATAAATAATTGTAAAGTGGCACAGGTGAGATTGTGCTGGAAAAAGTTTTACCAAATAAGGCAAAGGTAATTTTACAAATCCATTCAGACCCTTTTTGTTTTACTGATCCATGCCTGTCGAACTGTTGTAACTCTGTTCTTATGTAAAAGCATTGTGACCCCGTATCTGATCTTAAACTGACTTCCCATCCTGTTGGCCAGTTGGTTAATGTCACTGATGGTTTTGCTGCGTATCCACGGTGACGGTGGGATCCACCTCAGACCTAATGGCTCATAACCCATCTGATAAAAAGGAAACCAACTCCCACTCTGTTCCCTCACTATGCATCCGCTGCGTCGGCTTCCAATTCAATTTGTCCCCCAGCTCCAGCCGTCATTACCGCCGAAGGCACATTCATCAAAGCAGCCTCGGCGTCCTAGTGTCCTGACGTCCTGACCCACCGCGTTTTCAACCACGGCTGCTTCGTTACTGAACCGTCGTGTCACTGGCCACCGAAGGCTTCACTGACCCAAACATGAGTTGATGTTCCAGGACAAACATGATCAGGACACCTTGGAACAATAAAAGCAGACCAAATTTTTATCCACATGATGAGTTCAGGAAATTATGGAGGTTATACGTAAAACAATCACTGCAACTCAGCAATATATTAAAAAATAAAGAACTACTCTGTGTTAAAGGTTTATAATCCATCATCACACACAAGAATCCTAGAATTATTTCTATTTTAAATTTTATTACGATATTAATATTAGGGTCTTATTGTCATCTAATTTTCACCTCTTTTTCTGTCATGGTTTTGTCACATTTACATCTCCTTTTCTTTTTTTCCATCTTGGGTTTTTTACTTGAACACTGCAGTGACAAAGGCTGCAGATCTTTCTGTCAGTGGTACTCATGAAATGCAACACTGAGTTTTAAGGTGGCCTGTGTCTGAATTTTAAGGTGGTCTATGTCTGTCTTTTAATGTGGTTGTCATTTGTATCTGACTTTTAAAGGGATAGTTAACTATTATTCATGTGAATCTGTATGGGATCAGCATCTTTACTCTGGTGCACCCACAGTGACTTACCCCCGACCGTGTCCTGTGAGTCAAGTTCTGGTCCAGTTTTGGTCAAAGCACATATTGTTTTGGTCAAAGCTCCTCAAAACAATGTGTTCGAATGAGTGATTTATTTGCATAACAAAACCGTCACGGAACAAAAACTCACACCTCGTAATTGCTTGGAGCTACTTCCTCTCAACAGCGATCAATGTGCGTTGTCACTGCTAACAGCTGTGCGCCTCCACGTAGCAACCGCAAACACTGCCCAACAACTGATGTAAGTAGTTTGCTAAGGCGCACAGCTGTTAACAGTTACAACATGCATTGATCACTATTGAAAGAAAGTAGCTCTGAGCAGTTACGAGGTGTGAGTTTTTGTTCTGTGACGGTTTTTGTTATGCAAATAAATCACTCATTCGAACACATATTGTTTTGAGAAGAAACATGTATTTTGGTGGCCCCAGGAAACCTGCCTGCCCAAAACCAGACCAGAACTCGATTCACAGGACACTGGTAAATCACTGTGGGTACACCAGAGTGAAGATGGTGATGCCATAGAAATTCATGTGCAAAATAGTGAACTATCCCTTTACAGTGTTCGTCTGACTTTTAAGGTGGTCGTCATCTGTGTCTGAGTTTTAAGGTGGTTGTGATCTGTTTTCATGTACAGGTTTAAATCTTTTTAGAGCTGTTGTCTTACTGATGTTAAATACCGTTTTCCACCACATGTGGTTGATTGTGTGTGGGTGTGACACCCGTCCGTTTCCTAATGAGGCCTTGGCCACTGCTTTGAAACTCACTGGGAGGCAGAGTCATCTGTCTGGATGCTTCTTCAAAAGCATTTGTGTGAGAAACCACAGGAGGCTGGAGATGGCAGCAGGGAGCCAGTCCCATTTCATCTGTGGCGACCATCGGCGCTCCCACCGGGTCGTGAACTGGCTCACCTCACTGTGCACAAACCGGGCATCATGCCAACATGTGTGTCCCTCAAAGGATGCTGCTTTTACTGCAGGGATTGAAGTTGACAGAGTGGATTAAAGGATTACGGCATACAGTATGTCAGCATCGGGTTTGATGCCTGTTGATGTGTCAAGACACAGAAAGCAAAAGCTTTTCCATACGGTGGAACGTTCCAATGTGAAGCTTTAAACCTAAGGAGTCCCTGAACGCACCATCATGTCCAAGTCCCAAACCAATTTAAGACGTATCGGGAGACGGAGTCGTGCGTCTTCACATGTCAAACTGTGAGTCAGTAGTTTTGAAAAAGTATAACCAGACACATGATACACAATAAAAACTTAATTAACTATTGGCCTAAGGTGTCTCAGAAGTGTGTCATCATATCACACCTGGATATTTTATGAATAGTTGTAATAGGTGTATATATTTTTCTTAGTCTTACAAATGTTTCTTTAACATGTTTGTTCATGTTGTAACACCAGATTGTTTTAGACATAGTTGTTTAGTTTTCCTTTAAAAAAAAGAAAAGAAACAACAACACCTGAGGAACTAGTTCCCTTTAACCCTTTAAACCCTGAGCTGAAAATGTTCCATCTGGACTTTATTTTCTTATTTTGACAAACATAAAGGCTATTTTTCAGAGCACTTTTTTCTCAGCTCTTTCAAAATCTAGCAGGCATTTAAATATTGTTGTCGTATAATACTGATAAAAATGGCTTCTTCTCCAGCTTCTAGTACACATGAGTGAAATTATGGAAATGACCCAAAACAACCTATAAAGCACAATGTAAGGTTTCAGAAACTGGATTTGGTGAAAGAGTAAGAGTCACCAAACTGCATATGTACATGGTGTTTCAGTGATGACACAGGTTTTAGAGTTAACTTCATTTGCTAAGCTTTTGTTTCTTTTATGTTTTCTATGTATATATGTTAATTGTCTTTATAAAATGCTTCATTCAACATGTTTTTTGTGAAAAACAGTTAAGAACCAAACTATTTCCTACTGTAATTTAATAATTTGCATGTGATTTTAGGTTCAGTGTGTTGATAAAACATGTCAAATAGGGAAAAAATAACTATAGTTAAAAGTGAGGCTGGACTGAAACATATGAAGCTACTGTAAATAAAATAAACAATTGTATAATGAGGAATATAAAGGCAGAAGTATTCAGAATCTGCCTGTTCAGGGTTAAAGCCCACTGCTGCGACATGGAAGCGAACGGCTGCTTTGGTTCTGTTGGGTTTTAATTGGCAGTTATTAGCCTCAGTGCAGTTCACGCATTGAGAAGCCAATGTTTACTGCGAGCGCTGATAAATGGAAAACAAAGGGCTCATTTAGTGGAGGTCCTTTTGGGTTTTTTTGCGGCGTCGGGGCCTCCCATCCCGTCTGCTTCCCTGGATAAACACTTCCTGTCCACCCTCCTCCTCACAGTCACATCCACTCATCCTCAGCATCTCCTCTGTTCACTGTGCTTTTATTTCCTCTCAGTTTTGGAATTGTTCAGTCTGTCCAAGGACATTTTACACATTATGAAGCCATTATTCGCTCCAATCCCACACAAAGCTACAACTAAACCACACATTTAACAACATCTATAATTGAGCTGAGCACTGTTAACATTATGTTATTTGGTCATGACATCATTTAGAACTGCAGATATCATTTTAATATTATTATTATTATTATTATTATTATTATTATTATTATTATTATTATTATTATTATTATTATTATTATTATTATTATTATTATTATTATTATTATTAATTATTATATTTTCTTTTCCTGCAACCCTAGTGAGGATAAAGCGGGTTCAGATGACGAGCGATGACAAGTGACGAGTTAACCTTTCTGAAGTGATTTATCTTCTTTTAATATATTATACTCGATTCAATTTGTAACACAGAAACATTGTTCTTTGTTTTCTTTCTGTTCTATGTATGAACAAAAAGGAAGAAAATATGATTAATTCAACTTTGTATTGCTGCTATGTGGATTCCAAATAATTTATTTTTTTTAAATGGTATGATTTATTTTTTTTATTTTTTTATTTTTTTACATTGTTTTGCTAGTGTTCTTTTCGCATACTTGGTTCTTAGAGGGGTATCCAAGCAGTGTTTCCCACAGACCAAGTGGCATTGTCTGGTACAAGGGGAGCACCCCCCCATACACACACACACACACACACATATGCATGTGTGTCCCCCCGCCATTAAGCTATTATTATGATTATTATTATTATTATTATTACTACTACTAAGTTAGCACCACATCTCATGTCACCAGTTGAGGAATTCACATAAACCAGTTACTTATCTGTAGTTGTTATTAAAAGTACTCACTCTATGACCTATAACAGAAGCACAGTGCTAGGCTAGTGCTATTAGCACAGTGCTAGGCTTACTTAGCTCTTCACAGAGACTTTAGTAAACACTGTGTCACCAGGTGCTACATTAAATTTGTCGTATTCCAGCCTTTGCATGTAAATGTCGTTAACACTTGTAGCATATGGAAGAACTGGAACTTCTTGTGAAATAATAATTATAATAATAATAATTAGTCTTTATTGAAAGGATAAGCCCCTTGAAATGTCTCATCTCATTTTAGAGGAGGTCCGCATTATCCACCTTTTCACCACATTTCTGTTTAACAGTGGAGAGATGGTGTAATTAAACAGCTGTATATGTGTGTGTTACCAAAATATTGATCTCTCTCTCTCTCACTCGCTTTCGCAATCACATTGGAGTAAAAAAAAAAAAAAGAAAAGAAAAATGCTGCAATCTATTTGTGGCTCAATTTTCATTCTGCGCCACAAATTACTCTATGAATGGGAAACACTGCCAAGGGTTAATTGAATAAAAAGCCACTGTGTCCATCCACTGTCATTGATTGAACTCCATAAGTTTATTTTTTCTTACATTCCTTTCGGTTTGTGAGACAAGAAAAAACTATGAAAAAAACTATATCTCTAAGGATTATGAGTCAATTAATCAGGAAATGATCAGTGGCTGTTGCTTCATGGATGATTATATGGCTTCAGTGTCAGGATTTGTCTGTTAATTTTGTATTTGAGGAACAAGTCCCATGTTATTTGTTGTGTTATAAGACATGAAAGTGATGTTTAATGCAGGTTCATATGTAACAGCTGTGGTAAAAAATAGACCCTCTGCCTGCGTCATGTTTCAGCTGACTGGTGATAAAATCCAC
Organism: Siphamia tubifer; assembly: GCA_020466265.1. Taxonomy (NCBI): domain Eukaryota; kingdom Metazoa; phylum Chordata; class Actinopteri; order Kurtiformes; family Apogonidae; genus Siphamia; species Siphamia tubifer. The sequence goes on from CM035787.1 coordinate 44,337,525, forward strand.
GGCTCTGAGACCAGACATCCACACCAACCCCCCCTGGGTGTACCTACAGCTCATTAATTCAGAGCCTTTACTCCACCAATGACGACCCCATGACACCAGGAGCTTCCACTCCGACATCCACTCACAGCCATTATGAGATGGGAAACAAGCATTGGTACAGTTTGGAAACTCCTGGATCCAAGTGTAGATTTTGTTTGGTGTGTTTATCCATTTAGTTTAGTATTAATGTCAATTTTCCACTACTTTACTGAAAACACCATCATGTTAAAGTAACAATATTACACACAACTGTATGACCATATATTAATATATACCAATTTTGATGACAGTGTTCATTTATTTAGAATATATACAGTTTTTCCAGTTTCCTGAAAAGCCTGACAGCAACAATATAGTTGAATACAGTTGTAAATAGTTGTAATAGTTTAATATGTTAAACATTGTAGCATGACATCCTCCCATTTGGGAGGATGTCATGCTCTGTCTCTATATTCTGGTACTTTCACTGGAGGACAACTCAACTACCTACAGACTATAGTGTTCCAAATACCCGTCTGCATTCTGCAATTTGCAGAAACACTTTCAAGATTGCAGAAGAAAAAAATATATATAACTTGCAGTTTTGCAGAATTACAAAAATCAGGCTTCAGATTCAATGGTTCACAATTTGCCTGACCAGCAACACACTAAAATCCCTCATTATTATTATTATTATTATTATTATTATTATTATTATTATTATTATTATTATTATTATTATTATTATTATTATTATTATTATTATTATTATTATTATTATTATTATGTATGGTAGTGCTTACTTTACTTTCTTTTAAACCTATACCTTCCAAAGTAAGTGACGCTGCACAAAATTCCTCTTAGAGTCAGACCCATCAGCCATTTTCTGGTTTGCCATGTGTTGAGAAACTATATGTAGGTAAAGATTGAATTTTGTACTTTGCACACCACCACCAGACAATAACTATGAAATAATCAAATTTTCCTGCTTTTCTTATGTTTGTTCTGCTACATATTCTATTCTAACACTATGAGGATGAAAGTTCCTTCAGACTACATCATGAAACCACCTGAAAATAACCCTGGAGTGGAGTTTATTCTCACTCCACTCATACAACTGAGTAGTTCTGACAAAATTACCACGACGTGTCAAGTGGGTGGTTCGGATTTTAGAAACAATGAAAGCATCTCACAGAGAAACACAGTCTGACTGTTGAAGAAACTGACAGAGTGAACAGCTGGTGTTGATTAGAGACAATGAACAGGAATCCCATCGTACCCAGAGCCACGTTTCATCCATGTTTAATGAATGTAAATGAGCTGAACGAGGTTTTCTTGTTGAATATTCACCATGACACATGGATATTAACAGTAGTTGAAGTCATGTGACTGACTGATAGACCCATTAAACCAGATTTAAAGAAGCTCAGAAAAATTGGAAGAATGAAATTGAGACCCCTGCTCTAAGGACTTATTTATGATGTTTTTAGAATTAAAGTGTCAAAAGTGATTTTGGAACCTTTTGGAAATTAAATTTCAATATATATATTCATTATTGATCATTATATGTTAATAGCAAGCACAAAAACAACCAACGTGAATTTTTATTATTATAAAAACAACTGTAAATATTCATAATGTAATTTTATGAGGTTATATAAATAAACTTTCCACTACTTTCCATTTGTCCATAAGTTTGGGTTTGTTTAGATCAGGGGTCTGCAACCCTAATCCTAGAGATCCACCATCCTGCATGTTTGTATCCCTCTTCCTACAAACCTGATTCAAATATTGAGCCTATCACTAAGTTCTGCAGAAGACTAATAATGACCGTTAGGTGTGTTGGAAAAGGGAAACATCTACAACATGCAGGATAGTGGCTCTTGAGGACCAGAGTTGCAGACCCCTGGTCTAAATCAGGGTTTCCCAAATCCAGTCCTCATGGCCAGGGTCCTGCATGTTTTGGATATTTTCCACTTTTAGTACACCTGGTTCAACTAATGATCAAGCTCTGCAGAAGTCTGATAATGAAGTAATGTCTTCCAGGTGTGATGGAATAGGGAAGTATCAAAAGCATGCAGGACACTGGGCCATGAGGACTGGACATGGGAAACACTGGTCTAGATCATTCTGTGCCCATGTTCTTTTCAGCACCGGCACACGATGCTATGGAAGAGTTAATTTCTCATAATGTGATACTTTAATCTGAGGTCTTATTGAAAACATTCTTGAACTTGTCTTTTATTACTCTTCAATTTTCATATATTGTTATAACCGTGGTTTACAGCTGCTGTTTGTTCTGTCTTTATTGTTTTAACTATGTCTCTGCTGCATCTGTAGAAGGATTTCACCTGCTTAAACACAGTACATACTGTATGTGTGTGTATATATATATATATATATATATATATATATATATATATATATATATACACACGAGTGAGACACAAATGAGAAAAAGAAGAAAAAGAAGGTCATTTGTTATTTTTAGACTCTGGTTTAAGGTCTGCACATGAAAAATGCAAAATACTGTATGTCTCAAATCCAGAGGTAGAACATGTATGAGAGAATCATGATTAAATAAACGACAAAGATATGACATTAATTCCCTTCCTTTCCTTCCTCCCTGGCTGGAATAAAATCTGGATTGTGTGTCATTTCTCCATGGCTGTACCTATAGACCTGCCTCCAGCTGCAAACGCCTGGACACCAGTGTTATTAGCTCATCAATCTGCCTCCATGGTGGTGGAGGTATTACGACCATTAGCCTGAGCATATATGAGGATATGAGAGTGTTCAGACCCAGAGGCTCCTCCTTCCTCTGTAACAGCATCCATGTACCAAGGAAACCACAGAACAACACTGTCATTTACAGAAGCATGGCCCGCGACTAATGCTGCCTTCAGGTGCCATCGGGAAGATGAGACCTTCCACTAGTACAGGGGTGTCAAACACAGGGCCTGTGGGCCAAAACCAGGCACCAAAGCCTGCCATCTCTCCCAAGGGATGAATTTGTGAAACAAAAATTACATTGAAGATATTAACACTCAAGGGTATTAAAATAACTATAGTTCAGCTTTTACATTCAGGCCAATTCAGTCTCAAGTGGGTCTTGTTTTAGTGTAAAATGACATAACATTTTTACACGTACAAGCCATTGGTGCACAAAAAATGTGAATAACCTCAACAAATACGAATGACACAAACTATTGAAATTAATTAAAATATTCCACATGTTGGAGCCTAAAATTTTCCACTGGACTGGAAAGCCTGGTGTTCCTCTGGGTTCTGTACCAGAGCCACTTCCATACTGTTATGTAACAGCTACATTTCACCCAATAGCACTGACCTGACAGGCGTTGTAGAGGAGCTGGTGCTCAAACTTCTTAATGCCAAGGATCTGTTGGAACATCTCGTAGAGCTGGTCTTTGCTTAGGATGAGCTCAGAGGCAGCGCTAGCAGTCATTCTCTGCTGGTGCTTCCTGGGATCCTCCTCTCCTCTGTAAATGGTGTCAAACTTGGCTATCCATGAGCTCAGCACCGTCTCTTTGCTCAAACCATCGATCTCAGGGAGGCTTCGGACTCGCTTCTCTATGTGCTTCTTGAAAACTTCCCGGGAGTCACTGGCCGAGCAGCCACCGCTCTGGACCATCCGGCAAACGCGATCACTCTTCAGGAAGACCTGCAGGAATGGTGAAGTACAATATGTATTACTCCACGCCGTGAATGTGATGTATGACACAAAATCACTTCAAAGTCACTAAACACAACCAGAATGAATCAATATATAAGGTGCTCTAGATTATAACTTGAACTGTCATGTTTTTGAGAAAAATTTACGCCTTAAATATCCAGTCATTTTTGCCTAAATCTTACCTAAATGTTTTAATAAACATAAATTGAATGCTGTTCTTGAACCCTTTGGTGTACATCCATGGGGCTGGTCTCTTTTTAAAGCTGACACCCTAATTTTTTTCCAGTACAGTCAGAATCACTCTCACTCTTACTGGCACTGAGTATTTTAGGTTGGAACACAGTGAAATAAAATAAATGTGTATCTCGCCTGAAGATTCACTATGATAGTAATTGCTGTATAAATCTGTAATAATACATTTTGACATATATATGTTTTAACATGTCTTGGACAATATTTGGACAATATATTTTTTGGTTTGAATGTTTTTGTTGGAATATGACCATGTTTGTTGGAATATCGTTCCTCTGTGGATAATTATGGAAGATAAAAGGTAAGTCATGCCATTTCCTGTTACTAATTTTCATTTGAACATGTTTGAACAAATGAGTAATTGTAGTTGCTGTGGTTAATTAATCTGAAAGTGGCTTATATTGGTCGATCCAAGAGAATCTCTGTTTTCAAAATATACTGAGTGTATGAGATGTTCTGGTGGTTCTGTTTAGAATTATGAACAACTACCTTAGGCCCATATGTGGGCCCTTGGAAGTTTAAGGTTTTTAAGTGTGCCTAATAGTCTGAAAAATATGGTAACTCGCAGGCTCGGAGTGCTCACTTCCTGTTAGCTTGTTGTATATTATAGCACGTTCTGTATGCTAGTGTCTCTCTACATTGAATTCGTTAAACAAGGCAGCTGTCTCTTGGCAAATTAGACAAACACAATTTCCTCGATTTTCAGGGAAACAATATTGTAATGACCGTGTCTCTTGAAAGTGGCGGCCCTCACTGTCAACTTTTCTATTTTTATTTACAGAATTACAGGAATTACATTTATATATTTTTTTATGATTTTTTATCGTCTTCAACAGTCTGAGTGAGCCATCAATACATTATAAAATGAAGCTGGACGCTAAATGAAATCTGACCGCGGGCCATGATTGCTTTGCCTGATATAGACAAATAGTACATTAATAAATATACTTCAAACTTTTATTTGTTCTGATTTGCTTATTAGGACTTACAGCTTCAGAAAACTCACTTTCAAGCCATATTCAAAATTTCTCAGTTTTTGGGTCTGAGGTTTTAATAAGATGTAAATAATAAATAGCAAAATTAGAACAAAAATATCCCAGTCTGCATGACATGAGTCTATAAAATGTATTGGTTTCACATTTTATGTTGAATTAGCTAATAAAACAACTTTTATACCATATTCTAATTTCACTGGTCTACAATTTTTGGAAAGTTTAGACATTAAATGTGCTAAATCTTACATACCTTAATAAGATGAGTCATAAGTCAAATGACAAAAGTGATGGTTAGTTTTTAATATATATGATGGTGTTATTACACATATATGGTGGTTTATGTACATGTATACAATGGATTTGTAAATATTCCAATACAAACAACCTGTAACATGAATATATCATAATGCGCAGACAGTATTTTGAAGTAGATCTGAGATGGATATTCTTTTGGACCAAAACGTATTCTCTTCTTAACTCTAAGAATTTCACATTTTGACCCTAGACTTATATTTGAAACTTAAGCCAACCAGCATTTAAGACTTGAGTTTTCTTTATCAGTAACACATGGTAAAATGTCATTAGTTTTATTCCGGAAGAATTTTAGTTGTAGACCAGGGTTACCTGAATAAAACAACTTGTACATGATATTCAAATTTTCTGAGTAACACCTGTATTATGTGTAATTTTGCATTTCATGGGAGAAACTGGAATCTTTAACAGCTGGTTTGGCCCAAAGGCTGCATGTTTGACATCGCTGCTCTAATGTATAATCACATAATGATGATGTGAAATGTCCTTATAATTAATGACTCAACTGCATTTAGAAACATCATATGTTACTGTAGACATCCTATTAAACCTGAGGCCTGTTCAGGGTTTTATCCAAAACCATGAGTCCACGTTGAGCTGAAGTCTGAGTGCAGGTGCAGACGCCAACCGACACTTCCTTATCGCTTAATGTGACAACGCTGGGACAACAGTGTGATATTTAACAGATGAAGCTGGCAGTACAGGTTATCCAATTCAATTAAAACCTAAAGCCTCGAGCAGAGCGTTAGCTTCAGGCACAAAGAGATGGAAATAGAACAACGGAGACAAAGGGTCACCGAGGGATGGACAGACGAATGCCATCATGTCAGCGGCAGCGGACTGGGGGGGCAGGGGGTGTTGCCACACGTCATCCATCGTCGTAAACCGCCACTCAAATACCGGCAAATACCAGCCTTGACTCAGTGGGAGCTCAATCACATCAGGGTTAAGGCCATGGACTAAACGTGGTATTTCTGCTTCTGACTGGTCCAGATTAGTCGACCCCAGCCCGTTCACTTTCACCCAATGTGTTTGTGTGTGTGTGTATATATATATATATATATATATATATATATATATATATATATATATATATATATATATATATATATATATATATATATACATATATATGTGTGTGTGTTTGTCTATATTTTAATTGTCTTTCTTTTATTGATATTTTGAATCTGTATTGATTATGGAAGTCTCACATCTTTCATTATGTTTATGTACTAGGTGGAGGCTTTTAACAAGCCTGTCTAGGCATTCTGCCACTCCATGCACCTTCACTGTTTTTGTTTTCTTTTATCATGACTTTGATTATATTATTGTATGTACAAAATGCAAATAAATCAAACCAAACCAATGAGGATAAAAATGGAAAACAAGCATATCAGAGCCGTTAAGCGTTTTTCCATTGATCCTCAAAATTAGTGACTATAACTAGGCATCAAAATTTGTCTAGTGGAAAAATTACATTTTAGCCAAAAACAAATTTTTAATGACTTTTTTTTTTTTGCACTTGCAGGTGTTTTTTGAGCATAGCAAAATTGGTCAAAACTGCAAATAAAGTGCAACAGAAAGATGTTTTTGTGCAACTAGTCACCCCCAAAAAAAGCAATGTTGATGGATGTTACGACAAGTGAAGAAAAAGAGTTTTAAAACAAACATGGACACATGTGAAAACCCAATCAATCAATCAATCACTTTTTTTTTTAAATTTGGTACAAGATAGAGGAGTAACAAGCATCCCAGATGCCAAAGTGGAAGTCATTCCACCATGTTTATGGAATGACTTCTGACATCAAAATCCAATCTTCACATTTAAGATTTTCAGATATTGTTCACTTCTGACTTTTTTTGTTTTGTTTTTTTTACATTTAGTAAATATTGGTAAAGGTTTGTGCATTTGTCCAATGGAAAAGTGCCTAGTGTCAGATGAATAAATGGAATTAACTATTTTATTATGTTTTCTGTTAACTGTAGAGCAGTGGTCATACAATTGTATGAAGATGAAGAGTTTATTGTCAGATAAACTAAAAATATAAAGAACTAATAATTATATAGGTTCCATTTGTCTGAACTAACAGAACACAGTCAGTATAACATGATTTATGCCTTTGGTATCCACTCATAGAGGTCCTTCCTAATCACCAAACACTTGTAATGTGTGCAGTGCAGTAATAATATCCTTTTTTTTTCATACACTTTGCAACTTTGATGCAAAAATAACATGAAAAAATGCAATATTTTACATAAAAACTGTATTTGAAATAAAAAAAGAAACAAACATTTCATCCTGTCATATGTCAATGATCAACACTACCATTGGTTCATATGGTAATTGTTGTGGCAGATCAAATGTTAAATGCTGAACTGTGTCTGTGTGCAGTTTGTACTCACTTGGTGCCCCACCCACCTCATAGTAACTCTGCACAGCGTTGATAAAAGCCTCATCCGCCACAATCTGCGTGTCCCCGTTGAGGAACGACTGGAACCGTTCTTTAACCGTCTGCAGCTGCTGTTTACTGATCTGAGAACACACAAAGACACACACTATTATAGAACATAGAACATAACAGAAACTATTATAGAACATAGAACATAATAACAGACACTATTACAGAACATAGACACGTATGTAACATAGAACATCTACTATAACAGATACTATCATAGAACATAACAATCATTATTATATAACATAGAACAGATACTACTATAGAACATATTACAGACACTGTTAGAGATCAAATACTATTATAAACTAGAAAAGCACTCTGAGAGCACAAACCTCCACCAAGGCAGACCCCTTCGAATGAAGAGAGGCCTGGCAAGGAGGTTATCTTTTCACTGGAGTTTGTTTGTCTGTTTGTTTGTCAGCAACATTACTCAAAAAGTTATGGATGGATTTTGATAACATGTTTAGGATGTGTTGGGAGTTTCACAAGGAACAAATGATTACATTTTGGTGGTGATCTGGAAGAGATCCTGGATTCTGGATCACTTTGAAATGTATTCTCCATTTACCGCAATGTAAAATTTCAAAGTGATCCAAAATCCAGGATCTCTTCCAGATCAACACAAAAATTTAATCATGTATTCCTTGTGACACTCCCAACACATCCGGAAAATTAACTTTTTGAGTAATGTTGCTGAAAATCAGACAGACAAACTCCAGCGAAAACATAACCTCCTTGGTAAACATAACAGACACTATCATAGAACATATTACAGACACTATTATAGAACAGATACTATCATAGAATATAGACACTATCCTAGAACATAAGTACAGATTAATTATTACAGAACATAGAACACAACAGATTAATTATTACAGAACATAGAACATAACAACAGGCAGATTACTATGATGCTTCTGTTTGTCCATTTACTGTAGCTATGTGCTAATGCTAATGTTAATAGCTGTTGGTGATTCAGGCTGAGGCTGATGACTTCTAACCTACTGCCCGTTCGTTTCCTCCAAAGGTAAAAATGTCAAAGCCTGATTCATGAAGACACATGTTGGAGTTCATGTACCATGGACAGAAAACAGAAGAAACACCCACTGATCCAGGAGACAGACAGCATATTCACACACATTTGAAACACGTCCTGATTTTCAAGAAATATTCCATGAATCTGAATCCTGACATTTCGTCCCAAAATGCTGTGGATTATTTTTATTTTAAATAGTTTTTTTTACAGATTGATCAATTTGCACTGGTTATGTTTTAGATGCTTTTTATCCTATTAGTTTAGTTTTATCGGTTTTAATTTATCTTATTCTAATTTTTACTATTATTTTTTCCTATATCTGTGTGCAGCACTTTGTATGGTTTTAAATGTGAGAAATAGACTTGACCTTTGACCTTCCACATTAAAGTTATGAGCAAGGATTTAATAGTTTGACAAAGTAAATTACTCCATCCGTCATTATTCGTGATGATTCTCATATTGACCTACTGATTCTAAAAAACATTTGTCACATGTTCTATATATTAATGTACCAATCACACATATTAACTCTTTCTTATTCCTTTCAATCCCATTTTATTGTAGTGATTATAATGAAGGGAACATCCCTTCTGCCAAACAACTCCGCAGCCATTGGTCGGCTGCAGTCCGCCGCCATAGTAACTGTTACCATGGCCACCTCAGCAGAGGCAGCGGGATGAGATTACAGCTTCTTAATGAGGGTCAAAGTTCACATTTCAGATGAACTACAACAGCACTGGCCATGTACAACTGTTTATTCAGAGCTTGAGTAAATATTGGTAAAGAGGTCAGATGGAAATACAGAAGAAGAAAGGGAAAAAGAAAAGGAAGAAAGAACCAACCTCAGCAGGAGGAAGATTCAAGAGAACATACCCTACAAACAGACCACACATCATTAGTGCACTCACTATTTTGTTTTTATAATGATGCAAATGTTAAATGACTTCTTTAAAATGAATAAGTAGTTACCTGTACGTTTATCGTCCATGTTGTAAACATCTGAATAATTATCTTTTTTGTGTAGAATTAAAGGAAAATTCATTCATTCCACAGATACTGTCACTGATCACCAGTCAATCAGTCACTATATGTGCCATAGTAATGTCAAATTGTTCGTTTTAAACTTCATTTTTTAACTTTTGGGATATCATCAACCATTGAACCATAAACAAAACATAGTGATTCCTCAATAACTGTTACATTTCTAAACCTTTAAATGCCATGTTTATAGTGTAAAGAAACTATATTTTGTGGTGTAAAAATATAAAAGAATTATATTTTTTTGTGATTTGTCATATATCAATGATTAACGCCAACATGTGTTAATACTCGTTTTTTAAGCTAGGTCAAGTAACAAATGTTAAATGTTTAACTAATTCTAGCTCTGCCAGTTTTATATTTTCAATAAAGTCCTGTATATTGAACAAATCCGACATTTCCTTCATCTTCTAGCTCAGCTAAATCAGCTCAATAAAAAAAGGTTTGTGACGATATTAATTAGCTGTCTTCGAGTCTTGCCTTTAAACCGTTCTGTTCCCAGTCCAGGTATTGGTATTTCAGTAGGCTACATAACTTCAATAACTGTTCCATATTCACTTCCAAAAGCTTCCAACAGCAAATTTCCCAGCTCCGACTCCATTACAACAATAGGTTTAACATGGGCTCATTCATTTCATTGACTTACTGCGCTCTCTAGTGGTGGATGTGTGCACCGAGCTACAACCGGAATACATGTAAAAAAGCCACGAGGACAGGTGACGGTGAGTTCAATTGAGGGGTATTTGGCGCGAGCTTCCATTTACGGCTAGTGAACAACACCCAGGCCAATGTTGTGCTCTCCACCCGGACGTTCGAGGGACACGGCTACGTTGTGTAGGGTTTTTTAAAGACCACAAACTAGCTACGTGTTCTCACTAGTCCGTAGTTTATTCAACAACAGCCATTGCAATAATGATTCAAGTAGTGTTGCCAGATTAGCTTGAGTGATTTCCGTCCAATCACCTTTTAAAACTCACCCACTTCTAGAAAAAAAACCGCCCAACAACGTTTTTCACACAAACACATTTAACAATTGAATAAACATGCATATGAATGCATTTACAGCAGGATATTAAATATATAAGCTCAAATTGAATGTTATATTTTAATATCATAGGTTATTAAGAGCAATATCTAAAAAAAAATACAGGATAATTGAGATATTATTGTTATAATGTGTTGTGTTGAATATTATAAACTTTCAAATTCCCAGTCCTATTGTTTACAATATGATGATTTAAGTGGATGGATTAGAATTTGTAAAGAATCATGTAAACGTTAAGAAATTGTGAATTCTGACTTCAAACAAATAGTGAAAAGTAAAATAGCCTTAAATAACCAGAAGAGTAAAGTGTATAGAACATGCTCACCTGGACACCAAAAGGTTACCATCAACATTTCTATTTTTCCATGTACAGTATCTCCTAGTTTGGTACTTTCACTGGAGGAAAACTCAACTTATTCAATCAAACTCCATATATGACTTCTATTAGTGCTCAATAGGAACAATGGTGATATGTGTAACCATTTATATGACATAAACCATAAAAAATATGGTTCATTAGAAGCAAATTAACATTTCTAATATTTAAAGAATGTGTCCATAATTTAGAAATGACCAGCAGATACAGTGACCAATAAAAAAAAACCCAGAGCATATTACTGGCATCCAGTGTGGTGAAAAAAACATATAGGAGTAGAAGAACATGTTGATGCACAGTATTAAATGTTAAATGTTACAGAGGTCCAGGAATAACATTAATCCTTTAAGTCAAAACCAACTAAAGGTGACATTTATGTAACTATAAAAAGCTTCCAAAATGTCAACACAGTGAATGTGAACCATTAAAGTATAACTGCATTCACATTCTGACATATTCAGAATTTTTCCACCAAGAGTTGAACAGTTTTTGATGGCGTTATTGATCTCTATAGTTAAAAACAATTTTTGGGATGATCTTTGGTGCAATTGTTCATATTTTTGCAAGCGAAACCTCATACTCTGATGATTAATGGATGTTACACTGCATTTATTCAGTTTATATTGAACCTTTAAAAAGGACATGACACTTGCAGCTCTCTTTATTTTTCACCTTTCATTAAAAGGAAGACAATGTCATTTTAATGTCTGAATGAGGTCCCTGACACCACAGAGGTTTCTGTGGAAAATATATTAGATATTAAGAATGATTTTTCCAATGCGCCTGAAAGAAATCATTAAAAGACCTTTAGAGCTAAAAGAAAATATTATTAAAACATGACAAAAATGTCACCAAAGTGTGAAATAAATAAGTCACAAATAGACATTTAAAACAAAGTAAAACACAATTTAGTGACATTTGTGCATCAGTCACATAACAGTTTATATGGAATAAACACAAACATACTGTAAATCTGTAGATTATTAACGAATAAGGGCATTAACTCTCTCTCTCTTTCTCCCTCTCTCTCTCGCTCTCTTTCTCTCTCTCTCACTCTCTCTCTCTTTCTCTCTCTCTCTCGCTCTCTTTGTCTCTCTCTCTTTCGCTCTCTTTCTCTCTCTCTCTCGCTCTCTTTGTCTCTCTCTCTCTTTCTCTCTCTCTCTCTCTCCCCCTCTCCCTCTCTCTCTCCCTCCCTCTCTCTCTCTCTCTCTCTCTCTCTCTCTTTCTTTCTCTCTGTCTTTCTCTCGCTCTCTTTCTCTCTCTCTCTCTCTCTCTCTCTCTCTCTCTCTCCCTCTCTCTCTCTCTCCCTCTCTCTCTCTTCACACAGGTGGATGCTGCAGGTAAGACAGTTGTGATGGGCTGACAAAAGGTCCAAAGGAAATCCCACCCCCACCAGCCACGTTTGTGTCAAAACCACAATCAAAGAGTCAGGGAGCACAAATGAAAAGGCTGAAGTTATAATAAAGGAGAAAGGTAACAACTAAACTGAGAAAGATCATGTCTCATCATCTGAACCCACTTTATCCTCACTAGGGTCACAGGGGCCACTGGGGACCTAATCCAGCTACAATGGGCAAAGGCGGGGTACGCCCTGTATGAGGCTCCAGTTCATCTCAGGACTGAACATATATAGACAAACAATCACGCTCACATTCACATCTATGGATATTTTAGATTAACCAGTTAACCTATCAGTGCATGTGTTTGGATGGTGGGAGGAAACTGGAGTACCTGGAGAAAACCCACGAGGAGAACATACAAACTCCACACAGAAAGGCCTTCTTGCTGTGAAGCACGAGTGCTAACCACTGCACCACCGTGCTAACAGCTGCACCACCGTGCTAACCACTGCACCACCGTGCTAACAACTGCACCACCGTGCTAACCACAGCACCACCGTGCTAACAACTGCACCACCGTGCTAACCACTGCACCACCGTGCTAACCACAGCACCACCGTGCTAACAACTGCACCACCGTGCTAACCACTGCACCATCGTGCTAACAACTGCACCATCGTGCTAACAACTGCACCACCATGCTAACCACTGCACCATCATGCTAACAACTGCACCACCATGCTAACCACTGCACCATCATGCTAACAACTGCACCATCGTGCTAACAACTGCACCATCGTGCTAACAACTGCACCATCATGCTAACAACTGCACCACAGTGCTAACAACTGCACCACTGTGCTAACCACTGCACCACCGTGCTAACCACAGCACCACCGTGCTAACAACTGCACCACCGTGCTAACCACTGCACCATCATGCTAACAACTGCACCACAGTGCTAACAGCTGCACCACCGTAACGGCCAAACTGAGAAAGATGCGAAGGCAAATATTTCACACGATCTGCACATTTTCTTCTTTGCAGCCTTATATTTTTCATTTGAATTATTTATTTTTTTATTAGATTTTTTTTTTATTTGGTATTTCGAATTGATATTTTTTGCTTGCACTTTTAAAAATCTTCTTTGAACTCATTGACCCAAATTAAACACCATATTATAGATGCTACAGCAGGTATTGATGCCATTGTAATGTGTTTGTTTGACTGAACATTTGAGAAACTCACAGCTGATGAATATTAATGCACACATTTTGATGTCATTTGAGATTAGTCCATTTCTAAGGGAGCAGCCCCTAGTGGTGGTCAGCAGCATTCCAGCTTCATATACTATATGTTTTTACTTTGTGGTTTATCCATGACTTGAAAAATGACTCCACATCAAACTGAAATTGTTTCTTGATTTAGCTTTTGTCTTTACTCAGTGAGTGTCCATTAGCATAGCCGTTACCTTATGATACTTCCTGTTATTTCACTGATCTAATGGTTTCCCTGTCATTAAATATTCAGACTGGATGGCTGGTACATGTTTCTATAGGCTTTGTAATGTCAACTTACAGTATATTGAGTGCCTGAGTAATAGAATTACACACAAATAAGTGCACTTTGTTTTCAGTAGAAGCATCTCGTCCTCGGGGGGAAAAAGCTCTGGGACTAATACTCTGGTTTCTTATAAAACAGTTCCAGTCCAGTCATGCATGTTAAGAGGCATCTGTTGTACTGCGATGCTCTGTTAACGCTACCACTCCAGGGGAAAAGATGGAGGAGCGAAATCAGAAAGAATGAAAAGATACCAGCCCTTCTTCAATAAATGTCTACAGGCACTGTATAGGTAAATTAAAATAAAGAAAAGTGGGCAATAAATATAACAAAAGATCATTAAAGATGATTTAGATGAACACAATTAATAAAGATGAGTAAAAAGATACTTGTTTACAATTACAAAATAAAAGAAAAAATTGTTGACATGAGCATCAAATTGATTAAAGACAAAAATAAGCAGAAAAATTTGTGAAACATTCCACAAACAGGGAAACCCCCCCCCCCTCCAAAAAAAAAGAGAAAAAAGAAAAAGACAAAAAAGAAAGGAAAATACAGTCGATAATATTATAACATATGGTGTTAAATCACCTAAGTAATAGAATATTTACTTCAGAACTGCCATAAAAGTAGCACTGGATCTTTATGGGTTAAATCCAATTGTAATTTCTACAGTGAAACTTAAAAGGTCTAATTTGTAAGAATTTTCAGGTTGTGTTCCCTTTTCTCTTGGATGATCAATAGAGAAAACATTGCTAGTCAGGTGATGAAGTAATATTAATGAAATGAAAGCTGTGAAACATGGAAATCAACCATTTCCTGAATGTTTTTAAGCAGTTGCAGACTAGACACAACCATATGGGAAGGTTCTGAGTGAATGAGGCACAGATTCTATGGTGTGGTTCTGACCCACTTCTACATCAGACCTGCATTAAACCTACCATCCTCATAAGCCTTTTCTGTTAAATCACATTTCCACATAAATCAACATGTTGTAAAATTTGTGGAGGCGTCGACAGATGAACCAGCTTTGGTTTCTGACCAGTTTTAAGAAAAATCCAACCACAGATATTTATGTACATATCAGATTTTTCCTTTATCATGTTTCACTCTAATTTTTTTCTACTTATATTCTCTTCACTTGTTTTTTGTTGTATGTTGTTGCTGTTAACTGTGACATGTCACTATAATGGATTAATCCTTTAAACGCTGACATGTCTGTGGTGAGCATTCTGAAGCCATGATTTATTTTAAATACTAATAAAAATTGGTCCATAGTAAAAAAAAAAAAAAATTCAAAACATGCTGATTGAAAAGATACTGTTCTTTCCATAGACATATGAGCATGCTCAGTTCACCCTGCTTTTAGAATGGAGTTAAAACACAGGAATGAGTGAAATCGACTCTATAAAAATAGATGGTTGGGGCTTTTTTAAATTATTTTACCCAATTTTCCTTGTGTTTTTTTTTTTTTTTTTTTTTGCTTTGTTTTTACTGTCATTTTCTTTTCTCAAATTTTTTTTTTTTTTTACCATGTTGGAGTTCAGCCAAGTGTCAAAAAGGGCTACTGGGCTCAAATTCAAAAACCTTGTTATTATTTAATGTGTTCCAGTTCACAATTCATTTTCACCATCGTAATTATTTCATTGATTTACAGTCTGAGTGGCTTACTTAGTTCAAATTTGTCAAATTTCAGATCCTCTATTTGTCTTTTTGATGTCTTTATTTGCACATCATAAAAACAAAAAAGGAAGGAACAACACAATTTACAAACAATTAACATCATTGTGCAGGAGAGGACAGACGCCAAAAAAGGTTAATTTGATAATCTCTCCAGAAATAAACAATACACAGGTTTGTGTGTGTGTGTGTGTGTGTGGGGGGGGGGGGTCTTTTATTCCACCAGTTTGGACTCTAAAACACACCAAAACAAAACCACTGAAGAAAAGGAACACAAGCACAAACTCAAACTGAAACAGATGAATCATGTCTCAGGGGTTAAAGAGTTAATAAAATCATATCTTATCTCAAATATCTTATTTTATCTAGTGTGTGTGAAGTCATTAGGATGTGTTCTAGTCATCCTGGAGGGTAGACTGTGGACTGTGTTAATTAATGAACGGTGTTCTAATATGTGGATACAGGCCATTCTGTGCTTCTATGTGTTTCTATAATGATCTCTCAGCAGGAAATCCAAACCGCTAACATGGTGGGTCAGCATGTGAACATGGAACTGAGCCATTAGATGGTCTGTGACATGGCAAACGACGTGTAGAACCAGGTGTCAAACAGTGAAGATCAGCAAAGACACACAAGACATGGACACTGAGGAGTCAACAAGTTTTACACAAATATTTAAAGAGTTCCTTTCAAAGTACCGTAGATTGACTCAGTGTGGACTGAACATCACACTGGTTTTCTACCAGTGAAGACCACGTTCATAAAGGTTTCAATATTCAGGCATTTAAGGGAATTGAAACACAACACACAACACACACTACGGACACACAATGATAGATAACAGACACATTACAGACAAACAATGATACAGAAGCACTACTGACATATTGCAGACACAATGACATACTACAGACAAACAACAGACATATTAAAAGCTCAACAGACACACAATGACAAAGTGTAGACACACAATGACACACAGACACACAACAGACACTCACAGAAAAACTATTGATATATTTAAGACACAATGACATACTACAGACAAACAGCAGACATGAAAAACACTACAGACACAGAATGACAAACTACAGACACACTACAGACATGCAATGACACACTACAGAAACACAATTACACACTACAGACACACTACACATACACAATGACACACTACAGACACACTACACATACACAATGACACACTACAGACACACTACAGACAATGACACACTACAGACACACACACAATGACACATAACAGACATACAATGGCACACAAACACATCATGATACACAACAGACACATTACAGACAATGACACACTACTGACACACAATGATACACAAAAGACACACAATAATGACAGACAACAGACATGGACCAAACATACAGTGACACAGAGATACACAATAGACATAACATGACACACATCAACCACACAGTGACACACAACAAACATAATGATACACTACAGACACACAATGACACACAGTTCACCACCAAAACCTTGCTTATAGTTCTATAAATCTTCTCTGTTTCTGTTACTGACTGCACTCTTAGCAGGCTGCACTTAGCCCCGCCCACTTCCACCCCTCAGTCAATGCAGACCTCTACACTCTACACTAATTGCCTCCTCTCAGCTCAAAGATGACAGTTGGAGTGTGTAAATACTCATTGGTTTGAATGACAGTGCCTGTGAAACTGTGGCTCCACAGAAACAATCTAAGGTTAAAAATGACAATTCACTCATGACATCTCTGTTGGAGTCTATGACTAATGGGACCCTGTGGCAAAAAAAAAAAAAAAAAAAAACAGATTTAAGTGGTAAAAAAAAAAGTGTGGTTGTTCAGGCTTTAGCTGTCTCAGTCCTGGATGTCAACTTCCTGGTGACAGAAAAACCCAAATCAAAGCAAAAAGGACGGATCGACTGGTTTCACCCAGACCACGACAGTGTGGATCCAGACTCTGGTCTACCTGTCAGAAGGATGTGTAATAGTAACCCTCATTATCAGGTCTTCACCATGGACCACATCTGACGCATGGCCTATTGAGTCCACTGTGATTGCAATGATGACAGCCCTTTGAGCTCTAAAACTCACCAAATTTTGCACACATTTCAGAAGTGTGAAAAATTGCAACTATATATAGTTTCGTAAAAGTAAAGAAATGTGTCTACAGCGCCCCCTAGAAAAGTGAAAATAGTTTACATGAAGCCAGATCACGCCCTAGTGAAGTTAGAGCCATGAAAATCGGTACATATATTCATCATATGATGACGGGGAAAAAAACATTATGATAGCCATGCCCATAAACCAACAGGAAGTCCGCCATCTTGGATTGAAATTTTTTAAATTCTGAGTCTTGGTTTTCGCTGTCGTCATAATTTAACAAACTCCTCCTTGGCCATTGGACCCAAATCAGGGAACACTATCTAGACAAGTGGCACATCAAAAGTTATCCAATTTTTTGGGAAAAGTTGTATCTTTTTGTGCTATGACATCTCAAATTTTGCTAAGTTTTTGCGAAATATTATCACTACATAAATTGCTTCAGCTCAGACATACGAACACAGATTTGGCTGAAATTTGACACAAACGTTGAACTCCCGGGTCTACATCCATTTAGCTAAAGACATTCTGATTTTGTACTATAGCGCCCCCTATAAATGTACTTTTATTAAAATGACTGTAGTTCGGACATACAAACACTATTTTGCTGAAATTTGACCCAGACGTTTATCTCTCGGTCCTACACCTGTTTATGAATAGAAATTGTGTTTGTGCTCTACAGCGCCTCCTACAAATTCACCTTTACTAAAACAGCTGTAGTTTGAACATGTGAACACAGATTTGGCTCAAATTTGACTCAGTTGTCAGCTTCACAGTTCTACACCCATTCAGTATGCAACATTTCAAATAAGTCACTTTATAGCGCCCCCTACACATTCATACAAAAGTGTGCGTGTCTTACAGAACATTGCATCCCGTTCCCGTCCACTGTACGATGTCATCTCACTGTTGGATGTCGTCGGTGGTCACACGGGAAGGTAGTCACAAGGGGAGGCGATCGCAAGGGGCGGTGAAGGCCTTTGAGACTGCTTGCAGTTTCAATTTTAGGATTATTGCTTCTGCCTCACTGTTCCATGCTCCTCGCACAAGGACAGAATGGTTTTCAGGGTAAAATATGGACACCTAATATGGAGCTGAAGGACCTGCTTTCATGGATTCATTCAAATCTGAGTCTGAGTCACCACACTGGAAAAAATCTAAAGCTTACCAAGTGTATTTTTCACATTCCTAGTCTAAATATCTCATCACGCTTTAAATAAGACATAATCACTTAAAGAGTAACTTTTCAGTGAGATATAAATAACTTATTTTTAGACAATAGATCACACCAGGTATGTGGAGGTAATTCTCTCAGAACTACTCAGTCTGTGGAAACAATTGGAGTGAGAATAAACTCAAATCCAGGATCACTTTCATGATGTGGTTTGAAGTCACTTTAATCCCCATAGTGTTAGAACAGAACAGCGGTTTTCAAAGTGTCTCTCCTTGGGGACGCCAGAGGACGTCAGGGGAGGAGCGGTGAGAAAAAAATAAACCTGAATTACAAAAAAGTGCAGACATGTGGTTAGCTAATTACATTAAATGCAAGGGAGAAAATTGCACCTCAAGTGAAAGTGAGAGAGGATACAGAGTCTGGGGCGAGCAAGAAACAGAAGAAGTCTGAGACTGATCACACTGGTCTATAAGTAACTTCCAGCTTCCAGAACACTGCTAAAGAAAACTGAAGCCTTAAATGCTGGTTGGTTCAAGTTTCCAAGATAAATGCAATTCTTAGAATTAACCAGAGAATAGGTTTTTAGCTAAAAAGGAATATTATTAGACTCAGATCTACTTCAAAACACTGTCTGATTGATTGCTTGATTGATTGATTTTATTTGACAACATTAGTTCTTAAATAAAAGCAAATACGTGATTTAGTTTAAAATAAACTACAATACATACTTAACTAAAAAAAATGTAAAGCAGGATATCACAATAAAGCGTGAAGGCTTATTTCCATCGAGGTTCTTAAATGAACATGCATATTATGATACATTCATTTCATGGGTTATTTAGAGTGGAATATTTACAAATCTATTGTATATGCAACATGGCTTGCTTAAGATTCATCTGCGTTGTGTTGTTGTGTTTTTTTATTTATTTTGTTGTGTCCCACGGGTGGAAGAAAGGAAGAGTCTCAGGTAAATTTGGTGCTGGTTTATTTTGAATAAACAGAAACAGTATTGTGATAGGTCAGTCACAGCAGGTAGTGGTGCTCGGTCTCTGCTATAAAATAGTTAGCATAATAATAATACAGGAATATCAACAAACAACAAATTGTGTTCAAAACCATCACTATGCCATATTATACATGGTGACAGAACTCTTCTCCATATACAGATGGAATTTCTTATTAATAAACTTTATTCATGTGGAGCACGGAGCTTATAAACCTTCTGTGAGTATTTGTCATTGCGCTGACTAATTTCCGGTTCCATCAGCCAGAAGGAAGAGTTTTAAACCAGTGACCGCCCATACAAATGAAATGTTGAGGCCAAGTGGAAGCACAACTCTGTTACATATACATGTATACACCAGTTATCTGGTGTGTCCACATATACAACGCTATATTTCTTTTAAAACTCTTCTTTTTTGCTTGTTATAACCTCCATCAGCATCCAGTTTTTCCAATTCACCTTAATGTAGTTGCAAAAAAAAGTCTTTCCATTGTAGTTTTGTGTAATATACTGTAATATACTACATCCAATAAGCAACCTCTTGCTCATGCAAAAACATGCAACCAAAAAACAAGGGTTTCGTTGAAATCAGTGTTTTTCCATTAGGTACATTTTTAAATTTGCACAATTTGAAGATCAATGAAAAAGTAAATAATGAGATATAAATAGCCATTTTTAAACAAAATCTTATTTCAAGAAATTAATGAAGGAAGAAAAACAAACAACAATAAATATGTCAATGGAACATCTTGGTAAGATTTATTGAAATAAGATTTTTAAGAAGTTCTTTATCTCAAGTATGCATCTCGCAAGTATGCCTTATTTTAAGTTGACTAGAAATGAGAAAATACACTTGGTTAGATTTTTTTCCCCCCAGTTTAATAAAATAGATGAAATTATTTAAAAAATAAAAATAAAAAATAAATGTCCATTTACAAAACTATCCTTTTACAAAAAAGATGTGAAAAACTAGGGGAAAAAATCATTTCAATGTAATTTTAACACTGTGCCTTAGTTTAACATGTTGATGATAATGATGATTATGATGTTCCTATTGTCTTTTCTTGCTTTCTTTCCAGTACTGCAGTCCAACTATCTCACACCTCCTTCTTTAAGTCCCATCGCAGTGTTTATTTTTAGTGTTGATGAATCGGTGACGTTCATATATTCGAATCAGTTTCCGCTCGGAGCAGAGTTGTCGGTATAATTAGAAAGGCTTTAATTGCTGCGGCTCCGTCGGCCCATTTGGCAGAACCAAGGTGCTTGATGAACAGAGTGTGATGAGGCGTTGGACCTCCATTATTGTGAACATGGATCTGCAGATGAGTCACCAACACTTGCTGTTTCAGACTTTACCTCCACAGATTCATGTAGGCGTAAAAACACAAACCGTTTTGTTCTTGAGTTGTTGGTGTTCTTAAAAACAGTCCCAATGGATAAATACAGATACAGTGAAAGTACATCCCATTGCCCTGCAGATTATCTGATTAGAATGCATTAAAAGAATGAATAGTGAAACTAATATAGTAAAATTAGACACAAAATTATGGCTGTTTGGAATTTAGATATGTACTAGATCTTTTAACCATTTCCTAACAAAACATTTTGCCATATCATTTTATGTATGATACATTTTTGTATCACATTTCACATATTGGGAGTTTCATTTTTTTTTATTAAGTACCATGTATAAAGTATCTGCAGTATAACCTAGCCACGCTATCCCCATTCATTTTATGTGTGGGTCTAGTCGTGCTTCATAGTCAGGGGAGGCGGGGCTAAAAGTTTATCTTTCAAATCCCTCTGTATGCAATAGGACGGTACTACAACCAATCAGTGTAATCTTTAGAATGATGTAGTTAGAGAGCCAGAAAGTTCATGGAGGAGTCCAGAAGAAAGTTACTACGACAAAACAAAATTGGGGATTTTGGAGTTTAACGACTGTGAAAATAATTTTATGATTGCTGACGTTTTCTCACATTCTTCACTCATCTTTGATAAAAGAAAATCACGACCCATTGATGTTCTTTTTATATGGTTGTTTCCGGTTGTTTCTCTCTGAATCGTTGCAGTGTCACTTTGTTACACCCGCCCTCTGACTCTATAGTTCACCGTGATTGGTCGGCCAGTTTCTGGGAAATCTAGCCAAAGTTACATTGAGCGTAAGTAGACTACTACGGTAGCATATTATATTTCCTGCTGCTAGGGGGGCCTAGCACAGCTCGGCTACCTGCAGTATCAAATTTGACACATTTTTAACACAATTTAACTGTATGATAAAGAGTCAATTATCAAGTAACTGCATTGTTTCAGTGCATGACACATTCTTTAAAGGGCTCATATTTTCCTGAACCCGCAAAATTTACTTTTGGATATATATCTTTTGAACTATTTATCTTAGAGACTTCCAATGAGCACCAAAATGCAGGCTTTCAGTTCTGCATCCAGTGTGTATAGATTTTGACCTATTGTTGACCAAAGAGGTCAGGGGTCAGTTGGTCAGTGTCTAAAGCACTAAAATGGACTATAACAGAAAAATGAGTGGACAGAGAGTTGCTATTATTGAGATAGATAGCAAA
The DNA here is from genome assembly GCA_020466265.1 of Siphamia tubifer. Lineage (NCBI taxonomy): Eukaryota > Metazoa > Chordata > Actinopteri > Kurtiformes > Apogonidae > Siphamia > Siphamia tubifer. The sequence goes on from CM035787.1 coordinate 44,360,203, forward strand.
TTTGGCATAGGATTCAAAGTGGCATCATGACCTTTGATTTTGAGTGACCTTGAAAGGTCAAAATCAGAGGTCACATGATTTTAAATGATTTTAACTCTAAAAAGAGTGATGATAACTACTCAGTTACCATTATTGACAAATAGGAAACTACACGTAGGCATCATAACCTTTGACCTTGAGCAACCTTGAAAGGTCAAACCCATAGTCCTACATTTTGAGAGGGTGATGTCCATTAAGAGTTAAAATGTTTGTGAGGAGGCACCACTTGTTAATCTTTGTTTATTATCTCCACCAAGGAGGTTATGTTCTCACTCGAGTTTGTTTGTCTGTCTGTCTGTCTGTCTGTCTGTCTGTCTCAACATTACTCAAAAAGTTATATATGGATTTTGATAAAGTTTTCAGGATGTGTTGGGAGTTTCCCAAGGAACAAATGATAAAATTTTGGTGGTGATCTAAAAGAGATCCTCAATTCTGGATAACTTTGAAATGTATTCTCCATTTACCGCAATGTAAAATTGAAGAGGGAATTAAGCTCCCCATATGTTTGCATAATGTTACTATGACAACCAGCCACGTGGTCAAAACAGAGTCTAGTGAAGTGGAGTCTAATAGCTTAAGTAGAACAGTGGTGTTAGGAGAACATATGGAATCAGAAAAAGAAGAACATGCACCTGAGCAGGGGTGTGGTGTGACAGAACATCACATGACTGTCACATGACCATCACATCTGAAAAGGGGCGTTGTCTGGCAGGATGCCACATGACCGTTAAATCTGAATTTTGAGCACTTTCACACATGACGTCACACATAGATCGGACAGTGACATAACATTAAATGGACAAGTAATCCCAGATTACACACAGACACACACACACACACACAGTAAAACAACACCAAATTTATAAATTTGTGTCTGACATGTCCACATGTCACACACACACACACACACACACACACTCATTAGTCGAGCTGTGATCAACACATTCACATTTCATACAGACACAACAACACAACAAACATACATACAGCAACACAACTACAGACATACACACATCAGTAGATTCACACAAGGCTTTCACATCAACACACATGTTCACAACAACACACCCACACCACAGACCAGGCCACATGTTCACAACAACACACATTCCACCCACAATCTGCAAATGATAAACTTAACATGTTTCAGTATTTAGCGCTAAATTGGATGTCCTCATTTTATTTTGTCTGGTTTTGGAGTCTGGTTTTGGGGGTCTGGTTTTGTGGGTCTGGCTTTTGAGTCCAGTTTTGTGGGTCTGGTTTTATGAGTCTGGCCCTGTTCTTGTGATGGTTCTGCATGGACAGACCACCTCCTAGTCCACACTGGACCAGATCATGTGGTCAAACATAAACATCCTGTGGTGATGGTGTCACTTTAATCCACATCAGGGATTAACCCACAGATCCACCAGGAAATGGCCTGGATATGTGATGACCTCGGCTAAATGTTCAACCAAAGCTGCTTTAACAGCAGATGGACCAGTCCATATCTGGAGAACCATCATGAGACCTGGACCTGCTCCTCCTCTCTCCTCCTTCTCTGTTCACACACCAGTAGGAGGTGTGTGACCACAAACCATGTTACTAACTCTCCTTCTTCCCTGGAGTCTGAGTTATATGTCCTCACAAGTTTTCCCTGGATCATCTGTGGCCCTGCTCCTCCTCTTTCCTCCGCTTTCTGTTTGACCTCCTCTCTCCTCCTCCTCTTTTGTTCTCCTCTTTAACCCTCCACCTATCTGTCCTCCTCTTCCTCCCTCCTCCTGTTTGTTCTCCTCTTTAACCCTCATATCTGTTCTCCTATCTCCTCCTGTCTATTGTCGTCTCTGCTCCTCCTCCTGTCTGTCTTCCTTTTCTTGTCTGACCTCCTCTCTCCTCCTCCTCTCTGCCCCTCCTGTTTATTCTCCTCTTTAACCCTCCTCCTGTCTTTTCTCTTATCTCCTCCTCCTACCGTCTGTTCTCTTCTCTTCTTCTATTTTGTGACCTCCCCTCTGCACCTCCTCCTGTCTGTCATCCTCTCTATTCCTCTTCCTGTCTGTCCTTCTCTCTCCTCCTCCTCCTACTGTCTGTCCTCTACTCTCCTCCTCCTCCTGTCTGTCCTCCTCTCTCCTCCTCCTACTGTCTGTCCTCCTCTCTCCTCCTCCTCCTGTCTGTCCTCTACTCTCCTCCTCCTACTGTCTGTCCTCCTCTCTCCTCCTCCTCCTGTCTGTCCTCTACTCTCCTCCTCCTACTGTCTGTCCTCCTCTCTCCTCCTCCTACTGTCTGCCCTCCTCTCTCCTCCACCTACTGTCTGACCTCCTCTCTCGTCCTCCTCCTGTCTGCCCTCCTCTCTCCTCCTCCTCCTGTCTGTCCTCCTCTCTCCTCCTCCTACTGTCTGCCCTCCTCTCTCCTCTTCCCTTTCCTCCTCCTCTCTGCTCCTCTGTCTCATACACCTGTGTTTCTGAAAACATCACGTCCTCCTCAGAGTTTTGTCCAGAGGTTGTGGGCCAATGGCAGTGAGCGTGTCCAAGCCACGCCCACTCTGATGAGACCTATTATACCCAGAGTCTGGGTCCATTAGAGTAGTACAGTGACTCACCCCAGCCTAATTAGCCTGCGCTCATCACTGCCATCTATGAGGCCGGTGGACGCTGTGGCGATGTTGTGCGTCTGTGTGGGTGTGTGTGTGTGTTTGTACATGAACACAACAGGCTTTTATCATCATTAACAGCCTACATGCCGTCCTCATGAATTATGCAGACACTATTCAACTGTTTCCACACTCGTCTCAAAACCTTTGATGACTTACACTGAAGCGCTGTTTCCTGTTTTCCCCGTTACCATGGTTACGATAACAGAGAGACGGGGTTTAAATGCGAATATAACTTTTTGAAGAAAAGGCTTGGATTTTTCTCAGTTTGTGATTTCATTTGTTTGTTTTTCCACCTAAAACAAACCCCAAACACAGTGACAACAATGTTCAACCTTACATCCTAGTCCTGTGACGTAGATTATATTATTTTAATAATACCTATATATACAGCTGTCACATTAATGCACCTCCAATTGTCACACATCAAAGAAAAGCAAACAAACTCATCATCTTGAATATATAAACCACTCTGAAGTGCAACAGCAACACCACATACACAAAAGGTTTTTGTACAAAAGACAAATGAGAAATTTGGCTTTTGAATGCTGGCACCTGATCAATTATCTATCAATGTTTTAACAAATAACTTTGCATGTATAATCAATGATGTCAGGTGGATAGACAATGACCTGCTGGACACCAGTATGACAATGGGATTTCTGGACCAGAATACTACTTTGGACTTTATTTTACCATTGACGATGGTAATTTTGTATGTGAAATATTTATTTTCAGATATTAAATATGTAATTTCTAAAATACGTGTATCATAAGCATTCAACAGTTTAGACAGGCAAATAGATAGATAGATAGATAGATAGATAGATAGATAGATAGATAGATAGATAGATAGATAGATAGATAGATAGATAGATAGATAGATAGATAGATAGATAGATAGATAGATAGATAGAGATAGATAGATAGATAGATAGATAGATAGATAGATAGATAGATAGATAGATAGATAGATAGATAGATAGATAGATAGATAGATAGATAGATAGAGATAGATAGATAGATAGATAGATAGATAGATAGATAGATAGATAGATAGATAGATAGATAGATAGATAGATAGATAGATAGATAGAGATAGATAGATAGATAGATAGATAGATAGATAGATAGATAGATAGATAGATAGATAGATAGATAGATAGATAGATAGATAGATAGATAGATAGATAGATAGATAGATAGATAGATAGATAGATAGATAGATAGATAGATAGATAGATAGATAGATAGACAGACAGACACAATTAATAAAGATGAGTAAAAAAATATGTTTACAATTATATTATTATACAACTTTAACTTTATAACATACAACTTAAAATTTTCAACTGTAAAACAAAAAAACACCCCTGATATCCATCTAAAAGAGCAATGGTGTTTGAGTCAAATTGAAATCAAAATAATAATAAACAGGCATAAGTAATACAGGGTTCTTACAACTCAAGGCAAGTTCAATTCAAGACTTTTTAAGACTTTTTTAACACTGTTTCAAATTAAATTTAAGACCAAGCTGACAATGACCCAACATTGAAAAAGGGGAAAAAAAAACACCACATGAATTACCTGCGGTCAGTTTTACTAAAGAGACACGGCTGAAATATAGTTTCATTGTATGGCAATGATGATCTATTCTATTCTATTCTATTCTATTCTATTCTATTCTATTCTATTCTATTCTATCATATGTAATATGCATTTTCTCATTCTGTGCCTCTGGTGTGTGTCAGGCAGTAGTTGAGCTTAAGGTTAGCAGCATTTACATTCATGGAGAAGCTCTATCAGAATTGCAGTATCTGACTTTGTTACTCCAAATTCTCAAACTCTAGTTCCGTTCGATTATAGTCTGACTAAGGTGCATACTTTTAAAACTTCAATTTTATCCAGACTGAGGCAACAATTAGAATTTTTCTATGTGCATATAAACATACTCCTTATTTATACTCAGCATAAATAATATGAAAACCACTGAATAAACATATACAACCTAGGGGATACAGTGATATGAAAATCGAGGTTCTGATGTTAACCTCCTATTTTCCAGATGAGCATGTTGTAGCCTGGCCAACCATCTGGTTTCCCCAGAGTATTCAATACTGAGGAAACAGTGTGGAACTGAACCAGTCACTGTAAAATATGCACAAACTATTCTATACCAACCAGTCACAAGTGTGTGTGTGTGTGTGTGTGTGTGTGTGTGTGTGTGTGTGTGTGTATGTGTGTGTGTGTAAAAGTCTCTTTACAATTACATTCAGTTGTTCGCTTGATTCAAGAATAACAATTGAAATATACATTACACCCTATATTCTTATGTTTCTCTAAAAAAAAAGTATCCAGTCAGTCTTATTACTCTGCCAAGGAAAGGCAGAGGTATGTTTTTGCCGGCATGTGTTTCTGTTTGTCTGGCTCTTACCAAGCTAACTGAAAAAGTCATAGATATATTTGGCTGACATTTTCAGAAAATGTTGATACTGGGACAAGAAACAAGCAATAAACGTTTGGTGGTGATCAGTGGAGGTATGAGGTGTGTGTGTGTGTGGGGGGGGGGGGGTCTGATTTGGCAGAGTCTCTGCTCTTTAAGTGTTTTTCAAGTCTGTGATTGGTTAATTTGTTGCCTGTTAGTCCTTCCTTCATATTTCAATTCAAACCCTCATAATTCCAGATCGATTTTTCATTGAAAAAGATGTATGGCTGAACAGGCTAAGACATATCATGCACATTTTGAACTCCATCTTATTAAAGGTCCCATTTTTCACAATTTCTTTTAGATCAGAATTTTTTTTTAAAAATGTTTTTGTTTTGTTTTTTAAATAAAGGTGGTTTGTTTACAATAAAGGGGTTAAAAATATGACCGTTCTTGAGTATTTGGTATTTTTGATTATGGTTCAATGGTGCAATGCACAAAAACATTTTAAAAAGTTAAAACACAATCTGAAGAACATTCTGACATTACTATGACACTGTACAGATTACATTCTTCTAGTGATTAGTGAGAGAATCTGTGGGTGAAACATCAGAAAAACTGACTTTGATCATTTTTGAAAATATCCAACTGGTCAAGTGTAGAAATAATCAAATTCCTCATGTGTCTTCTTTCTTCACTCAAAGCCAAAAATCTATAAACCAGAGAAAGAATGATGTGACATTTCAGGTGATAATTTTCAGTATTGATTGACAGGTGGGTTTTTGTGTCCAGATCTATGTAGACACCGCTTCATGACGCCTCCACGCTCTAATTGCGACCACATTGAGGATGGTTTATAAAAGCAACATGGGCGCTGAGAGGAGTGGATTCATCAGAGGCTTCATTGTGGAACAAGAAAACAACCGACAGATGGTCTGATTGTGTTGAAGCATTGAGTGGCTCACCTGGGCCTACGAACCCCCCTGGGCCTATGAACATCTCCTGGGCCTACAAACCCTCCAGGCCCGATTAAGACAAGAAAGAACACAAATAAAAAACAAAGCAGAACAAGTTTCACTGCACACCTTCAGCTGGCCAGAAATATTCACTAAAGAGCAAACTCAGACGAATAATTGGACTTGTTTACATGAGAGGTTTTATTCATGTTTAATTCAGAATAAAGGTGAATTAAAGGTAAATTCCTCTTTAAGATGACCATATAAACACCTAATTCCAGTTGAAAATGACAATTCCATATTAAACTTAATTCTGAACAGTCACTGGTTTATTCCACTCTTAATTCTGAATTCGATAATTCCTCCGACATGTAAACTGTTAATTCCTCTTTAACATTTTAACATTATTCCTGTCATTCTGCACATGATCCTGGTCTTGTCACGATGACGGACATATTTCGTATTGATGACGAACATATTCTGTGCTGCCAGCTGGACATTAGTGTGTTGATTCAGTCAAGCTGCTACTTCATAATTATTACAAAAGTAAATGCAAAAATAGCATGTCTGGTCTTCCATGTTGCTAGTTGAAACAAAAGCAAAACAGGAACTGGACACGACCATTTTCTTCTTGTTGGCATCCAGATGTTAAGTGGCTGTTCTGTCCTCCATCTCTTAAAGCCCAATTAACTAGATTGGAATACATCCATTTCCCATGGGAGCGTTTTGTAGAGTTTATTGGGTTATTTCGTCATTCGGAGTACCTGGAGAAAACCCACGCAGACACGGGGAGAACATGCAAACTCCACACTGCGTGGGTTTTCTTCAGGTACTTTGGTTTCCTCCCCCCATCCAAAACACATGCACTGACAGGTTAATTGGTTAATATAAATTGTCCATAGGTGTGAATGTGAGAGTGATTGTTTGTCTATATATGTTCAGCCCTGAGATGAACTGGAGACTCATACAGGGTGTACCCTGCCTTCACCCATTGTAGCTGGATTAGGCCCCCAGTGACCCCCCCGACCCTAGTGAGGATAAAGCAGGTTCAGATGACGTGATGAGGTGTAGAATTTAAGGTATTTAACTAAAATGCATCAATGTTTTGTACGCTGAGACACAGGTTGCAACTCACAAACAATGGAGGGGCAAAGCATGGGCCAGCGATGTGTTATGATGAGCAAAGAGCCGTCTGTCATCGTCTTGGTAACAGTGGAACACACTGACAGCGTGCAGCAGTTGCAGTCCAGAGAAGGAGAAGAGCAGAAACACCAGTGCCAGAGCACAGTGGATGGAGGTCACATCAGCTGGAGTCACACACAGGCTGGAAGTCTTTGGGACAAGTCTGGTTAGAGACACCTGGTCTGGGTTGGATCTGATGTAATACGATCAGATCAGAGTTTTTAGGCTTTTATTAAGTATATATGTTTTTATTAATGTATCTTAATTAATGTATCTATTGTGGGTATGAATGTAATGAGTGGGAGGGTGAGTGGAATGTTCTGTCTGCAACAGACCGCTCTGTCCAAAACTACTTTGACTTTTTGACTTTGAGTCTCAGATTTGATATGTGTTTCACAACTATCAATCAGGGACTTCTTTTCAGTGGTCTTTGTCCAGACACTGAATTTCTTTGTTCAGGGACCAATCAGGGGCCCTTTGCTGTGTGCACATTCAACAGGCGGAAGCTGGGTGCACAAGCAGCTGGTCATGGCAGGATGCATGGCATCAAGGCCAGTTATCATGGGATGACGCTTCCATGTGCAGCAAAAACAGGCGGTCACGCCCAAGGTGCATGAGCATAGAAAAGTCAATAGTGAGCAAATGAAAATTAAAAGAGCAAAATAAGAAGATCCAACATTAAAAAGAGCCTAGAACAAAGGCATTGGCCCTTTTTTATTAGTTGTGTTTGAAGGGGCGTGGTGATGGGCCACAGCAGAGTCTTGGTGGAAACAGCCCTCATCCACCTACTTAATATGCATGGCAATCCAAGTGATCCCAGACATTAACGAATATTCTTAGCCATCAGAACCATATAAACGCAATATTCAAGAAGATCATAATTTGACCTTTAAAATAAGATCAAATATGATAGAATTTGCATGTATAGATTGGATTTGTGATTACATCGTTATCTTGTGTGTAACTGTACTGAAGACATCTCTGAACAGACAATCAATAACAAGACATAAAATACATATCAAATCATATGAACATAAGAAAAAAAATTTGTTTTCTCATCTTATTTTGTTCTTCTGCCCATGTGGTGAGTGAACTGGATCTGACCTGAGTCACTTCAGGGGGGGGGGGTGTCAGAGCAAGGGGGAGAAAGGCACTGTTGGGAATTGAAATGCAATTCATCATCATATAAGTGTCAATTCGGACACCTTCGGACATCTTGCATGTTTACATAAGAGTAGAAAGTCTCCTTTAGCATCATAAAAATGACAATTGGATGGAAAATAAAATATTGAAGAATCCTGTTTATGAAAGTTTGTCATACACAGGGTCAGTCTCACTGTCGTAAATCATGCCAAATATCGCTACACTTTATTTGGAATTAACATTTCCACGAAAACATGAAGGAAATAGCTTTAATTCAGAATTATTTTATTTGGAATAAATATTTCTGTATTAAAAAACATCATGTAAATGTATCCAGTGTATACTTTAACATGGTGAACATCACAAGTGTCACATATCGTCTCTACAGAACTACACAACACTACAAATAGAGCAATTAAAGAAAAGAGTGGGATGAACTTTAACTTCATGTATCTTCAATCTGCTCTGTACTTGCCTGCAGGTACTAAGTTCTGGCTTGAAATTTGACACAGAACCATCTTAAACACAGCAAAACCACAGGAAAACCTAAACTCCAGCCAGACAGAAGGGTCCCTAAATGCACCATCACTCACTGACAGATGATTGAAATGATTATTTCTGTCACAGTATTGTGTTTTCTGCATATTTCATTTAAAAAATATCAGACATTGATGACAGATGAGACTGAGAATTCAACATTTCTGTAGATATTAATCATGATGAGATACTAAATCCTCCTCCTGGACATCAGCAATGACCAGTAAAATGATCTTTGGTCCAGCTCATCCATCGTCCAAACAGCATTAAATGCTGCTCAGCCATCTGCAGATACTCATATCACACACGTCTCACAAAGGTTGAAAATGGACCTTGATAAGAAACAAGATTAGATGTGATCGATCTGTAGCTGCTGCAGAAAGTCGACATGACTGACAGGGCTGATGGTAAAAACCTGGAGAAACAACGGCCGCTGCACATTTGTCCTGCATTAATACAAATACAATCACCATAAAGGACTCAGAGAAACAACTCTTTCTGATTCAATTCCAATCTGGTCAATTGTAATATATTTTATCATCAACACAACCCTAAACCTGTGATTTTTGGTACCAACAAGGGTGTGGATTTTATGAGCACAGATATTATATTTGGGGTGAAAAGTCTATTTATTTATCCATAATGTTCTATTGTGTTTTTATCCGAGTATTTTATATTTTATTATATTTTATGGCATTTAATTTATTGTACAACACTGTCAAGTGTCCCAGCAATGGTCATCCCTCCCTCTGTCATCCTTCCCCTTTGGTCAATCCTCCCTTGGTCATCCTTCCCACCAGTTATCCATCCTTTGGTCATCCTTCCCACCAGTTATCCATCCTTTGGTCATCCTCGCACATTCATAACTACCTCAGTCAACTCTCCTGTGGTCATCCCTCCCCCAGTCATCCCTCCTCTTAGCCATCACTCCTTTAGTCATCCTCTCCTGATCATCCTTCCCCAGTCATCCACCCACCTGGCCATCCTTCCCTTGGTCATCCTCCCCCCGGTCATTCTCCCCCGATCATCCTTCCCCAGTCATCCCTCCCTTGGTCATCCTTCCCCAGTCATCCCTCCCTTGGTCATCCTTCCCCCTAGTCATCTTTCCTGGATCATCACTCGTCCACCCCCAGGTCATCCTTCTGGCTGCTGATTGATTAACCAGCTATCAGAGTAAAGGCTTTAGCCACTGATGGATGAAATCAGACGGAAGTGAAAGAAATGATGTACAATGATCTACTCTGAACTGGAAGTTAAATTTAGTCACTTCATCCAGTGCTGTCCAGCCTGTTGGTTAGGAGCAATCAATAGAACAGACCTGAGCAAATGAATGTTTTATTAGAATGAAATCAGAGTATCTGGGTGTAACCTGAAGGACTGAAGCAAAACAACAACACTGGAGATACCATTGGAAAAGTCTGTACAATGCACTGGAAAAAGAGGAAATCAAGCAACACTTCTTATAGTCCAACCTGAAATAATATTCTAAGAGTTTTAGTGTTTGATGAGCTGAGCATCATCACCACATCTGACCACAAATATTACCACCATAAACAGAGTAAAACTGAACTACAAAATGGAATATTGTCATGCTGCTGTTGGCTTTACTTAATTCTGACAGGTTCTAGCATAGGCGTTGCACCTATGGGGGATGGGGGTGTTGTGACACCCCCAGTTCTACAACCAGATGGTTTCATACCTCCCACTTTTTCCTGAGGTTATATATTGTAGCGCCTCACTGGATCCAGGAAACAGACAGAGTTGGTCTCACCTACTTTTTATTGCAGGAAAAACGTTTACTGTCAGTCGCAATCACGCCAAACAAACAGCAATAACATTGCAGGGTTGTTACATTATCTATAGCTTAAACTGTTTAACTGTTAATGGATAATTGTTGGTTAATTTTCCCAATGATAGATTAAAAAATTTTGCTCATGTACCCCCACATTTTAATGGCTGTGACGCCGCTGGGTTCTAGGATCTGATTAAAATGCAATAAAGACAGTAAGATTTTGGAAATAACATAAGAAGTTATGATGTTGTTCAGCACATAGCCTCATCGCCAAGAAATATAGAATTATACAGTAACTGCCAGTCAATGAGATGAGAGATGAATGCTTTCCCTTGTCTATTTTCTTTTCTTTACTTATTGATCTATTTATTTTCGCCTTTTTAAGTACTTCCACACCTTATCGCTATAGCATTTTGGATATTTCTTCCTATTTATGTATAAAAGCCTTCTCTATTAACATTAAGCAACATTGTATGACTGTCATGTACCAATGAATACTTAAATAAAAACTTGATTTAAAAAAAAATTAATCATTGGCTGTAACTAGAGCTTCATTGATCAATTGGATCACCACTTAATCGGGCCAAGTATAGCATATCATCAATGAAAAGTGGTCAATATGTAAAATTCTTTACATGTTAAAAGGAGATTCTGTTGCTCTTCTCCTCAGTGTCTGTGCTGCCTGGAGAGTTAGAGGAATATCAAAGCTGTTCAGTTTCACTTTCACAATCATAGACGGCTTTTTCCCCTGCTCTAACAATCACAGACAGCTGTTCTTGCTCCCTCCCTGCTCTTACAATCACACAACAACCCCCCCAGACAATCATGGATCCACTCTGACAAACAGAGCACTTCCACTTCCACTTGAGAAGCTAAACTTAACCCATCGACCACCATCACAGAAAACTGTTCTACAGTTTTTTTTTTAGAAAGTATCTGCTTCAGACATTAATTGTACTAAATTATACATACTGTAATTATAGGAACCAGAAAACAAATGACAAAAGTGCTGGTTAGCTCATGTTTTTAATATATATACGATGGTGTGTTTTTCCACATATATGGTGGTTTATGTACATGTATACAATGGATTTGTAAATATTCCACTAGAAAGAACCTGTAAAGTGAATGGATCATAATGTGCAGACAGTGTTTTGAAGTAGATCTGAGACCAATATTCCTTTGGACTAAAACCTACTCTCTTGTTCATTCTAAGAATTTCACATTTGGACCCCAGACTTATCTTGGACACTTGAGCCAACCAGAATTTAAGACTAGAGTTTTCTTTATCGGTAACACCTGTGGTAAAATTTCATTAGTTTTATTCTCGAAGCATTTTACTTGTAGACAATTGAGATAATTTCTACCATAATGTGTATGATGACCTGATAAGCCAGAACAGGAAAAACCCTCATGATGAAGACATATAAACAATCACCAAATCTCACATAAGACCTTAAAAAAAAAACCATATGAGTATGTGTTTCATGTGCTGTTCTCTTGGTATCTTTCCCTGGTTCTGTCAAAGATATCTATTGGAAAATATTCTTGCTGTACATGTATCTGGCGTCAGTGAATACACACTACTGCTGAATCTGCAACCAAAATTGACAAGAGTCAAAAACATTGCAATGGCCCAATGCCTCTCAGTTAGAGAAAACAGCTGCAAGTACAGAAAAATAATGCAAACAGTTTAAACAAGGTGCAAAAACATGAACATGGTGAAAATTAAAAAAATGCACCACAAGAAACAAAAACACATGGATAATCGTCAAACACTCTGCACATAGATAAACAATGCAAACCAAGAAAACGTCTGCAAATGAAAAATGCTGCATATTCACTCCAAACCTGTAGGGGGTACTGTCAGCAGAAACTGTTAATGTAGAGACACACATGATGGAGAGAACAGCTGACTGACAGTGTTTTAAACTACAGTGGAAACAAATTGAAATCATGGCGTGGTGCTGTAATGTGACTTTTATTTGATTATATTTAACACTACGCTGTTGTCTGTAAACTTTGGCTGGCTGCAGGTTTGGAACACTCCTGTTGTAGTGACTGGTTATGCTGTGTTTTTTGTTTGCAGAAGTTTTTTTTGGTTTGCATCATATCTTTATTTGCAGAGCATTTGATGATTAGATACGTATTTGTTTTTCATTTGCACCATGTTCCTCTTTTAGACTTATATTTGAGTTTGTGAATTTGCATAGTTTCTGTACTTGTAGCTGTTTTCTCTTAACTAAGATGTATTGGGTCATTGCCATGTGTTGGGCCTTTGTCGGCCACTGTAGATACATTTTCATTTAACATCTACAGCCTCCGTCATTCACACAAAACTAAGACAATCAGAGGATGTAAGAGGATGAGCAGGTGTTTGAATCTGTGTTTTTAGTGATGAATGAGTCAGTTTTTGCCTCTAGTCTGACACAGCTTTCCTTCCTTCTGTGTCACCTGAATAAAGTGGTGTGGGGAAAAAATTATTAATTGTGATAAAAGTAAACACAGTGGAAGATGGTGAGGGGGAGTTCTAAGGTCTGATGATGGGAAACTCAGATGTTGTTACTGAAACTGAAACTATAATTCCCTGTCGGCCTCGGTGTCTCCAAACCTTCAGACTGAACTGGATATGTTTCAACTCTTAACTCGCTTCCAATTAAACTCTTGCTCCAACGTGCTGATGCACATGCAGTGCGTTGCCATGGTTACAATCTTGCACGCTCACACACGCAGATCACTGAGTGATTCCTGCGGCTGATTGGCTCTGAACCGAGACCAACGGGTCCAGTCGATGGGACCACCAGACACCAGACAGTCTGTTGGACAACCTGCTTTTCCTAACACACACCAGTTCCTTGGTTTTACACACACACACACACACACACACACACACACACACACACACACACACACACACACACACACACACACACACAGAGGCTCCACCCCCATACATTTCTTATCCACTCACCTGTCAATCATAACCCCATTCATACTTAATACATTACTGACAGTCAGTAACTCCAGACATTTCCAACAGTATTCAAAAATAATGAACCAATTTTATTACACAATATTTTAATAATAAGGAAAAGCAATAGAAAACTCCAGCCAGGTCACAAGTATTCTACTCAGAATAAACGTCTGTTTTCTGTCTTAAAAGTGTTCAGTGTGTTCACCACCTGCTGCACAGACAAAATCACTGTGATGAGAGTAATCCTCCCATACGCACATCAGCAAATCATGATCCAGTGAGTTGATTGCTGTTGTTATTCAATGTTAAGTTCATTGAGGTTAGTGGGTGAAAATTTAGAAAACTCCTCTTTCAAGTGGTTACTGACTCATTCCATGAGGATGCTTGAGAACTTTCTTTGTTCTTTTTGAATAACCAGTTTTCTCTACAACTTTTCATCCATAGTGTTTCCATGGTACAACACAGGTCTGTCTAATACATGGATGTCAGGGCATTTAAAAAATTAAGTGTTTTTTTTTTTATGTTTTGTACTAACATTTGTAGAGAAAAATATAATACCTAACATTTTTTTCCCTGTGTTGATGAAATGTCACTGTTCATGTGCATGATGGTGACCAGCTGTACAGGGGAACGTTCCTTTTCAAGACTTAAAAATCTCTTTCATACTCCATTGGGCAGTGTGGTTTGAACTGCATTTGACTTATGTTCATTGAAAATTGCATCCTGAACACCACTGACTCCAATTCAATAATAATTCCTTTAAGTAGTTGTGGTAGGGGTCCCGGTGTACTGCTCTGCCCAGGGGGCCATATTCCTGTTAAGACGGCCCTGGTAAGACACGCAGTTTATAAATCTAACATGACAGTTTTTATGGTTGTTTCCCTTGAAATGTTTTGTGCAAACTTTGGGCCATTTGTTTCTTGTAGCTTCATTTTAACAGCATCTACTAGATACACATGATAACATACCTAAAGACCCGTCATAGCAGCCTTTGTTTCTATATTAAACCAGTGTGCGTTTCAGGTGTAAATGACTTTTCAGTTTTGTTGTTTTAGTTTAATATATTATAAGGATCCTCATTGGACCTCTGAAGTACATAAATTTAAAAAAAAAAAAATTGAAGCAGCAGAACTTGTGTCACTGATGTTTCCTTTTAGTGGATTGGACTCAGTTTAGTGGATTGGACTCAGTGATTCTACTAAATGATCTGTATGTCTGTGTTTGACATCAGTGGTGATCATACATTATTCTTCAGTTCAGTGTAAAACATCCTCAGGTTTCCTTCAATAGTTCAGTACAGGAGGGAAACCCCCTCGCCTCCGCTCAGCCTGTTTCATCATCGTCCCTGGAGTCCATTCTCTAGAGGACAATGTTGTGGAAAGCAGGGAAACACGCCGACACTGACACAACAAGGCCTTAGGTGAAATGACGTCTCCGCCCACTCAGTCACGTGTCATGTAAACAGGTAACGCTGACCCGAGTCTGACTGGAACCACGGCGCCACCTGTGGTTCAACTTTATTTCTACATATTAACCCTATGTTTTCCACACATAGAGGTCCTTCTAAACCTGAAGCACATAATCTGCACAGTGTTGTAGCATAATATAATAATGTCAAAATGTTTTTCAGTTTTCATATTTTAGCAATTTAAATGCCATAATTATGATGTAAATACACCATGTTTTTAATTTTATTAACAAAAAACACTAAACATTGTTTTTTTTATTTATTACATATTTTTTTCTTCCATAATGTCACATGTCAATGATTAACACCAACATTGATCAAAATACATTATTGTTTATTTATGTTAGGTTACATGTCAAATGTGTCAGTGCTGACCCGAAGTGACCACTCGTACATGCGGGTCATTGAAAAATATTTTTAGTGATATTCGGGTTGCAGTCGGTTATGGAGTCATTTCTCTGCCATTAACCTGTGGCATTGAAAAAAACAACTTGGCATTGAAAAAACGTTGCAATCATGTTGTTTCCCATTTGAGATAAACATTAATATAACATAGTTAATACGCTTTATTAACTGAATTTCTGTGGAGGTGATGTACAATGTCGGAAATAGCCGAGAGCAAGTGAGCAAGAGAGAAAGTCAAGTTGGGAGAGTGGAAGCTCTGGAAACATACAAACAAAAGTAAGGTTTGGGACACATTCACTGAGATTTTTAAAGATGATGAGCGGCTCCCAGTGTTTTCTTTTACGTGGAAACTGAGTTCAAATGTCTGTTTGGGTGTTACAGGTTGTCGACCCCTGGTTTAGATGCTGTGTGTTGATAACTTTTGAATGATGAAGCAGGACAAAAATATTTTCTCAACATATTAACTTACAAGCAATGTCATCAGATTTTAACATGGAAATAAATGCAGGTATGTGAGTAAAGTCATGTGATGTTCATAAAGACCATTGACTACTTTTTAAAAATGCAGGTCGAGAAGCGGGTCGGGTCTGTCCATTTCAAATATATTTCTTGCGGTCCGAGTTAGTTAAAAAAAACGTCAGTTGTGGGTCGTTTATACTTTGACCTGCGCATCACTGGTCAGTGTGTATTTTGTTCTCACTGGTAGAAGAGTGTTAATATAGAAATTAAACATTGTTTACGTTGTGATGATTTTAGTGAATGGGTCAAACTTTTAAAAAAATCCTACACAAATGAAGAACTTTATAATCCTGACCTAAAAACAAATGTAAAGCATAGTAAATATGCTCACCTGGAAATCATGAGGTTGTTTCACAATAAAAAACACCAATTACTCAACTCAGGAGTTAGACATAATGAGGGTTTTCTGCAGTGATATAAACAGCAGCAAAGTGTTTGAATGCTGTAGAACTAAAAGAAACTAATTGCAGATTTTTGCAAGGCAAAGGCCTGGATTTAAAACAATATAACTTGTACAAAGTCATTGAAATTAAAATGTAGTCAATAAATAAATGCAACAGACTGACTTGGATTAAACATATTTAATTCCTTTAGATAAACATAACTTTAATACTTACTAAAGTATAATAATGAAAAGTTGAGAAAACGTAATTATTTTACATCAGTGAAAGCATCTGACTTTGTTGCTTTAACTTAATATAAACGAGTTTAATGAGAAAATGATGGTAAAAAGTTTTCTGGAGGAGTGTTTGTAATTCTTCTGAATTATTGACAACAACTGAAAAATGGTGACAAAGTGACACTTAACATTATTCTATTAATTTAGGTTGAAAAATCTAATGACAACTTAATGACTTAACTTGGTTTTCATTAAATATTGAGAAAATTTGACTAATTTTAAAATGTTTAAACATTTTTTGATATTCTATGATAATTAGCTTGTGTCCACATGTTTTATTGTGTTTGACTAAAGTTACATTTAGTTTACATTTAGAGAATATATTCTGTGCCTGTGAATCAAAGAGGATTTTATGTCTGCTTTAAGGTAAAACGTAGTTTTTATTGAGAGGAGTGACTAATATGAAAGGTGATTTGTTGACATCATTGCTGTAGAATTCAGACTTTTCAGCAAAAATCTGAACCTCAGGTGACAGAAAACATCACATACTTTAACTGTGTCTCAGAAAATGTATTTATCACTGTCTGAATGTGGAGTCAATGTATTAATGCTTCTGTGTGTCCGTGAACCATCACAGGTGAACACTGCTGTTTCCTCTGACCTTGTGACAGATGTGGAAAACGACAGTAACCATGGCAACCGCACATGTCAAACAGGATTGAGCTGATTGACGCCAACGTTCATCACACGTTTGAGTAAATAAACAGAGGAAGGTTCCGTTTCTTCACTGATGCTGAATCCAAGTCACTTCCTGGAAGCATCCTCACCGGCTGGAGACTGTAACCATGGTAACCGGCCCACCGCACCTCTACCGGATTCAATACCACTGTCACGCTGGCTGCTTTACATTATGGGATAATTGCGCAGGAGAATTCACTGGTTTGATTCAATGAAGAAAAACATCACCTACCAGTTAAAATGGCAAACGATATTTAATTTATTTCCAAAAACTTCCGAAAATGTATAAATAATTAAGATGAATTACATTGTATTTTGTAAACCAAGCTAAATATGAAAGAACAAAAAACATAAATAAAGTGGAAAAGCACTTAGTGTACAGACTCCACCAAGGCAGGTCAGCCCATATCCCAATGAAACACACATGCACCCCCCCCCCCAAACACACACACATACCTTCACTGAGCACCACCGAAATGTAACAATTTGTTCCTTATTCTAGTATCAACATTTCTTGAAAATTTCAGCCAAATCCTTCCATAACTTTTTGACTTATCTTGCTAACAAACAAACAGGTAAACGCAGGCAAAAACATTATTGGCAGGAACAGTAACAAAAATACATCATGTTAATCCAACATATTGCAACATGACTGCTGTATTGCATTGTGGGTATTGGGTGACTGTGTTAAATATGTGTTGTTTTATGAGCAGGGGTTAATGAGGGTTGTTGACTTTAATGTGTTACTTTTAAAATGTTAGTGTATATGTTTTTAATGATCATTATTGGCTGATTTGTTTTGTGTTTTTAACCATTTCCACAGCACCATAATTGAGGACTGTAGGCACAACAATCCCTTTCCTACTCTGGTGACTCATTGAATAAATAGTTTCTCCCAATAGTTAACCAAATAAAAATACAGCTGGTGCTTATGTCTTCTACTGAGACAACTTTCTGTTAAAAAATGACCCACACCATAATACTTAGAGAGTAACACAAATACATTATGTTGATCTAACATATTCACTGGAGCTGGGGTACTACTGTAGCTGGGGCACTACTGGAGCTGGGGTACTACTGTAGCTGGGGCACTACTGGAGCTGGGGTACTACTGTAGCTGGGGTACTACTGGAGCTGGGGCGCTACTGGAGCTGGGGCACTACTGGAGCTGGGGTACTACAGGAGCTGGGGTACTACAGGAGCTGGGGCACTACTGGAGCTGGGGTACTACAGGAGCTGGGGCACTACTGGAGCTGGGGTACTACTGTAGCTGGGGTACTACTGGAAGTAATACTATAATAACTACAGAAGTTCCCGAGCACAGTAGGAAGAGGAGAAAGACAAAAAAAATAAAACATTTTAATCAGCCGCAACAAAAAACTCAAATTAATCAATAAAATTGATAAATTGCTCAGGCCTACCGCATGGCATCAAGACTGGGTTTTTTTTCTGTGTATGTGAGACTAAACGTCTGGAATCTGGCTAAGGTGAATCTGTGTTACATGGATCAGAGTCAACAGGAGCATCATTGATGGTTTCATGGTAGTTTTCCCAAACCTGACTGTCACCAGATTGTATCTCATGATACCACCTGCGACCCTTCCGCAACCGATCGGTTTTCAAAGGAGGGGCCTTACCGAAAATCCTTGCATGTGATTAGATGAAGAATCTGTCCGCCATCTTGACTGACTCTGGGTTACCGAACACTAGATGGCAACATCCGTTGTGGATGTGGTTGTCATTTCTTCCTCCCAGTTCCATTACTGTCGGCCCCAGTTTACCAGCCTCTTTGACTGGGTCCTCTACCAACACAACCAGGGGGGTACCACAATAACCATGGGCTTCTGCACTTGTCCTATTTCTTTATCCACAAGTGAAGCCATCTGATAGATCAAACTCTTGCCAAACCCGGTCGGAAAAAGAGCAAAAATGTCATTACCATTAACAAACGCTTCCAAAGACGTCCTCTGTTCATCTTTTAAGGAATGAACATGCGGTAGAGTCGACAACACACTGGAAATAATCGAGTCGATATGGACCTTTGGATACCTAACGCACGCTGCCATTGTTGTGTATCTGAAAAGACTACACTGCTGTCACTTCTGCTTTACGTCACACCAGCCACAACGCCACCAGGTAGTCCCACCCTGTGACACTGATTGGCTCTTTCGTTTTGAACAAAACCTGAACCTCATGGTACTCAGATGGTTGCGTTAGCGTAGTGAAACGCAGCCAGATGACGTAAATCAGGTTAGATTTTCCCCCTTCCATTCGTGGAATGGTGAGGAGGTCACTTCCAAACTTGGATGCGTTCACACGGCATCGTACCCTGCTGGAGTGAGGGTGGTACAGATCCAGGACCACCTTCTGACTCAGGTATGCACTGGAGCATGCTGTATGAAAATACTCTTCAACATTTCCCTCTTCCAGCACACCTGACTGTTGTATCAGTCTTCTACAGATGTTGATGTTAGGCTGATCATTTCAATCTGGGTTGTTGAAAGTGGGAAACATCTGAAATGTGCACGATACCAGGACTGGTGCACCCTGGGTAAGACAAACAAAGTCCAGTAGAGGAGGTAGGACTCTGGAGAAGTTAACACAGACAAGTTAACTCTGTGCTATCAGGTTTTCTGGTATTTTGGTATAGTTATTTTATTTATTTCCATCCAGGCATATGGCAATGACTTCATAATCATTAATTAATATATGCATTATTAGTTTTTATGCTAAATGCTAAAATGCTGACTGTGCATTTTGTACTCATTTGGTAGAAGTGTTTTAGTGTAAGACTTTAACATTGTTTGTAATGTGATGATTTTAGTGGTTGGATGAGAATAATAATAATAAAAAGTACATAAAAATGAACAAGATTTGAAATCTGACCTAAAACAAACTGCAAAAAAAAATGTTGTGACCTTTAATTAAAAAAAAGAAAAACAATTAAATCACCAAATATGAAAAAATGTTACTGTTGGTAATAAAAACCATACCACCCATCACTTACTGACTTCCCAAAGACATTTGTATTAAAAACACAAACTAAATAATGTTCAGTCCATCATTCATCATCAGTCCACTCATTATTTTTCTATTGGGTTGAACCATTTTATCACCATATTCTGAACCTCAGACACTGGTTCATCCAACACTTTGAAAACATCCTATTGCCATTGTATTATTCATTGTTTCCAATGCGCTGATTTTTGTGAAAAATGATATGACCCTTTATAACTTAAAATGCAAAGTGTGTATAATATGTTCCCTGAGATACTAGAGGGTGAAATATAATATGATGAATTATAGGAAAATTATATAAAACATGGTCCAACGCCACAGATTTCAGTATGCAGTGCTTATATTACTAACTGTATAAAACCTTTTTAACACAAGTCTTGTCAAATAATTTCAGGGTCTGGTCTCCCTGTTGTTGCAGTACCTGAATGCACCACTAGGGCCTCACCCCTGGATTTGTCCATTAGAGCCATTCCATCCACATCCACCAATAATCAGATAACGATCAGAAAACAAACGAGCAGAGGAGGATCTGGACACAGACTGAGGAAATAAGAGCTGAGTTGGAGGGGGGTTGGGGGCAATTAGACATTTGTCTATGAACAGGAGATAAAACAGGGGGAGCCATGAAGATTCTGTCTGACGAAAGTTAAATGGACGATATCGAAAAAGTATTAAAGGGTCAATGATGTTTTTAATCACTTATAATCACATGAAACGGCTCTGGATTCATTGCATCTGTTCATTTATATTGATTAATTGAAATCACCGTTCATTTCAAGTGAATACTTTTTTTTCCTATTTTGTTATTTT
This sequence comes from Siphamia tubifer, assembly GCA_020466265.1. Lineage (NCBI taxonomy): Eukaryota > Metazoa > Chordata > Actinopteri > Kurtiformes > Apogonidae > Siphamia > Siphamia tubifer. The sequence goes on from CM035787.1 coordinate 44,381,454, forward strand.
AGTCATTTTTTCCATTTAACTTAATATAGAAATGTTTGTTTCTTTTTATTATAATTTTTTTCTTTAGTATTGTGAGAAAATTTAGCCATTGTCATTTTTGACTGTTTTTATTATTATGTTGATTATTTTTTGCCAATTTTTGTTCACTCTATTAAATATTTTGTGCATTTTGTCAATTTATTAAATGTCTTGTTCATTTGGTGCCAACTTTTACACTTTGGTCATTTTGTTAAAATATTTTAGTTATTTTAATTGTCAATCATATTTTTTATACCGACAGATCGATATAGACCATGTTTATGTTCACTGCACTGTGTTGTAGCCTTTATCTTGGACATATTTTTGCACCTTATATTTTACAATTGCCTGTTTGCACTGAAAAAGGAGGTCTCCAATCTCGTTGTATATTCAGTATAAGGACTATAAAGGGTATTCAATTCTACAACAGAAGAAAAATTACTTCTTCTACTTCTTCTTATATGTTAAAGTGAACGGTGTAAAGTAGAACTAGAACTGATTTCATGTTTCTGATGGTGTAAAGTTCTGTCATAATAAATGGATGAAGATTCAGTTTAATATATGAGGTATAACCATGAAGACTAGATGGGTTTTAGTATCTAAACCGGGACACCTGTCAAACTGTTCAAATCTAATTAACCAACCTGAATCAGTCAAAACATAAACCTGGAAACATGGAACTGAACATCCAACTCCTCAAGTCAAGGTTTGTCTTCAGTCTTTACTTTAAATGTATTTCTAAAGTGTTATTTCCCTCAAACTTCTGCAGACACTGGGTTATAAATATCCAACCTGTGGAGGATGAATATGTGTGTGATTACAACCAAGCTGCAGGAGAGGAAGTCCCCCACCACACACACACACACAAACGCACGCGCACACACACAGACACACACACGCACGCACACACACACACACACACACACACACAAACGCACGCACACACACACAGACACACACACGCACACACACACACACACGCCACCACTGCCCCCCCCCCCCCCCCCCACACACACACACACACACACACACACCAGATGAAACCTACGCCCATGTTCCACAAACATCATGTGGACTTTTATTCTGTTAATGATGTGGTCCAGACCCGCAGATGTGGTCCAGACCTGTTGATGTGGTCCAGACTCACTGATGTGGTCCAAACCTGGTCCATAGTCCCCGCTTTCATCCCCCTACATCATGTCGACATGAAGCAACAGTTGGTGCCATGTTTCCAAACCTGTTGGACGCGTTAACCCCGGTTAAACCTGGTTAAAACCAGTTCAAACCCGGGTCCTGGCCCAGACCTGTACCGATTCTGTCCCGGTTCGGTGCAGGTTGACCAATTCTTACCTTCTGTTGTCTCCGGGCCATGTCCGTGGGCTGTTTGGCGTTGAACGGATAAGCGATGCAGCGCATGACGAACACGTAGAGCTGGAGCCTCTTCTTCCTCTCCTCCTCCTCGCGCTGCATCTTCTCCAGGTCCTCCTTGTCCTTGTCGCTCCCCACCGAAGGGCTTGGGCTGGAGGGGCGTCCTCCGCCACCGCCACCGGAGCCGCCGGAGCCGCTCCCTCGGCCCCGCGGCTGGAGCCCTCCGCCGCCGCCTCCACCGCCGCCACCGTGAGCGTCGGCCGCGCGGCCCGGGGACAGCCGCGTTCCGTTGCCGCCGCCGAGGCTCCGCGGAGCCGCCGCCTCTTTGCGCTCCACCTCCAGCATATCCTCAACATCTTCATCACTGGAAGACGGATCCAACATGTTTGAGTAGAAGAAGGAGAACTGCAAAAAGTAGGAGAAAGACGTTTCAGGAGGAGAACCGGAGGGGAGCCGGAAACCGGACTGAGGAGGTCCGCTCACTGTTTCTCCTCAAAAGCGGAAAAAACTGAGTCCGAGTCAGAATACAGGAGTCGAGTCTCCGGCGTCCGAGGCTTTGAACTCCACCAGGAGGAGCATCACACTGGGATTTATCCACGGGGGGGGGGGGCAGGGGGAGGGGTCCATCCATGGAGCACAAGAGGAGGAAGAGGAGGAGGAGCCACCTGCAGGAGGAGGAAGAGGAGCACAAGGAGCAGATACAGGAGGAGAAACAGGAGGAGGAGCTGTCCGTGGTGCTGGATCTGATCCACGGCTGCTCTGGGATCAGTTTGAACAAAGGTTGAACCACCTGATGAACTCTGATCTCTGGTCTGGACCTGTTTCTGACCCGATTCAGACCTCCACCCACTGTTTGTAATAGTCAGACTTTTGATCAGAGATTTTTCTTTAAGTGATAGATCATTAATTCACGTCACGATTCATGTTTAACATGTATTTTTTTTGTCTAGTCAAAGTTATTACAGGGTTGAAACGTGTTACAAACAAAAAATAAAAAACAAGACAAAGAAGAACAAGGAGAAAAACAACAGAATAAATGGACACATTCTCTGATTTTCTTCTTCATTTCCTTGTTTATTGTTGAGTTCAGTCTGACTCTTATTCAACCAGATTTAATGATACTTTTCTAAACATGCCACTGAAAAGCATTTAATTTCACTGAAGATTAAACCGTCTCAACTATTACACTGAACCAAAACTCAAGGCAAAAGTAAATCTATGTTTCCATTGATCTCTATAAAACAGTAAATTAAAAAAAAGGCTTTTTGTAAATAAACAGAATCTGATCCAACATGTGCATCAAAGTATTTACATCAACTAAAAAAATTTGAATGTGTTAAAGTCACTACGTAAATCTTGAATATCCACAGAGGAACTGACCATGTAACTGCCAAAAAAACTGAAAATAAAAACTAAAAATAAATGTATAACTCAGACTTTAATCAACTCTGTGAAAACATTAAGGTATTAACCCTTAAACATCTGCACAGCCACTATTGACCAAAGAATTGGAATGGATGGACGGACGGTTGGATGGATGAATATAGATAGATAGATAGATAGATAGATAGATAGATAGATAGATAGATAGATAGATAGATAGATAGATAGATAGATAGATAGATAGATAGATAGATAGATAGATAGATAGATAGATAGATAGATAGATAGATAGATAGATAGATAGATAGATAGATAGATAGATAGATAGATAGATAGATAGATAGATAGATAGATAGATAGATAGATAGATAGATAGATAGATAGATAGATAGATAGATAGATTGATTGATTGATTGATTGATTGATTGATTTTTTTATGTCACATCTGCTACAAAGTTAACAAACACTCCTCCTCACTAAAAACACAGTACCACAATTTAATACAGGCATAAATAAATAGAATGAAATAAAATCATGGCAGGGTTGTTATGCTTGGGACCATTTGTATAATTTACAGTGATGGAAACAAGTTTTTAGTGTTATTACCATCTCCAAACCCACATGTTCCCTTCTGCATGTGCTCTGTTCTGTTAATGTCAAACCTGTAGATCAATAGATAGACTGATTGATTACAAAATATAAAATGAAGGACCAATACATAGATAATACAAAATACAGAGGAACTTTAGACAAAAGAAAGACCTGTAGTGGAGCATATATATCTGTGAATCCAACAGGATTATATGTCAGAGGATGGATGGACAAGAGTTAAATGATGTGGTGGATGAAGACGGTTGGAGGCAGGTGTAAATCAGCCACGCCCACTTACACCCATGTCCATTCATACATCTGCAGCGAGAGAAATACTCACTAAACAAGGAGTAAGGAGAGGAAAGAGCAACACAGGGATCCAGAACAAGAACAGACATTATTTATCCCTGGGGGAAAATATTGTGCGTTACAGTCACAGAATTCTAGTAGAATAAAAAGTAGCAGGAAATATTTTTTTTAATTAAAAACTGGGGGAAATATATACATATTTATATATATATATATATACAGAGAGGGAGAGCGAGAGATGTGCTTTCCATCCTTGTCAGTGTCTCCATACAGGTATTACTCCTCTGATTTCTGGCCTTTGTGTGTTTTACTGTGTTACAGACATAAATGCGTTGTTACAATGGCTCTGATTAGGTGCAGATTAATGGACCTGTTGCCCTTGAGGCAGAAACAATTATTGACAGCCATCTGCACTGCACATTAAAGGCTAATCCACCTTTAATCTGCTGCTCATCATGGCTTTGTATTTTTATGCATCATCACTCAGTTATAATGAGTCTATTATTCTGTTTTATTTCTCTCCTGGTCCAATGAGTGGTTGATGTGAACCCAGTAACACATCGGATGGATGAAAATGGTTTGAGTTTAATGGAGGGATGAAGGTTGGATTGACAAAACCTTCTTTGAACAGAAGAGCCAAGACTGAATTGTACAAAGTCAATAGTTTTTATTGATTATTTTAACCAGTTTCAAGAGGAAAAAAATACAAAGACTAACATTCTGGTTGAGTGATTTTAAAGCAGAGGACATAGTCGAAACCAGAGCGGAAGTCTGGACCAGTCTGGACCCAAGGCCTCGACCTAGACCTGGACCTAGACCAGTGTTTCCCAACCATTGTGCCGTGAAAAATGAGGTAATTTCACCTTATTGGTAGTGTAAGTGAGCCGCGTGATTATCGATCCAAGCAACAGCACACACCACTGATCCACTCAGAGCTGTTGAGCTGCAGTTGTCTTTCTTAAATTCCTGCAAGAGTGTCAGCTTTGTGTTTAACTAAACAGCCTCAGGTTTTCCACTGAATAAGTAAATGAAGACTACATTTGCATTGTTTCAAAAAATATACTTTTTGTGACATTTTTCTTTGGTAGTGTGCCTTGTGATGTTTCTAAATGTAAAATATGTGCCGTGGCTCAAAAAGGTTGGGAAACACTGACCTAAATGACTCGGCTCCAGAGCCTTTACTGAAGGCCATGGGGCAGTTACCAGTACCAGGTCCAGAGAGAGGAGGGCACTAAAGGATCCGGTGTAGTGATTTTACTGACAGCTCTGCTCCAAATCTAAACTGTGAATGAATCATTATTTAAAAGACTCAGTGAGATGAATAACTGCTTTGTCCAGAGTGTCATAGCCAAGGAACCAACAGAAGAAGCTACATTAAATATCAATTTCATCCGCTTTAAAAACATCCCTCCTTTAATTCATCTTCTGAACCACTTTATCCTCCAGAGGGTTGTGAGGGCGGAGCCTATCCCAGCTACCTATGGGGTTCACCCTGGATGAGTTGCTAGTTCATCACATAGAGAGACAAACAACCATTCAGTTTTATATTCACATCTATGGATGATTTAGATTAACCAATGAATCTACCAGTGCGTGTCTTTGGATGGTGGGAGGGGTCGGAGAACCCAGAGAACCAACAAAACCACAGGGAGAACATACAAACGCCACACAGAAAGTTTCGTGGTTGGAATTTAACCCAAGACCAGTTCTAACCATTGTACCAACATATGTAAAACGTACATAAAACACATAATAAAACTCAGCTACAAAACCACAATATAACACACATATAAACATACAAAATATAACACCATAAATGATTTAAAAATCTTCTAAAGGTATAACAACAGAAAAACAGCTCCATCCACAATGTTGCCAATGCCAATTTGAAATATGTGAATTAATTTGTCTACCTAGGGATACATCTAAATACCGCACTGAGTGATGATGATTGTGTTCACGCTCTGCTTAAGAGTCTCTATGACCATGCGAACTGTATAAATCGCAAATGTTTCTGTTGCTCTCCACCAGTTAAGAGACACCTGTTTAAGACCTATTGCGCCCAACTATATGGTGCTCAACTTTGGAAATCTGTTAGCTCTGGTGTTCTCTCCAGATGCCGTGTTGCTTATAATAATTGTTTTTGAATTATCATGAACTTACCACAGGGATGCAGTGCTAGTGAAATGTTTGTCTACCACTACACTGTCACGTTTGAAACTAGTCGAAGGAGGATATGTTTTTCCTTTCTAAACAGAGTGTCTTCCTCCAATAACTCAATTATCGTACGCCTACAAGGATCGGATGCCTTTTACAGGAATTCTTTCTTCTGACGCAGCTCCGATTTGTTATGCAGCTAGGCTGTTTGTTTTATTTCTTGTCTGTCTTCCTGTATTCATATGTGTCTGTATTATTTTAAAATATGTATTTTTTATTTTTTTATTTTTTTTATGGGTTTCGACCTGAAATAAAGAAAGATAAAGAAAGTATACAAGATAATAAAGGATATATGCATAGTAATAAAGGATATATACAAAATAATCTTATTTTTTATTTTATTGAACCTTTATTTACCCAGGTTTGTCCCATTGAGATCTATGATCTCTTTTTCAAGGGAGAACTGCCCTATCAGTGCATGTGTTTGGATGATGGGACAAACCCAGAGTACCCGGAAAAAACCCACACAGACACAGGAAGAACATTCAAACTCCACACAGAAAGGTCTGGTGTTGGAATCAAACAAGGGACCTTCTTGCTGTGAGGCACGAGTGTTAACCACTACACCACTTTGACATGTAAAGGATGGACATAATAAAGGATGTATACAAGATAATAAAGGAAGTATACAAAATGATAAAGAATGTATATAAGATAATAAAGATATATACAAGAGCAAAGTCACAATTTGTATTGATAAGCAGATGTAGAACCGAGAGATAGATGTCTGAGTCAAATTTCAGCCAGATCGGTGTTTGTATGTCTGATCTAATGCCATTTTACTAACGGGTATTTGGCAAATCTGTAGAGGGCGCTATAGTGTGAAATAATTATTTTGTATGACAAACAGGTGTAGACTCCGGAGATAGACATTCGAGTCAGATTTCAGCCAAATCAGTGTTCGTATGTCTGAGCTGAAGCAATTTATGTAGTGGTAATTTTTCCCAAAAACTTTTCAAACTTTGCGACAGCGTAGCACAAAACGATACAACTTTTCCAAAAACTTTGGATAACTTTTGATGTCCCATTTGTCTAGATTGTGTTCACCAATTTTGAGCACATTGGGCCCAACAGCCAAGGAGGAGTTTGTTAAATTCCGATGACAGCAAAAATCCAACATGTTTGAAATTTCAATCCAAGATGGCGGACTTCCTGTTGGTTTATGGGCGTGGCCATCATAAGGTTTTTCTGTTTGTCATCATATATTGAAAATGTGTACTGATTTTCATAGCTCTAACTTCACTAGAGTGTGATCTGGCCTAATACAAACTATTGTCACTTTTCTAGGGGGCGCTGTAGACACATTACTGACTTTTACGAAACTATACATCCTTGTATTTTTTTCAATCTTCTGAAGTGTGTGAAAAATTTGGTGAGTTTTTGTGCATGTTCAGGGGGTGAAATTTGAGCTCAAAGGGCTGACGTCATTGTGATCACAGTGGACTCAATAGGCCCTGCACCGGATGTGGTCCACGGTGAAGGCCTAAATATACACACAAAGATGTCATAAAGAAATGTGATGTTAAAAGACATACAGAAGATAAATATTAATAAATAAGTGGAATAAGATAAGCAATAGAGCAGGAATGACTTCTCATCCCTCGACAGAACCCAGACGACTGATGAAGGGGAATGCATGAAGGGGCATCAGCAAGGCCCACCGGGGGGTCTGGGCGGGGGGGCTTCACAGTGGGGGTTGAGATAAGCTGGGATGGTGTGAATCTCCCGGCGTCTTGGCAGCAGGTGAACGAAGATGGCAGCGACTCCATGTGTTCCTGACCCCATGTCGTCTACACTCTCCCCAGGCTGGTGTTTTTACCCCCCAGGTTTCAGGAATCAGCTCCAACTGATCCCAAAACAACAGAATATCTCAAAAGACTACCCTGCTCTTGTATTATTTATGCATCAGCACACTGCTGTAACTGTTCTGGAGAGTGACTCGGATTTCAATGGATAAACATACTCAAAAATATGTCAGAAATATGGAAAAATCAGCATGGTCTTTGGAATGACTGCGACATAATGGGTTGGTAGTGGTCTTTAAAAATGTTAAAATTTCACTCCCTAAATGTAGTTTGAACAAGATGTAAAATGTATTTTTTATAATAATTAAATAATAATAACAATAATAATATAATAATAGTAATAAAATGGCTGGGAAAAATCCCTTAAATCTAACATATGGATAAGATAAGATAAGATAAGATAAGATGAGATGAGATGAGATGAGATGAGATGAGATGAGATGAGATGAGATGAGATGAGATGAGATGAGATAAGATAAGATAAGATAAGATAAGAAGTATATGAGTATATGTGGTATATGTACATAAAAGTATATGTAGAAAATATCTACAGCACATATTACTGTACAGATTTTTAGACCTCTATTGTCAACCATTATGACTTTAATGGTGGCCATCATTTTAATGGTGGCCATAAATGTTGTGACTAATGTGATGGCTTGTGTTGCCATAGTGACATTGTAAATACTGATGCATGGGCAAAGATGGAAACAAATGGAATGCAAAAATCACATCCATGCAGTTCCTTTTACACACAGTGAAATTTAACCCAATAGAAAGTCTGCCAACCTCGAGGAAAACATTAGTGTCTGTTCCTGGAAATACTGGATGATGTCAACAGCACAGAAATAACTCTAGTATCACCTAAATTTATACTATGTCCTATGTTTTCTACATCACTGGACTATAATTGATTTTTTTTTTCATAAATAAAAAAAAATTGTCTCATAAATAAAAGCATCTAAATCTTACATGACATAATCTGATGACTGTAAAACAAATTAGCAAAGTTATAATAAACATGTGGAAATGATAAACTGAGGCAGAATCTTGTTAAAATTGACTGGTTCTTCTCAGAAATTTCAGTTTGTTCATGTTATAAACACTTTTTTTTAAAAATATGTTTTATAGATGTAAACATTTTCATAATGTAATTTGACCTTTTTGTTCCTTTGATGATAGTAATTTATGAAGAAGTATAGTGTTTTATATTTTTGTTTTCTTTAATAATATTGCTTTTTTTAAATTCCTTTTTATATTTTGTGTCTTTCATTATTTGCTTTGAAAGGTATATATGAGCTTGTTTTGTTTTTTTTTTAGCTCCTAACCTCTCCTGTGTTACTTGCAGAATTATTTTCTTGTTGTTTGTGATGTTCAAATATAGAATAGAATAGAATGTAAAATGGAGTTCTTCATCATTTCATGGTCATCAGATATAACCTATTCGGATGTTCAGAAGCTCTGTAGTTACCATGGAAACACCATAGTCTTCTACAGCCTTGATTCACCAGTAAAACTAATGGAGTTGGATCAATGACAGCGGATGGAGACACTTAGCTTATGTGACGTTAATAATGAATTTTATTGGAAAACTCACATTTTGTTGATTTTTCTTTGTATATGATATGACAATTAACTTTAATCTGAGCTTTTAAGAAAGTCTACATGAAAATACCTGATTTTTATTGAAGGAATGCAAATTTCCGAGGATAATATTATAATAAATTGTGATGAATTGCTTAAGAAAGGTTAAGGGAACACTTTATGGGTTAAGACAATTGTTTAATTTAAAAAAGCTCAAAACTTTCACTTTCCTGGGTTTCAGGATGGCTCATGAACTAAAATGAGATTGACATTAAGCCTAGAGGTCACTACAGTGGACAGGTATCCCACAACTGTTTTCTTGCACTTTCTTTTTTTTTGTTTTGGTGGCCTATCAGTCAAGACAGTGGACGCTTATGCACTATCCTATACGCTAGTATTACTATAACCTTGCTGTTCATGATCTGCAGTAACATGGCTGGCTGTTTTGTTTTTTTTCACATTATCTCAATGACCAAATTAGCTGCATCAAAACATGTGTTTAATAGCTTACACACAGTAGGCATATGTCCCTTCTGATACTTTTTTTTTTTTAAATATATGCTTATTTGTTTTAAAATGGTGTCAGGTTGAGTGGACATTTTTGTTACTCCAAGAAAATAACTATTAAAAACTTTTATTTGCACTATTTTTCCATGGTTAAAGAGTAGCAAAAACACGCAGATGAAAAAATATTGACTGTTCTTTTATATTAAGCATCAAAGGGTTCATTCATGTAAATCTGTTGTGAAACGTTTACGGTTTCACAAAACCCTGCATTCATAATCACAGCCTGTAAATAGCTTCCTTCCTTCTTCTGTTCTCTGTGTGAAACTGTGAACACCTTCTGAGGCAGTACAACGAGGTTGAGAAACAGAAACAATCACATTTCAACACCAACTTGTCACATGTTTCCATTACACCGCAATAAAAAATCCGTGTTTCCTTGAACGCCTCATGACGCACGGCTCAGGGTGGTACGTGTGCATGGCCATGCCTCCCGGGCCCCGCCCCTTTATAACCACAACCCCCCATCTACAAAACTACCGGAGTGCGCGAGGAGCTTCGACCCGTTCCCGAGACCTGACCCGGGCTTAAACTATCTGTTCGACAGCTCAGGCCCGTTCTCTGCTTCTGTTCCGTTAGCCCGGCTCGGCTCGACTCGGCTTCCTCCAATCTACGCGGGACCAGAGGTGGTTTAACCGGATTCATTCATCCACAACAATGGCAGCGCAGGATTTTAATTTCTTGCTGGCGACGGACTCGTACAAGGTGAGTGGACCCGATGTTGACGGTCCGGGACCCGGGTCGATACCAGGTGCCCCCCCCCCATACACACACACACACACACACACACACACACACGGACCTTAGGAACCGTAGACCGAGTGTTACTGACGGTGAAAGCTGTGACAGATGGTGATAAAACATGGGTTACAGAGAGTTAACGAACCGAACCGGAACCGGGTGGGTTAAGAGTTAGATTATCACGGGTCATCCGAGCTTGTTATGGGGGCGGCTGTGACCCTAATGGGCGTTCGGACGTCTTTACTGATGCCACAGCCTGTGTTTACATGTGACCTGCAGCAGGGCATCATGGGAAGTAAAGAACCTCAGGAGGAAAGATTTCTGTGTTCAATAGACGAAATAATTAGAATTAGAACAAGAATTATAATTATAATAACAAGGACACTTGACTGTCACTATATATAAATACATGGGACATAAGATGAGATACAAAAGTCTAAACGAACAAAAACTGTTTGGACAATAATATATAGGCCTACAGGGAAAAACTGGTTTCCAAATGGGGCATATCTGATGACCATAAAAAGGTGATGAACTGTATTTTCCACCAATTATTTATATGCATTCATTCAGAAGTTATTAAACATTTTAGATCAGTAGATGTTTTGGTCATCTGTGGCTGTTTGGGTCTTTGTGGGTTAAACAGAGTAAAAGAGATCTATGAATGTTGGGCTAATTAATACATTTTCACTCTAATCACTTGTTCAAAGAGAAAATTGAAGAAATAAGATGATTTGTGGATTTCCATTTTTAATAGATATAGATTTTTTCATTTACATTTCTGATCAGGTCCTGGTTGAGACCTTTACAGACAGACCAGGACTCAGTTGGATCAATGTGAACCAGGTTTGGGAGAAACTAGTTTTCCATGGAAACATCATCTCTAATGTAAAACAAATTCATCTGCCTCTACTGACCCAGGCTTTTCAGTTTGGTCTGAACCTCAGGACCAGGTCTGGCCTTAACCACCTGCTGTGGCAGATGGACTTGATGTGGATCAGCCTGGAACTGGACAAAGTGGTTCACATAATAAAACCATTGGGTCAAGACAGAACAAACTAAACTTCAAATCTTTTTTTTTTTTGTTTGATTATGTGTTTTAGTCCAGAGACTAAATTCAAAATCAAATGGTTATTAATAATTTTAATTACAATCACAAACATTACATTGGGAAAATAAAACCAGCTGGAACAAATGTTAAATATAAATTTGCAACATCAAACATTTACAAACTAGAACTAAACAGTGTCAGAGGAACTGGGCTCATTAACATTTATGTTAATGATGAGTGTTTCTTTATTATTTTATGTTAAAGTAAATCAGATTTAATGTGTATTAATGGTTTTCAAAGTTCAACTGGACTAGTTTTGTTGTTGAAAACAACTGATTAAATAAGAACATACACATGTATAATATGACTCTTTCATTTGACTTTTTTTCAGCATCAATAAAGCCAGGTTTTCCTTATAAAAGCTGAAATCCAGAAGTGAAACTAAAGAAAACACAATCAAACGTTAGGATTAATTTAATCAAAAATGAAACTGAAACGAAACTGTTACTTAACACTATCACAGTTGAAGTATTAAAGCCAGAAATGTTACTGTTGAACCAGTCTGTTCAGTTACAGTACTCGTATATATATTTTTCTTTTAATCTAAGAGGGTGTCAAACATACGGCTAAAACCAGCCCACCAAAGGGATTAATCTGGCACATGAGATGTAATGCAAAGTACAATTATACTCAAAATATTAGAAATAAAAGAAGTTGAAGTCATTTTAGTTCCAAACTCCAAAATGTAATGTGTTTTAGATCCAGTGTGATCTATAAATGATACATTGACGTATAATGTTGTAAATATTGTTCTAAATTTCAGGTTGTTTCCATTTTTCATGAAAGGATAGATTATAAATGTCAACATAATAGTGGATTATTATAATTGTACTTTTTCCTATTAAAATTAAGAGATACATGTATAGTTGAAGTTATTTATTGTTTATTATGTAATTATTCTACTGGTCCACTTCATTCAATATCAGTCAGGCTGAATATGGAACCTGAAATAAACATATAGACATGTGGTGGTGGGGGGTCAATTCAACTGTCACTGTCAGATTAATGGACCAGATTGCGTCATCCACTGTGTGTTTGTGTTGTATGTTTGAGAAGCAGTGCCTCTTGGGGTTTGAAAGGACTGATCCAAGCTGAGGTTGCCAGCGCCGCCCCAATGTGTCGAGTTAAATGTCAGGAGTCACAGCCGATGTCAGGCATGGTGGCCAAATGGCAAAGGTCTGTGTGGACCAGGTCAGGTCTGAGAACGGGCTGGAGGCTCAGAGGGGTCCTGTCATCTGAGGAACATAAGGGTCCTGATGAATCTGAACAGGGTCCACAGTGTCTGTAGGGTCCACCAGGTCCACTGGGTCCAGGTTCAGTCATGGACCTGTTGCTGTTGGATTCCTTCTCCTCTGACTTTCTGCTCCGTTGCCTCCACACCCACAGACTCATTACATTCAGTTTTTATCTCAGCAGCTGATTGGTCAGGATAAAGTGAAGGTGTCCTGTTAAGTTTCCATTTTCCTCATGAAACTACTAGTTTTATTCATTTAGATTTTAGATGTATCTCTTTTGGGGCATTGTCTACAAAGTTTTTATGACAGTTTTGAGAAATTGTGATTTTTGGGGTTTTTTTTTAATAAATTTTTGTAATATTGTAATTGTTTTTTCATTCTAATGATCCTTATTTTGATGGTTTATAATATTTAATAAGTGGTTACATATCTATGATAGACCAAGGTATTGGCTGGCCAATATGTCGGACCGAGATAAAAAAAAAAAAAAATTGTCTCGTGTCTGTATTGGCCTGTTGCGTTAATCAATATGCTCCTTTTTTTCCCCCACCATGATTTACTGACGGGCAAAGTTCAGGCCACCTTGTGTTCTCGGAGATCCTGCTGGCCACACTGGAATTGTTTTTTTTTTGGGTGTAGTAATATTTATTAGGTTAACTGTCACAATTTTAATGTTTTATTTGTAAGTAAAGAAAATTTTCTGAGTTTTATCATTTGACAGAGAAAAAAATCTGTATCTATTCCAAATATTGGCTTAGGAATATCGATGCCCTGTATCATTGATTGGCTAAGGCTGATGCAAAATAAATAAATCAGTATCTGCCCCCCCGGAAATATATATATATATATATATATATATATATATCCTCTTAATTGTTCATTTTAGAATCCAGCCAATCGTTACCAAACTCATACACTGATCTAAATTGTTTAGTACCTGTTGGTCCACAAATCCTATCAGTCGAAGCAAATAAATGGTGTAAAATACAGTTTATCATGTGTTCATGGTCATCACACATGTGGATGTTCAGAGGCTCCATAGTTACCATGGAAACACCATCATCTTCCACAACATTGAATCACCAGTAAAACCCATGGACTTGGATCAATGACAGTGGATGAAGACACGAGGTTATTGCTCAGTTATTGATATATTTTACTGGAAAAGTCACTTTTTCTTCAATTTACTCTTTCTGATACAATAACCATCAAGTTCAAACTAAGCTTTTGTGAACATATGTATGATCAGTGAAGTCAATACAGGATAATATTTGATTTTCACTGAAAAACTGTAAAATGCAGAGGATTATTTCCCAATAAATGGTGTTAAATTATTTAAGAAATGGTAAGTATATAGAGAAAAATCAGTTGAGAATTACCACAAAGCTCTGGGTGTTTATGGGTTAAAACTGTTATATTTGTTTTGAAATCTCTTCATGGTCTTGCACCACCCTACCTCTGCGACTCATTCTCTAAGGTCAGTTGTAGTTCTTGGCAGTGCTGAGAACAAAGCTTAAGCTCCAAGGAGACGGGCTTTTGCTTTTGTTGGTCCCAGATTGTGGACTAACCTGCTACTGCATATCAGACACACCTCTTGCTCGCCATTTTTATATCTCTTCTTCAAATCTGTCTGTTTTCTTTGGCTTCTTGGCACTATTGAAATGTGGACATTATGTTTCTGTTTTTATATTTTAACTTCTTTTATTTATTTGCATTTATTGTTTCTTAATGCTTTGATTCATTTTTTTCACTTTGCTTTTAGTCTTCTGTACAGCACATTGACCCACTGTGGTTGTTTTAAAGTTGGATTAAATTGATCAATTAAGTCATATAATATATGACGTATATATGATATGTGGACTTTGACTGAATCAGTTGTACCACACACTTCTATTGGGAGATAAAACTCCTGCATCCAGACGACAGGACTCCAACATAGAGCCATAACCTGACAATCCACTGTGACCAGTTATGGTGTCCCACAGGGCTTCATATTGTAACCATTGCTGTTTTCTCTATTTAAATATTTTCCAAACTCACTTTTATTTTGGTGTTTTGTTTTTTGTCGTGCTACTCACACTGGTGTATGAAAGTTTGGTGGTGGTCAGTGGGGCCGTAGGCGAAAAATGGTTGCCACACTTCTGTCAGTGTGTCCCAGGGTGGCTGTGGGTACATACGTAGTTTACCACCACCAGAGGGTGCATGTGAGAGCAAATGAATAATGGGTCACTAATGTGACGCAGTAGTTGGTTATTGTATCAGAAAGAGTAAATTGAAGAAAAAGTGACTTTTCCAGTGGCCAAAAAATCTCTATATAAATCAAATCCATCATTATTATTATCAAGATTATTATTTTGCTTATAAGCCCTTGGAATCAATATTTGAAGAACTAAAACTAATTTGAAGATCATCAGTTCCTCTTTTTCCCCTGTAGGCAAACTGGAATGGATCCAGTTTGCCTTCCAGTTCCCCCCAACAGCTGACGACAGACCACCCTCTCCATGCACTTGCAGAGGATGGATGTCAGAGCCACTGGTCTGTAGTCCTTCAGGTCTTTAGGTTTAGTTATTTTGGGGATGGGTATGATGGCCAACTCCTTCCATTGGTGAGGTGCGATGTCTGAGTCCAACAGGTTCTGGAACAACCTGGTAAACACTCCTCCCAGCTGGATGGAACAGTCTTTGAGTACCCTGCCCCTGAGTCTGTCAGGGCCAGGGGCTTTGTTGGGGTTGACTCTGCATAGGATGGAGGTTTATTAATGGTGAGGGGTTGTGTGGTGGTTGGGGGGGGTCCAGGTGATCGGTGGGACGCTACTGATGAAATGAGTGAAGAAGCTGTTTAATTGTTCTGCAAGAGAGGCGGAGTCTGGGCAGTCACCTGGTGCAGGTTTGGGTCCTCTGCCCATCATGGTCTTCAAGCCCCACCGTGCCTCTCTTGCATTACCAGATGTTAGTTTCTTTTCCACCTTGTCCTTATACCGGATTTTTAGCCAACCTGGCCTTCCTCCTGAACAGCAGCTCCCTCATTCCAACTTTGTCACCCTGTAGAAAAGCATTTTTCTTTCCTATCAAACAGTCTTTCATTTTCTTAGTGACCCACTTTTTATTGTTTGGGTAGATGGTTGTATGTTTGGTTTGGGTGACAGTCATCAACAAACAAACCCCAGTCTGTTAACTCAAAACAGTCCCTCAGAGTCTCAGCTGTCTACTCATTCCAGATCTTAATGTCTTTTGTTAATGTCCCCTCTGTCTTTAATCGTGACCTCTATTTTGGTAGCAGCTGGATGACATTATGATCTGAGAGGCCTAGCGGTGGGTGTGGTTTTGATGTGTATGCCCCAGGTATATTGCCAAAGCACGTGTCCAGGATGTTCTGTTCTCTTGTGAGAGTTGTGACATATTGTTCAAGGCTAGGAAGTTGAGTGTCAATATTACATCTGTTAAAATCACCCAATAAAAGCACTGGCTGCTGCTCTCCTGTTTGAGCTACAGCTCTGTTGTAGCTCTCTGAGCTACAGGTTGGAAAATATGATGTGAAAATTTAAGGTGTCTTTTTTTTTTTTTTTTTTTTTTTTTACAGTAGGAAAGTGGTGTTTCTGTTAAAAACAAACGTGTAACAATAACGGAATTAACGACTGAAAGAAATTAATGAACTGGAACATGAAGAAACATGTTTTATAATGAAGGAAGAATGTCATCAGAGGTCACAGTCAATAATGAAACCTCAGCTCCTCACATGTTCAGATTCAGATGTTGTGTTGTACTTGGACTTTATTTGGACCTGATCTTTCCTGAATCCCCCCACCACACACACACACACACACACACACACACACACACACACCTCCCTTTATCCCTGGTCCTGACCCAGTCTGTCCCAGTGTTCTGTTGTAACCTGGTCTGTTGACAGTGTGTGTATGTTTACATAATCAGGTGTGAGGCTGACTGACGTTGTGCGTTCCCATGTGACTCTGATGTGAGTTTTGTTTTGTGGTGAAAAGCTTGGTTGTGTAACTGTTATAATGATTAACGTTGGGCTTGTGTAGCGTTCACGTACGGGGTCTGGTGGAGTATTAGGTTTTAATTGTACACCCTGAACATGAACAATATGTACAGTATTCATCTGCACAAAGGTTCTCAAACATATGGCCCTGCAGCCTAAAAACTGGTCGCCAAATGCTCCACTCTGGTCTGTGAGATTAAATCTAAAAATTACACTCAAGATGTTAACAATAAAGAATGTTAAAATCTTTTTTTTTTTCAGTTTTGATGTAGAAAAGCAATTTGATCTCAAGTAGGTTGAGCCAATAAAATAATATACAAGTAGAATAACTTCTAATAATGAAAACTTCAAATTATGATCATTTTGTGTAAAAATCAAAACAAAAAAGTTTACATTTTCAAACAGTCTTTTAACCAATGTGAATATTAAACCTGAACAATTATTAACAATCTGAAATGTCTTAATATAAGTGTAATTTTAATAATATTCTGCCTGTAACAAAAGGTTTTGTGTATTTTTAGATCCACTGTGATCTGTAAATTGTTAATGCTGTCATGTGATTAAAATTTGGAATCAGATTAATCACAGGGTTGCTGTGGATTTATTTTGTTCACACTTAAATATTATTCATCTTTAATCTATGTAAATGTTTCATTTTGCATGAGCTCATGGACTCAAGAAAGAAGGGGACATACACTTAACATGTTTGTTGGAAGTTGATGAAGTGTTAGCTGAAGTGGAGCAGAATCCTCGACTAACCTATGCTTCATATTGATGTGGTATTTTAAGCTGTATGTGCTTCGGCGAAAAGAAAATTCCTTCCTGTAGAGTGTGGATAATACTTTGTTGGTTGACTGTTCTGTCTTGTGGGTTTTTTTTTTTTTTGTCTTATTTCTATCCTGAGGCCAACATACTGTTTAGTGTCTTTCATCTTTATGGGTCGGTTCTGTTGCTTGTCACTACCAAATGTACTGTCCATTTACACATGTGGGTAGTAACTCTACTTGGACAAACTGCTCTAAATGCAATGTCAAAGACGTTCAGACGACATTCTGCCACAGATGGGTTAATGGGGTTAACATTTTTAAACGTATTAATCACTATGAAGGATTAATGTGTGTTAACATGTTAATTATAGCTGGTTATTAAAGCTGTCGTTTCACTGGTCAGGTCCACTTTACATCAAATTGGGCTGAATGTGCAAACTGAATTGAACCTGGTCTTGGATAAGTTCTTTACATGTGAACTTTGATCTTAACCTTTGTTGACTTTCATTTTCCAGGTGTTTTGGGTAAGTGCAGGGTCTTGGGAGCTTATTGATAAGAACAGGGCAGAACTCCTTACATCACAACATTTAATGATCCTCTGGTTTTACTATGTAACATAGACCTGCTTTAAAGTAAATATCCATTTCCATCTATCCTACATTTTGTTGCCTAAGTCCTCAATTTTTTCAGGTAAAAGCCAATGATGAAAAATACGGCAGCAATTTTTTGGAGAGTAATATTGGGCAGATATCAGAATTTGGCCAAAAATATGTCAAAGCTAATTTAGAGTATTTTTTTCTGCGCGTTATCGCTGTCATAGCATCTTTTCCTGCGGTGAAATGAAGGCTTGAAGACCAGATGGTGGTGCTTCTTTTATGTCGGAGGTTCAGACTATGGTTATATAATTGTTTAATCCAACATAAAAACTAATGAGGCTTTGAACACTTTGAAGAACAAATGAGTTGAACAACTTTAAGTTTTATTTTTAATACAAATGTCAGTGGGAAGGCAGGAAGGAGCTGTTTTCATCACTGTTCCGATTTTTTTTGCTGATTTAAAAAAAAAGAAGCATATATATATATATATATATATATATATATATATATATATATATATATATATATATATATATATATATATATATATATATATATATATATATGTATATATATATATATATATATATATATATATATATATATGTATAAATAATCTGTGTCATTACATGTTTTAGTGTTGAGTATGCCTCCAACAGCATCTCAGGAATATCTGAGGTGTCATTTACTGTCGTCTGATAACATTTTTCCATCATTGTTAAACCCGTTTCTACATGTATCTTGTTACAGATATTTATTTTCAATTTTCATGACACTGTATTTTCTCCCGTAAATGTTCCTGTGACTACAACCTGAATGTGAGACTTTTAACACCTCACATTCAGCTGATGTAGTAGAAATAGTTTTTAATGGTCTTTAACCTTACCGTGAACATATGCTGCATAATTTCAAAACGACCCTCAAAAATTGGCGATGCTAATTGCGGAAAGGAGAAATGTGCACGCATGCACAGATAGACAAACCGTTAAAGCAACATAACTTCGCAATCAGAGATTTGCGAAGTTAATGATTAACCCTTCAATATACTGTGCATGCTTGTATGTGATCGTGACATCTTTTGGTCAGTGGGTGCCCGTGGTCACCATTGACAAATATTTTTAATGATATCTGGGTCGCAGTCAGTCGGGTCATTTGAGATAAACATTAAAATAACCTGGTGAATACATTTTATTAACTGATTTTCCGTGAAGGTGACATACAACGTCAGAAGTAGCCTACAGGAGGGAGCAAGAGAGAAAGTCAAGACAGGAGAGTGGAAGCTCCAGAAACATACAAACAAAAAGTAAGGTTTAGGACACATTCACTGAGATTTTTAAAGATGGTGAGTGGCTCCCAGTATTTTCTTTTCTGTGCAAACCGGGTTCAAATAGCTCTTTGGATGTTACAGGTTGTCGATCGGACAAAATCTTTTTCTCAACATATTAACTTACAAGCAATGTCATTGGATTTTAACACGGATATAAATGCAGGTATGTGAGTAAGGTCATTTGATGTTCATAAAGACCATTGACTGCTCTTTAAAAATGCGGGTCAGGTCAGTCCTTTTCAAATGTATTTCTTGCGGTCCAAGTTGCAGGCATGCTAGTTAAAAAATCGGTCAGTTGCGGGTCATTTTTACATGGACCCAGGCATCACTAGTTTGGGTCATAAACTACATGATAAATAAAGCAAATACTAACATCATTGTCTCGTACCAAAGTCATGTTTCATGACTATGGGAACAATCTGTTAATACACACTGTTGGCAAATAAAAACAAAACTATGGAAAAAGGAACTAGCCGTAGATTTCCACATGTTAATATTTACGCTCTGAAAAAAACGGCACATTTATCCAGGTCTGTGCTGGATGACATTATTGGTTGAACAGAAGCTGCATGCTTGCTTGGTGTTAACATCACAGGTGTTTTAATGTAACTGTAAAAGAAAATATGTTATTCAAGAGGATCCTTGATAATATACAACACTAAATCACAAGATGTCATATGAGAGATGAGGTTTTGTTAGCCAGTGGTTGTGTTTTTCAGCATGTGTTATTCACCCTGAAGGCAAGAATTATGTGCAAATAAACCAAACTTTATGTCCTACCACAGACTTACTAATTGTAAGTTTGAAAACAGTGTGCAGCTAAAAAAAAAAAAAAAAAAAAAAGCTTGACAGCGCTGTATTTGCTTAATATAAGATACTAACGGCAGAGGGCTGGCCCTGAGGCGAAGGGCAAACAACTAGCTAACTGCGGATAATGCTAAAGGGGTTACTAAAGCTATCAACAGCCTCTATAGATAAATACCAGGTTCAGATGTATATTTAGAAAAGGAAATAAGCATTGTGTACCTGCCCAGAAGGAAGAGGACCAGCTCCTGATCAACTTTCATTCTTTTTTACATTTCTTATTTCTCTCCATTGGTTGAAAACATTGCTGAGGTTTCCTCTTATTTTGGCCAGTGCTCTGTCACGCTCCCATTTCGGTTTCCTCTGCTCTTCTCTCCTCCTTCTTTTTGCTCCAGTTCCAGTGTCCATCATTACAACAAAGTAAATCCAAAAAATTAACTTTTTTCGGGAGAAAAGCCAGAGCTCATTCAGTCAGTTGCTCCTCCCTACAATACTCTGCCCATGGGCATGGCATCTTAGAGGAACAAGTCCAGCATAAAGCAGTCCAATGGTGTTGCCATAGTGACACAGATCTGCCGTAAAACAGTCCAGTTTGGTCCGACCCGACCAGGGAAGATGGAAATAGCATTTGGAAATAATCTATTTTTGAGCTGGTAATTTCATTGTAAATTGCAGACTATGATCAGGTACACACACACGCATATATATGTGTGTGTGTGTACACACACACTCACACATACACATACACACACAATTCTGCATTTGATTTTTCATGAGCAAACAGACTCCAGAAAGAAGGGAATTAATTGTATATGCACTTAACACTTTTATTGCAAGCTAGGCAACGTGTTAGCCGAAGTGCTAGCACAATCCCTGACTAAGTACATTTTGTGTTAATGTAGTATTTTAAGGTGAGAGTGTTTCGGTGAAAAAAAAACTCCATTCTGTAGAGTGTGTATAATAACTTTTGCCAGTCGACCGTTCCATCTTGGGGGTTTTTGTGCTCAAATATTGTGCTGTTTAGCATCTTCCACATTTCCATTTGTGCATTTGCATGTATACAAGACTATCTACTTGGACAAACTGCCTGAAATGCATTGGCAGAGATGTTCAGTCATTCTCTGCTGCAGATAATGGGTTAAGTGCATTAAAAATGTAATCAGATTTATCATGTTGATGAAATAATCCATGTTAATGTGTTTCATTTTGACAGCCCTAACATAAATGTGCATAGATTCATACATTTGTAATTAAGTATTCTTTTCATATTTACATGGTGATTGCACCGTGTGTGTGTGTGTGTGGGGGGGGGGGGGGGGGGGGGGATCATGATGCCTTCACTGACCTGCCGTCTGCTGCTGATTATTTAATTTGTCCTGTGGGAGAACAAAGAGCCTCTTGTGTTTTAATCTGTCATCGATCTGCTCACATGAGTCCATGTACATGTTTACTGTACGAGCAGGCATCACGTTATGATGACAACGCCCCCGCTAAAGCTGCAGCTAATCATTAGTGTGTCAAAGGGGTTTAAATGACACTGTTGCTGAGTATAAATCTAACAAATTAGATAAGACGAATGAACATGACAGATACGCAGGTTAATGATTAGAATTAAAATGTAAGGGTCAACGTCTGATGTTTGTTTCTCATTAATCTTGTTTTGTTTTATTTTTTTCAGATCACGCATTATAAACAGTATCCTCCAAACGTCAGCAAAATCTACTCCTACTTTGAATGTCGACGTAAAAAAGGCTCCCAGTTTAGTGAGGTGGTTTTCTTTGGACTCCAGTACCTGCTAAAAAAGTACCTGACTGGTGCGTTCACACCCCTGCCTCATGGACAGAAATCACAGCATGACATAAAGCTGCTCAGTGCAGCATTTAACCCTTCACACCCCACTGTGTCAAAGTCATGAGGATATTTCTGAACTAATTGAACGAACTGCGCTTTTCATTACAGCAGTTTATTCACTGAACTCATCACCTTGGAAAGTCCACAAAAATGCTAATGAATTTGATTACGTTCAAGAATCTGAACACAGAACGTTCATAAATGCGTCTATTCAGGGACTTTATCAAAGCATTTATGTTTAACTTGAGTATTTACATTTTCTGAAGGTCAACGCTTTACTATTTTACACAAAAATGACTAGAAATAACCAAAAATAAGAAGCGGGAACATGGACACAGAATGATCTAGATCAGGTATGTCCAAACTATTCCACAAAGGGCTGGTGTAGCTGCAGGTTTTTGTTTCAACCAACCAAGAGTACAGCTTGACCAATTGATTCTCTGAAGGCTGAGATCAGTTGATTAATTGCTTCAAGTGTGGAACAAAAACCTGCAGCCACACTGGTCGTTTGTGGAAGAGTTTGAAGGTGCTTGCTCGAGACAAACTAAAATATTTGAACACATAGAAAATGGTTGAAAGTATATTTGTATAATCTCTTAAAGTTACATTATGATCACTTACATGTGTTTTTCATAATAAATATAACATTTCGAGTGTTTCTTTTTTTCACTACAATGCACTGTTTTAAGTGTATGTTACCTGCAATAACGATAAGTTAATGGACAGATTGGCGAAAAGACATTTTCTGAAACTTTTACTGCAAAAACCACACAAAAAAATCTAAGCCTGTTATAGCAATAGTCCTTAAATATGAATATTCTTCTTTGTCATCAAATTAAACATGTGTCAACCACATTGTTCATTTCAGTTGTTTTCTTACATTGATTATCCGTCTGATGAGCCAATGAAGGTCCGCCCCCTCCACCGTCCCCTGGTTTCTTCAGTTGGATCAAGGTTCTGTCAGTGACCCAGGTTCTGTTTGTGATCCACAGGCCAAGTGATCACAGAGGAGAAGATTCAGGAGGCCAAACTCTTCTATCAGATGCATTTCAAACAGGCTGTGTTCGATGAAGAAGGATGGAGGAAAGTCCTGGAGGTATGTACAGCAGCAGGAAGTGACCTCATAAATACAGAAAAACAACATGATGCCTTATGACGTTAGAAATGAAAACATTGAGTTGCAATTATTGTGCAGGTTGTTCATTAATAATGGGTTTAGTGGAGTCTTCGTCGTCAAATGTCCTATGTATCTGTCACTGTATTTAATCTTCTGGTATTTGGGTGAGCATATTATGCACAATTAGCATTTCATGTTAGTAAAGGGCATAACATTTTGGGTCAGAATTCAGAAGTTGTTAATTTTTCATGATTTAAAGAAAAAAAAAAAAGACCTGTCCTCTAAAGTCACCACATAGTAAACAAGTTTTCAGAAAATGCATAATCTCGCCCCTATCTCAAGGTTCTATGACAACCCATTGAATTAGAGCCAATAAAGTCCCTATCATCTGCAGTTTTTTTTATAAATGGGTCAATAATGTAAGAATTTATGACATCAAACTATTTTTATGTCATTGGTTTTATAAGACTTAAAATGACTACATTATTCTTACCTACATGATTAGCAGAGGTCAAAGGTCATATGGGTTCCCATTCCTGGACTCAATGTGTCTGGTTCTGCAACAGAAACACGATGGTCGCCTCCCAATTCGGATCAAGGCGGTTCCTGAAGGGAGAATCATCCCCCGAGGAAATGTCCTGTTCACAGTGGAGAACACTGACCCCAGCTTCTACTGGCTCACAAACTACATCGAGGTAAATCTAAGTCCACGAGATATTAAGCGGCAGACCTGGACCTGATCCTGTGTTCACCTTGATTTTACTCAATCACAACACACATCATGCTGTGTGTATATATGTGTATGTATATATATATATATATATATATATCAGACCCAGACTCTTATGTCTTGTTTAGCATTTTGGGCTGTTGTTTTTCCAGTCTGTGGAGGTTTGACATGTACCGTTGTAGAGTTTGGACACCGTGCAAGAAAAATACAGATTTTTCAGAGGGAAAAAAAAGTTAATTTAGCTGCAAATTTTGATTATCATGCACACATTTTAGAAAAATATCGCAATAAGTTAAGGAGTTAATCTATATTTCCTATAGGTGTGAGAATGATTGTTTGTCTCTATATGTTCAGCCCTGTGATGTACTGGCAACTTGTCCAGGGTGTTCCCCGCCTTTGGCCGTTGTAGCTGACGTAGACCCCCCAGTGACCCCCATGACTCTATTGAGGATAAAGCATGTTCAGAAGATGAGATGTATTTATTTCTGCCTTTTGTTGATAACATTCAAACATGGCTGATGTGATATAAATATTCTAAACCTGGTACTGAAATATTTATCCAAGTGACAAAAATCGAAATATATATATTTTTTAAATTCTGTAGTTTCAACTGTTTCTCTGTCAAGGCTTCAGCTGTTTTCTTGTAGGTTTTTACACAGATAAAGACATGTTTAAACTCGTGTAAAGGCAATAAAATCTAAAATGATCTTAAAATACATGAGTCCAACACTGACCCCTACAGGACATTCTTGATTCAGGTTAAACCCACAGACCATGTTTTTTTTTTTTTACTCCTCCAGCTGCTGATCATCCTCTGCTCCTGTTTCCTGTAGACTATGCTTGTCCAGATGTGGTACCCCATCACCGTAGCAACCGTTTCCAGGGAATTTAAGAAGATTCTGGCATGCCACCTGAAGGCTACGTCTGGGAGTCTGGAAGGGCTGGACCTGAAGCTGCACGATTTTGGCTACAGAGGAGTGTCTTCACAAGAGG
Source organism: Siphamia tubifer (assembly GCA_020466265.1). NCBI lineage: Eukaryota > Metazoa > Chordata > Actinopteri > Kurtiformes > Apogonidae > Siphamia > Siphamia tubifer. The sequence goes on from CM035787.1 coordinate 44,406,567, forward strand.
TGAGACGACTCTTCCTGTGGAAGTAGAGTTCAGACACAGAGAACCAGAGGGACCAATTAGAACCAGACCAACTAGGGGTGTAACGGTACACAAAAATCAAGGCTCAGTACGTATGTATGGTGAATGAAGTCTGCTGTTTTTTTCCACCCATTTAGGGTCCCATTCTGACAGCTGTTTTCCCTTTCCACCTCTTCTTCCATCATCTTCCTCACCTCACGACAAATGTTACTTGTCTTATGTGATTAGATAAAACATTAACGTTAGATAATTTACATTTGCATTGATGAATGTAGTGGAAAAACTGTAACCTGTTAATTCCACTCTAATCTCAAATGTACATTGATTTCCTCTAAAACCTATTGGCACAGACCAGATTTATCTAGAACAGTAAAATTATTGGAATGATATGAATTACAGTGTAAATACAGACAGTAATGCATGGGGTCACATTTGGTCAGTATTAAGTTAATTTAAAATCTCTGCATAAGGGATAATGTACTGAACACGTGTTACTATCAGAAAAATATTTCCCTCAGGGGTCGAACAGCACCCTGACGCCGAAGGTGGAGGGGTATTGTTCCGCCCTGAAGGGAAATATTTTTCGATAATCACGCGTGGGCAATACATTATATCCCACTTATTCTATGGGTTATTACATCTTATTACTGCTACTACTCTTAACAGATTGGATAAAAGAGCCGTTACAACATAGTGAATATTTACTTTCAAAGTGGCCGAACTACCTGCGGAGTGATATAGTACAGCGTATCTGAAGTGACAAAACTCATTGTCATTGGCAGCGGGCATTAATGGTGCAGCAGGCAGTTATCGAAAAAAAATCTGCTCGCAGAATGCTGGGAATGTCCATTCAAAGTGAATGAGAGCTTTTGCAACATTCTAGAGGGCCGTAGAATAACAATATAAAATGAATGTGTAATTTTGACCAATTATATGTCACTTGATGCTTCCATATTTGCTCTACCTTCAGAGGTGTTCTGATATAGAAAGATTTCTGGGATGTTCCACATTGATTACTTCCTGTTGGCCATCTTGGTTATGAGTAAAAATAAATAAATAATAATAATAATAATAAAAGCACTTCCCTCAACTGGCCAATAGGTGTCAGTGTATAGGATGATGCACCTGTGTCCACTGTGTTGGAAGATACAGAACTAAAACAACCAAACCCATGAATATACGAGAGAACAGATGAACACTGGACTGAACCCTGGACATGAAAAGGTTAAACTGTGTTAAAGTTGAGTTAAAGCCACAGATGTGAGGCTGTTCTTGGTGTACATGTGTGACATGTCCATGGATTTCTGTTTTTCAGTCTGCAGCTTTAGGTGGAGCTGCTCACCTGGTCAACTTTTGCAGTACAGACACGGTGGCCGGTCTGCTAATGGCTCAACGATACTACGGCTGCCCCATGGCCGGGTTCTCCATCCCAGCAGCAGAACACAGGTACCACACTGACGGAACCAGAACATGAGGAGGGATATCAGACAGGCTCAAACAAAGACACACCTGGAAGAAATAAAGTGTAAAGAGAAAAATGACGTCAAACTCATGTCTTGGTCATCAACGTTAACGTCATGTAGGGATGTGACTGCTGTCAACAGGTCGTTAGTGATGTAGTTGAAATAATATCATGACTAATTCTGACCCAGATTAGAAACAGGAAATCTAAAGAGTTGTTTGTTTCCTTCGTGTTCATATGCAATCACATTTGAAGAAATATATGGGGAGGATTTTCCAGAAAGAGATTAAAAAGTACCATAGAAGTAAAATAAAAAGAGCTTAAAATGAAACCATTAAGGAACCATATGTATATATTGCATACAGTCCAGTTCTTACAGAGGATCAGGTGTTTGTAAAATGGAATAATGTAGAAATAAGAAAACCTCCAAAGCTTCTATACATCACATTACCGTTGACCACTTCTGCTTCCACCTCCTCTTTTTCTTCTTCCTCCGCCTCCAGTACCATCATCTCATGGGGTCGGACCCGGGAGAAGGAGGCATTTGAGCGTGTTCTGGACCAGTTCTCCTCTGGTCCAGTATCAGTCGTCAGTGACAGCTACGACATCTTCAACGCCTGTAAACACATCTGGGGTGACAAGCTGAAGGAGCGTGTGATGGAGCGAAGCCAGGACTCATGTCTGGTGATCCGGCCCGACTCTGGAGACCCAGCAGAGACACTCATAGAGGTAGAGGCGGGTTCGAGGGCGGGTTCGCTGGTGCTCTAGTCCTGTTGGTTTGTGACAGTGGGTTCTGTGTCGTAGGTGATTAAGATTCTGGAGGAGTGTTTTGGCTGCTCTCGGAACGCTATGGGATTCAAAGTCCTGCCATCGTATCTGCGAATTATCCAAGGAGACGGAATAGACTTGACCTCCGTAGACCAGGTCTGTGAAGCAGGTGCTCTGTTCAGACCCAGTTCACTCACAGTCGATTCTGATTAAATGTCTTTGTTTGCTTCAGATCCTTCAGAAACTGAGTGATGAAGGCTGGAGCGCAGAGAACATCTTCTTTGGCTGTGGCAGCGCTTTGCTTCAGAAACTCAACAGAGACACGTTGAGCTGTGCCTTTAAATGCAGTTACGTAGAATCAAACGGCAAAGGGGTGAGTGGACACATGGAGACTAAGAATAAAATAAGAAGATGAACATGGACGCAGAATGTAATATGTTGTTTTATGCATTAATTATATATAATAATGATAATTAATGGACAAATAATGAAAGTTAATTTCTTCCTTTAAATAAAAAAAAGTTGCAAAAGTATATATTTTCTGACACTTACTGCAAAACATCAGAAGTGCATCTAGATGGCCTGTTGTAGTGGGTTAAATAAATCCCACTCATTTCAGGTGTATGTGAACACAGCACAGCACTACGTACCATTTCAACAGGAATATGAGGAGGCATGGTGACGGTGATGAGGACTTTGACACTAGTGACTAAGTCGAACCATAACCTGAGTCTTTGGTGATAAAACCATTGTCTTGATTCTTCTTCTTCTTCTGCAGATGGACGTGTACAAACAACCAGTTACCGACCCATCCAAGGGCTCGAAAAGGGGTCGGTTGTCTCTGAGACGAAACTCCGACGGCTTCATCGAAACGGTGGAGAGAGGAGCAGGAAAGCCTGAGGAGGTGGGTGGGTCCAGGGACAGACCTTAACATCAGGGCCGATATATAGATGGTTTGGTTCATTTCATACACCCTTTGTACAAACTTAGTCTCTAAAACAGGAACATTCTAACTCTATTTATATCAGTGTGACTTATCTTGAAGAGTGTGACCAATCTAGCATACCTGTGTTGAAGTCCAAGCCTAAACCCTGAGTGGGGGTGGTGGGGGAGTACTAAACACTGAGCCACCAACACCAGAGCATCTGAAACCTGGTCTTCACAAACTTGGAAAACACACCAACAGCCGACTGTGGGAGGTGGGTGTGGCCAGTATTTGAATGTGTCTTAATGAAGCATGTTGTGGTCCCCTGTTAGGATCTGCTAGTCACCGTATTCGAGAACGGCAGCCTGATGCACGAGTATTCTCTGGAGGAGATCCGAAAGAACGCCCGACTGAGGGACGACGAGATGGACCCCGCCCCCCACAACCAGGAGGCAGAGCTGCTGCACAACCACATCATCAACGGCCTGCATTAAAGCCCCGCCCAGGAGACTATACAGACTTAACCCATAGATGGGGGGTGAAACTGGGGGGCTTCATCTGATCTGGACCTCTGGGGCATGTGACCAGCCAAGGGCTCCGCCTCCTTCAGGCCAAAAACACCAACGCTTCCAAATATTCCGAGCTTCCGTGACACAGTTTTCCCTGTTGTTACCTCTGTCAGACCTACAACAGCTTGAAGATCCACATCAGATAAATATGAGCCCAGTCCAGAACGTACTGGTCTAAAGTCTAGAACGTGTAGGTCTATACATGACAGTGCTGCATTTCTGTCTATGCATCATCAGAGTCTGGATCGAAGATGCAGACTTGTCAGTGTTTTACAGGTTTAAGTTGGAGGTGGACTTAAATGTACCATCTAGCCCAGGGGTCACCAATCCTGGTCCTCACAGACCGGTATCCTGTATGTTTTAGATGTTTCCCTCTTCCACCACACATGACAGTCATTGTTAGACTTCTGCAGAGTTTGATGGACCGATCATTTAAATCAGGTGTGTTGGAAGAGGAATATGTGACCAACCACCACGAAACCAGGCATAAGTGTCTGGAAATCAAAACTGAGTTATCTGTATAGATTGGTAGAGTGGAAACTAAGGTTTAAGATGGTGAAAAAATTATGTTTCTATCATAAGTAGAACCAAAGTTATGGTCATTTTAATATCCACAGTTGGACCTATTATGCAATTTGCATATTTTTAGATATTGTCCGTTAAAGTTTTGGACTATTTTGGGGTAGGAAGTCCTTAGCAATGCATAATAATTCGTATCCGATTGACAAAAAATATTCACAGATGTTAAAGGACACTCTGATGGACATGTCACAGAAGTTCTATATATTTTAATAATAGGACATAATTGCAACGTATTATAATCATTTGGCTTACGACATTGGACAAGAGCATTCAATATAAGCTTTTACCTCGTACCGAACACTTGGGTGTTTACGCACGGAACGGAGATCAGTTTGTTCGGCGAAAAAAGGTGGAAGTCGTCTTTGTCTTTGCTCAGCAATCCTTAAACTTTTGTCAATGCTTAAATAATTGACCCAATAAACACCTTTATTGATTGTATTTCAATATAATGACCACAGGAACTGAACATAGAGGTGTTACGGTACCGTTTTTTGATAAGGTGTAAACACAAATAAGGAATAACCTTCCAGCCTAAATTTGGCTGTAGCTCTGAACGGCTCAGCGCGACTTATGCCTGGTTTCGTGGTGGCGGGTCACATATGTAAAGCAAGCAGGACACTGTCCCTCGAAGATCAGGATTGTTGACCCCTGACCCCTCTACTCAGTTATACGTGTGTGTGTGTGTGTGTGTGTGTGTGTGTGTGTGTTTGTGTTTTCTACATATGATAAATAAAACCTAAAGTGGCCATGACCTGCACAGGCTGTTATGGCCACACCTTGGTTTTTTGAGATGTCCAAATTTAGATCAGAGAGTTGACCTGGAAAACCCACCCAGCTGATGCTAACTTAGTGACAGCAACACTGATCAGCTGGGTTTGATTAAAGTCAACAGACATTCATCCAACAGGAATGACTCATGAGCTGATTTAGCTTCATTACATCAGGTTAAATGTAATTAACAGAATCGTCATGGAGACTGTCATTTTAAGCCCATTTGATCCATTTAGTCTCTGAGATAAATAGATGTGTTTATTTGGCCTCCACAGGAAAAATGTTTTCACTACCCGTAAAGCTCTGAAAATACAGCACATAGACCTGCCCAGAACGGCAACGACAACAATAATTAAGGATTTCACATGGTCACTTCATTTTCATTCAACCTCATTGTTTTAGGAATATTCCAGTTTGTGATCCATTCAGAGGGTTTTCTTTCTATTTTCAAAGGATTAGGTTTTGTACATCATCATCATCATCATCATCATCATCACATGTTCATTTCAGACCTGCAACCACAGTTTACATTTAACCATTGATAACTGGACAGCCAAAAACAAAGGAGATGGAAGAAGCATTGCTTTTAATGATCCAATGACCAAAGCGTTGGTGGTTCGTGTTTCGCCTCTGGCTGTCCACATTTCGAAGTGTCCTTGGGCAAGACACTGAACCCTAAGTCGCTCCCAATAGGGTCAGGCAGCACCGGTGTATTGGCAGCAGCCGTCTACTGGTGTATGAGTGTGTGTGAATGTGAGGAGCTGTAAAGCGCTTTGGGCACCAACTGGTGTATAAAATGCACCATATAAGTACAGTCCATTTACCATTTAAATCCCACCCCCTCAAACAACACAACCATCTGAAAACATCACATTACAGCGATACAAAATATTACAGTTGCACATCCTCATATGACGGAACACAGAGCGGCCCAAACACACACACACCCCCACACCCACTCCCTGTAAAGACCCATCACACTGTTTAGAGCAGAGGTGGTCAACCTGGTCCTCAAGAGCTACTGTCCTACATGTTTTAGATGTATCTTCCTTCCAAATCACCTGATTCAAATAATAAACCTGTCATCAAGCTCTGCAGAAGCCTGATAATGACCGTCAGCTGTGTTAGAAGAGAGGAAACCTTTAAAACATGCAGGATGGTAGCTCTCGTGGACCTAGATTGAGCATCAATGTCACTGTCTCTTCCATGTTACTTCTCCATTATTTATATCTTTAACATTCTTTTAAAAACTGTAGAATGTTTTCACAGTTTTTTCATTCATCTGCTAAGCCATTCCAAAGCACTACTGCCCTCACTGAAATACACATAGATTTTAAAGTCGTTGGTACAATTCATTAATACCTCTAAGGTTGAATTTATGTTGATAATCTATCTTTAAATAATTTTTGGATATTATGTGGAAGGAATTTTATTGATGCTCTGAACATGATTTTTGCTGTTTTGTAGTCTACCAGATCTATTAATTTTAAGTCAGTTGGTGTGGTCATTATAATGACCACTCCAAATTAAATGATTTTATCTTTGAAAAGGTTTTGTATAGTTTCTGGACAGTTTCTCTCCTGATGAGTTTGCATCCATGTTCTGACTCCACTTTATCATAATTTAGCACAGTTTTATGAATCGATTAAACCAAAGCTGATATTTTTCAGAACAAATGAAGCAAATATTTGTCTGAAAGCGCATGTAATCTATGTCAAGGAAATCAAATGCAGGAAAACACTGACACTGCCAAGTAACCTAACATTTATAGATTGTAGTGAAATAATCACCTGTAAAATGTCTTCATTTTCTATTTATTTATTTTATGAAAAACTTTTTTAATCCATATTAATTGTTTTCATTTAAAGTTGAACTAAATTGACAGAATATCAGAAGAATGCAATGTTTTTAACAGACATAAAATACTTGAACCCATTAATAGCTGAAGCAGAGTGAGGTGTTTTAATGGATTTCATGCTGTATTGAGTGATATTTAGTATTTCATTGATGAACTAATGACCATCTGTTTAATGATTCAGTGAGTTTAGCAACAAAACATGGAGAGGAAAAAAAATCAGAAGCCTTTAATATTTTAGATGTTGAAAATGTTTTCAAACTTAGTGTTGAACGTACACATTGATACTTTGGAGATTTGACTTTTTGGATATTATTACTTATTAAATTGTTTTATTTTATAAATTGTTATATTTAATGTATTCAGTTTCACTTTAAGGTCCAATGTTTGTGATATTGGGAGAATCAGGCTTCAAAAACAGGCTCTTGAGTCACATTTATTTTTTCTCAAATCAACCAAACCTTTTGATGGTGACGTAGAGGAGTCGTCTGGACATGATTATGTCAGTTTTATGCGGGTTTAATAAAAACAGTTTAATAGAGAGGGATGTAAATGTGAGTTTTAACATAAATATCTGGTTTATTATGGGGTTTAATTGTAGGTTTGATGGAACTGTGTCACTCATAGTGCTCAGATTCTGTACATCACAAGATTATGTTCATGACATCATATGAAAGAGGATGAATGTAGATACAAATTATGTATTTGTAAATTAATACAGCAAAGATGTGACTCTTTTTACTAATCATCTATTTAGTTCAGGTTCCACATACAGACCAGTATGATCTGAAGTAAAATATTAACAGAATAACTTAAAAAATAATGTCAACTACAAGTTTTTCTGTTTTGTTTTAGTGCAATAAAAACATTAAATTGTGAAAACATTTCAATTTACAAACTATGCTTTCACCAAAAATGACATTTCCCAAGAAAGACGAGTGCAATTTTTATGACATTATGCCTTATCATGTCTTTATATATATGTTACACAAAAAATTAGTAACAGTAGAATATTGGTCAAATTTGGAAGCAAAATAATTAAAATAGTACATCTCGGTTTATTATTAATACAATTTAAAATATTTAATAAGAATTTTTTTGTGTAAATTGACCAACATTTTTGCCTTAGACATGTCTTATTTTTTCAGGTTATTCACTTCTTTTTTGTTAAAGGATCATTTGTAAATGTTAATATTTTCATAGTGTAGTGTCCTTTTTTTCTAAATAAGAAAACTTCATTTTGGAGCTGAGATGTAATATTGTTCACATTTTTTTCTTATTTTAGATCCAAATTTTAACAATGCTCTGTTGTTACTAATTGTTTGTATAAAGTGTAATATATGTACAAATGATAAGGTGAGGTATAATATTGTTAAAATTGCACAAAATTTTCTTATGACTTTTTTTTCTGGTTGTTCACATCTTTTTTTTTTTTCCAAAAGATAATTTATAGTATTTTTTAACACTAATACAAAACAACTTGGAGTTGTCATTATAAATTATGTAATTGAATTTGACCTCATATTAATCTGAATATGGAATGTGAACTAAAAGCAGTTCAACAACTTTGTTAATATCATCAGTGTTATTTTTGCACTTCAGGGACAGAATCTTAAACTTAGGCGGCTGGTTTTGGCCCACGGGCCACATGTTTGACAACCCCTGATTGACAATGACTTCAGAAGAAAAGCTACAAATGAAAGTCAGATATTGGAAACCCCTTGTATATGTTTTGAAGACACCAAAAAGGTCTGACCTCTTCTTAACTGTTTGAAGGTCAAACTACGTTTTAATGTAAAATTCTGACAACGTAACAAAGCACGAAAGACGATATCATCTCATTAGATTAGAATTAGATTTTTTTTTTTTGGGGGGGGGGGGGGGGGGGCTTTGTGTAATAGTTACTCAAATTATTTAGATTAAACACAGTTCATACTCTAATTAACACTATAGGATGCGTTGCCATGGATACAAGCCAGTGATGGACAGCCTGTCAGTCAGTGTTGAGGAAGAATTTACTGATGAATCGGTTTTATTTTTTTTTATCTATCTTCGCCATATTCTGATCAGTGTTGCCTTTTGCTGCAGAAACACAGAGGCCTCATTTTGTTTGTTTTTGTTCTGATTGGTTGACACTAGGTCATGTGGTTGACCTCAAATGCCTCATGACCCTGGCACTGACTCTGACCACAGTTTTATGTTGAATTATTCTGTTTTGTACATTTGGAGATAAGTTAATTCTTGAAATGTTCTATATCTTCTGATTGTTTTGTGTGCTTTAAAATCTTTTGTAAATCTGAAAATAAACCTAACTCTGACTTTTGTGTAGAAGACTTTTAATGGTAAAAACCCACATTACACATTTAACTCTGTATTTATGTTAACTACATACTTTTAGGTATTTTTTGTTTGTTTCTGATTCCATTTTATGTTTAGTTTATTCTTTACAAATTTTCCAAAACATATACAAATAACTTATTTTGTAGAACTAACATATCAAATACAATTGGCTAATTCTTGAAAAATGTGGTGCTGCTGCAAAAATCTAACAATTATTGGAGTAATCACAACACAAAAAACAACTTTAAAAAAATCATCTCGGGTTGGATTTAATTAATTCCTCTGACTTCATGTAAAAATGTGTTCATATTTATTCCCAATAAAAGAAAAAATATATATAGTAAAATTAATGGGGGGGAGTACAAAATGATAAAGATAGTAATGATAGAAGTAAAATATCGCTGCTTGAAAATAGAATAAAAAGGGTGTGAACAATAAAAATTGGTCAGAATCTGTTCATTGAGTTTTCCCTCTATCATTGATGCAGTACTTATTAGATCCAGTAGATGGAACCAGAACCCTAACATGAGGATCTTCTAGTCATGATCACAAAATACACAGTTTTTCCGCCCCTTTTTTCTTCAGTTTTCTATTTTAATACAATAACCTTTGAAATAACTCTGAGCTCTAATGAAAGTCTACATGATCAATTAATTAAATATAGAAAAAAGTTTTGCACTAAAAAAAATATTGAACTTAATATTAGAATGAATAGAAATAAATCACTCGTTAAATATTACATGTAAAGATATAGTCATTTTATAAATCAGTATAAATAGCGAGGCCGGAGGGGGAAATGCCCCACTAAGTGCCCCCCCCCCCAACAAGATAGCACCAAAAAAGAAAATAAAAAAATATCATACTACTGGCATGTAAGAAAAAGGATTTTCTTCCTCCTCCCAAATAACTCCATATGTTCCACCAAAAAAGTTTTTTTTTTTAATTAAATAAAAACGGATGCTTGTACACTTCCAATCTGCTGCAACTAAAGGACTCAATCATTTGTGGGCGGTGCGCAACAAGCAGCCAACCTTTACTTCTGTCACTGGATTTCAAAGAGTACGAACGCTGGTTGAGAAAATAGAAAGGAAGGAATACGTTGATTTTACTGGTTGTGTACGTTCAGTCGTTCGCTGTTTCCCCTCCCCTGTAGTTCAGCGTCAAGAGCCTGGGCGCCTTCAGTGCTAAAATATAAAAAGAACAGCGCTGCGGTCGTCAATGGGAAGGTTAAGTCACGCTCTTCTATTTCCGGTTCACGGGTGCTTAGCTCGCAAAAAATTTGAATGGAGCGAATCAAGCTAAATTCAGATTCCGTTTGACAAGTGCTCTAAAATTCACATATGATAGCGGTTACTAAGAAATATTTGATGTGACATAGGCAAACTACCCGATTTTGATACGAAACAAACGTGACGTTAGGTTTTATGTGGGCATTATAAGAGACCACAATGCGTCGCGTATGTGACGTCAAACTTCGCTCAACTGTGGTGTGGAGTATATGGTGACGTCACATGCGCGCCAGGTGTGTAGTCCAAATTATTAACAGGTTTTACTCACAAATGAATCAGCCATTAGTTAACAAAAGCAGTTGAAATGCACATCAATAATTATAATACATGTACAACATGTGTTTGATTCGAGGCACATGACAAACCAGATACGATTTTGGCATTTTATTTCCCATTGAAAACCATTCATTCATTTTCTGATCTCAGGCCCCGTGAGCCTCCCGGAAAGGGCGGAGACTTAAGCGCTATGTTACAATTATCTTACTGACCAATCAAAAGCAAGGAGAAGGCGGGACAATGACAGTCAAAAACCACAGAAAAGAATGGCGGTGTATTTGGACCGGCTGAGTGGTTGATATTAGCGGTTTCAGACAACCCTGTTATTTAAAAGTGAAGTCGTGGAGAAATGTTGCCCCGTCAGTTTTCCTGCCCGGTACGTTTAGGCTATTTACTGTTTTTTTTTAAGTAGTTTTGTATGCTGATAACAAGGAAGATATTAATGTTTACACAAGTGCGTAACGTTTTGGTAACTCGCAACAACACACACTCACTGGGGGAATGCATTGTCTAAAAACGCATCCCGTGGACACAGACCCAGTAGACCTCTGGTTGCCAAACCTCGAGCAACAGCGGCTATGCTGCTAGTGCTAATGCTAGTGTTAAAGTCAAATTATAGAAAGTAATTATGATGATTATTTTTGAGTTTGAATTAGACTGAAGAATGTTTGGTGATGTTTTGGACTATTTATATTTTTTAGATTTGGAACTATTGTTGGTGCTGAGTTTTGATTGGTTAGTGGGTTTCTGTGGGATACATGGAGTTTGGAGTCAAGGATGTATTGTTCAGTTGACATGCACTTTTTTTTTTTTTTTTTACAATGTCTTGTACCTTATGACAGAATGATGATTATGTTGATCAGTTGATATTGTGTTTTACCTTTTGCTTTTTTGTACTAAGATGATCCGTTTGTTACTGAGACGAGCATGAATAAAAGACAAACAGAAAGGTCATAGCAAGGAGGTTGAATATGAATGAATTTGTGAGAACTTTTGCACAGAAAACCAGAAGACTGATGTTGTAATTATTGAGCCATGCAATGCAACAAGTCACATAACTAACAAAACAGACACGAAGAAGTAAAATGAAAAAATAATTTTTTTTTAAAGTAATGTGATAGACAGAAAAATATAGATAAAGTGACATGATAAGGGTTAATATATATACAATTCCCCCTGGCAATTCTCCTGCCCCACTAAGTACCTAATTCTAAATCCGGAGCTGGTTTACATGGTTAAAAAACGTGTTAATTTAAAAAATATTTATATTTTAATGAAAAAGTCACTAGATGGCCCTCCGTGTCCAGAGTGGACGTGTTCGTGGACTAAAACCTGGTCCCGGAGCCTCCTGCTGTTCCAGGACTTATTTGACCAGGCTTTACATTCCTGCGGTTGGTTTGATCCGCATTTGATTGGCTGCGTGTTACCATGGAAACCACGTAACACGTGAACCCCAGCGGAGGAGAACGACCCCCCACCACCACCACACACACACACACACACACACACACACAGACACCTTCCAGTGGGAATAAAAGGTGCATAGTGTTTGTGATGAACGCAGAGGCCGTGAACGCACCACGGGTCCAATTCTGGTTCTTTTTCTATTTTTCTTCGTGTTTTTGCGCGGATATGAGTGGCGCATGCGCATTCCGAAAGCCGCAGATCAGCGCCGTGTGAGTGGGCCGCGTTCTGGTTTTGGTCCGGTGTCAGGAGATGGAGCGGGACAGTGGATCTTCATCCTTATCCTCTGTTTTGAGGCTCCTGTTGATGTGGTTGTTGATCCTCCACAGCTCGGCCATAGAAACCGGTAAGAAAAATAAAATAAAGAAATAATCAAACCAACAAAGTTAAAACTGAGAAAAGTTTGTGCACTTCAGTTAGTTTTTGTGCAATATTCCGGGAAAGTGCGAAACTTCTATTAATGGTAACAGAAACAGAAGAATAAATGCTAACATACAGTGAATATTTCTGAAAAATATAAAGAGATAATGAAGAAAAGTAATTTAAAAATAATTTTAAAAATGTATAAAAAAAATCTGAGATAAAAGACGGAAATACAACAATGAAGAAAATAAATAAAAATCTAAGTAGAAACAGAGGAGGTTCATCAAAAGAAGATGAAAGAGTCAAGTTAAGGGACTTTTATATTTAATAATAGTCACTCTATATTATTATTATTGTTATTATTATTATTATTATTGTTGTTGTTATCGTTGTTGTTATTGATGTTAATGATGATGCTGATGCTAATAATAATAATAATAAAGGTCACTAGATTTATTTTACAAGTAGTTTTCTCTAACACAATTATAAAATAATTAAAATAATAGTGATTTAATTGTAAAAGTGACTGTAGATGCAATAACTAAAATGTACCCCCGAAGAAATAAATCAGATAACTAGACATGAAATTAATATTTAAATGTGACTGTGTTTTCTGATTCTGGTCATGGACAGACTGATGGATTTGATCGTATTTATTAGATTGAAATTAAATTTATGAAAATAACGACGATGTAAAAAATCTACCACAGCTGATGTTCAGGTTATCTGAATAATTATAATAATAATTAGTAAAGGATAGATGGGTAATTTATGATTATAATGACTATATAAAACAAGATGATATTTACATTTCTTGTTAAGTTTATGGAATGACTTCTTGTGTCATCTTGCGATAATAAATAAACAAATCACTGCATTAGTGATTTAATAGAAAAAAGATCTGAGTACTTCTGTTTTTTTATATTTATCAAATATGAGTTATGAGTTTTGCATATATGGAATAATTACTATTTTACAGCTGTTTTTTGTAGTCTATTAACCATAAGTCAGAAAATATGATTACACCTGTCAATCAATCTGAGATCTGATGACAGGAGGAAATACTTACAGCTGGACCATGTCCTCATTAGAGGGTCTAACTGAAACTAATGACACCAGAAAAAGTCCTGGGAAAATATTAGTGCTTTGTTAACTATATGGAAGCAGTCCTTAGTGGCCGTTGGTGGTATTAGAACATATCTGCTCAAACGTCACATGGAGGAACTAAAAATGTCCTTCCTGTTCTCTTTTTGTTTACTGCCATTTTTCCACATTCATAACCAAAGATTTACTTTAAACAGTGGAGATCAGAACAACGGCCTTTTACCAAATACGTGTAAGTTGTAAGAAGGTTTTAGTGTAAAGTCAATGATTCCAGGTGAGAGACATTGTCTTAACTATTTATAATATGACCTATTGATGGTGATTAATTGTTTTTTTTTCTCCTAAACCATCACTAGTTCTCCTTAAATTGACCCCTTTTAATGTCCTTTAATGTCCATTTATTGTCCCTTTGCCATCTCTTTACTGTCCCTTCATTGTCTGTTTACTGTCCCTTTAAGGCCCCTTTATTGTCCCTTTTACTGTTCATTTAAGGTCCCTTCACTGTCCTTTCATTGTCTTTTTACTGTGGTTTTAAGGTTACTTGACTGTCCATTTACTGTCCTTTTAAGGTCCCTTTACTCTAAATTTACTGTCCCTTTAAGGTCCCTTTACACAACATTTACTGTCCCTTTACCATCCCTCTACTCTTCTTTTAAGGTCTCTTCATTGTCTCTTTCTATCTCTTTAAGGTGTCCTCTATGTCCTGTTACTGTCCCTTTACTGTCCCTTTATTATCTGTTTACTGTATCTTTGAGGGCCCTTTATTGCCCCTGCTACTGTTCAATTAAGGTCCCTTCACTGTCCTTTCATTGTCCCTTCAGTGTCCCTTTAAGGTTTCTTCATTGTCCCTTTCATGTCCCTTTACTATCCCTTTAAGGTCCTTTCATTGTCCCTTTAAAGTCCCTTTACATTTACTGTCCCTTTGCTGTCCACTGCTCTTCATTTAAGATCCCTTCATTGTCCCTTTAAGGTCCCTTTACTGTCCTCTGGGGATTCTCTGACCTCTGTTCACCCCTGTTTTGGATGTGTCCCCCCCGTCAGGGTTTGTATTTACTCGTAGTGTGGGGAAGGCGATCCGTTTCCCACCAACAGGGGCTCTTGGGCTCCGGGACATTCCTGCAGGATGGAGCGGGAGGGTCCAACCATCTCCCGGGGAAACGGAGCTAATAAACTCCAGGGGTGGTCGTAAATTTTCCCATTATTTGGCCTGTGGCATTGGGGGTGGGGGTGGGGGGGCAGGATCCGGATCTGCCCTCCCATCTGTCCTCATCCTGGTCCTCACGTCCACAACAAACCACCACCAGAGTCTGTCATTTATTAAAAAACCTGGATTACTTCATTTCATTTAGATGAAAAATTAAACAAATTCTTACAAGTGAATAAACTCCTGAAAATGTCAATTTTTTTTTCAAGTTTCATTTATTCAATCTTTTATTAAAGTTTTTAAATGAAAATGTCAAGTGTCAGATAAGACTGAAGGACACAGACATATTAAAAAGAAGCAGAAAAAAAATACACTTTTAATTCGAGTCACTAAATATTTCACCTTTAAGCTCCTTTAGTTTAGTTTAGTTTAGTTTAGTTTGCTGCCATTAATCAGACTGGATCCTCATCAGCAGAATGATCCTGTACATATATGTTTTTCATTTGTCTTACTGTATTGTTATCAGTGAACGTGGTGGACTTCTGTGGTCAGACGATCCGAGGTGACGGCATGATCGTCAACTCACACCAGGAGTCTAAGAAGTATTACTTTGTGACGATGGGGACAGACTGCCACCTGACCATGCAGGCCAGCTCCCCCAGAGACAAGGTCCAGTTCCATTTCCGCTTCTTCCTGGTCTACAGTTTGCTGCGGGTGGCCCCTTTGAGCCCTGCCCCCCTTTTCCCAGAGTCCCCCCGTGGCTCTGCCCCCCTCAACCCCAGACTGGAGCCCACGTCAGGCGAGGGCCCCGGGGACCCATGTCACGCCGGCTCCTACGTCCAGTTCTATGATGGGCGGGACCGTGGCTCACCCCCCCTCGGACCCCCCCTGTGTGGAAAGAGTCCTCCACGGCCGGTGCTGTCCACGGGGAACCACCTAACCCTGCGCCTGGTGACCCGGGGGACCCAGCCCCGGGTGGACTTTGTGGGGGACTTCACTTCCTTCAGACTCGGTAAAACATGGATGAGGTCAAAGTTCACACAGTTTAACCCCAGTGAATGTTTATCTAGAACAGGGGGGTCAAACATAGGGTCAAGGGCTAAAACCGGCTGCCAAAGGTTGAAGTTTAAGGTTCTTTATTTATCAAAAATCTTAGATCTACTCTGTTAACCCTTGAAGACCCAAACTGTTCAATCCCTGTTGAATCACTAAGCCTGTCAACCCATGTAAATAACTTGTATAAAATACAGTTCTTCATTGTTTCATGGTCATCTGTAAGTTCAGATGCTCCGCAGTTACCATGGAAACATCATCATCTTCTACAACATTAATTTGCCAGTATTGTAAAACCCATAGTGTTGGATCAATGGCAGTGGATGGACACAGTGGTTTTATGTTTATTGAAATATTTTACTGGAAAAGTGACTTTTACTTCAGTTTACTGAAAAATTGCAAAATACAGAGAATAATCAGAGATTTGATTGAAAAAGTCACTTTTTCTTCAGTTTTCTCCTTTGAATTTCCTCTGAGCTTTAATTAACATTTATATAATCAGTAAATTGTTATTATTATTATTATTATTATTATTATTATTATTATTATTATTATTATTATTATTATTATTATTATTATTATTATTATTATTATTATTATTATTATTATTATTAATAATAATAATAATAATAATAATAATAATAATACACCAGAAAGTACAAGTTTTGGCTTAAAAAAGTTAGATAATTGGCTTTTTTGGAAACGGAAACACAACAGTTCCTTCAGATACATTTTTTAAAAGTTTATGGAATGTCCTTTGCAGTGGACAACATTTAATTCTTCAATAAAGCTGTGAAAGTCTTAACCCCTACAGAGGACAAAAATGCATTGCTGGTTCTCAGGAACATATAGCACTTTTCTAAATACACAAAGACATGTTACAATAAGCAGCCTGGGGACAAACATAGAGTGAACGGGTACAAACAGTTAAGGAATGGGTAGAGTATAAATACTACAAAAAAGGTTACAAAGAACAAATGCTCAAGCAAAGGCATAGAAAGATACAGAGGTATAGTAAAGGTATAGTAAATATAGGAACAGTAAAATAAAAAAATACAAAATAGGATAGTTTTATAATAAATGGTGATAACTAGTGTTAAAAAAATAGGAACTGACATACACAAACACTATATCGCCAAATGTATTATCTCACCAGGCTTGACTTGCATATGAACTCTCCATCCCATTCTTCATCCGTGGGGTTCTGATGTGGGTTCACCCTTTGCAGCTATAACAGCTTTAAGTCTTCTGGGAAGGTTTTCCACAAGGTTTAGGAGTGTGTTTATGGGAATTCTTGACCATTCTTCCAAAAGCATTTGTGACAGCACACAATGACATTGCACAGAAGGCCTGGCTTAACTCTCAATCTGTGCTCTAATTCATCCCAAAAGTGTTCTATGGGGTTAAAGGTCAAGACTGTGTTCAGGCCAGTCAAGTTCATCCACATGAAACTCTCATCCATGTCTCTATGGACCTTACTTTGTGCACTGGTCCACAGTCATGTTGGAACAAGAAGGGGCCATTCCCAAACTGTTCCCACAAACTTAAGAGCATGGAAATGTACAAAGTCTCTTTGTCCAAAATGTCTTGGTGCTGAAGTAAGAGATTTTGGACAACGCTGCCTTTCCACTGGTATGGTTTAGCTGTGGTGCTGTGTCACAAGTAAATCCTTATTGCCACGCCATATGTCATATATATATATATATATATATATATATATATATATATATATATATAAAAAATCATCATCACCATTGCATTAGATTAGATTAGACACACACACAGTTGCAGAACACTGCAGTGTCATATTAAGCTCATTAGATTAAAAATGGGATGTCACTTAAGTATATTTCAAGGCAGGTGAGTGAATACTTTTGACAATATAGTGAATCTCTGAGTCTTTATGAGTTCATTTCTACAGGTTTTTCTTCACATATCCTAAACTGCTTCATAATTTATGTTTGTAAAACTCTGTTCCTCATGGTCATGTTTCCCTCTAGGCTTCAACCAATCAGAGTGCAGCACTGAGCCGTACTTCACCTGCAGGAATGGGAAATGCATCCCCCTTAGTTTAGTATGTGACGACAAGGGCATCGACAACTGTGGCGACGGAAGCGACCTGGAGGAAAACCTGACGACTGGCTGCAAAGGTTAGAGGTCACGGGGGGCTTATGAATGACATCCAAATCTACAAATGACAAATCACATTTTGAGAATACGACTGATATGATGATGCAAGGCCATTTTATCATTCAACACAGATGATGTTTTGTAAATGAAGTCTTTGACAGGTTTCATCATAAATACCTGATCACAAAACCAACAAGTATTCAGAGAATCACTAATCTCAACCTTATTTTGTGCCAATCTCAAGTTTCTATGACAACCCGTTCTTGAATTAGAGCCAATAATGTGATTTTGACCTTTCTTCTAAATGCGACCTTGACCCTTGACCTTTTGCAATATTGATAATTTCGTTATATGTATGTATGCGTCAGTGCGTGTAATATTATGATAATATATCCAGTATTGATTACGTTATAGCATGATATATCTATGCTTGACACACACAAACAGTGTTACACAAGTTAATTTTGCCACATGTTACCTTTGACCTACAGAGATCTAAAAAAATATTGATCGTAGGCGATATAACCAATCTGGTACCAATCTGAAAGTTCTGCGACCCTCCGTTCTGGAGTTATAACTGATAATGTGATTTTGACCTTTTAGTTAATTGTGACCTTGACCTTTGACCTTTACTCAAATAGATCACCGCATCTGATGCTCATTAGCTATATGTATATGCCCATGTAATTTCATGGTGATATCTCAAGTATTCATTGAGTTATAGCATATGTCTCTGCAGAAACACAGACATACACGATGATTACAATAATCTCTCCCAACCAACGTTATGTGTACAACACATGAATCCAGTTTATGAGTCTGTTCTGACTGTTCAGATGACTTTCCCTTAGAATTAGATGCTGAAAAAAAACCAACATTTTTACCTCTGACAAGCGGGTTATGTTTTTGTCAGTTTTTGTCTGTTTGTCTGTCTGGGATTTAGCAAGATAACTCAAAAAGGTATGGACGGATTTTGATGACATTTTCAGGATCTGTTGGGAGCGTCACAAGGAACAAATGATTACATATTGGTGGTGATCAAGAAGAGATCCTGGATTCTGGGTCACTTTGAAATGTATTCTCCATTTTCTGCAATGTAAAAATTCAAAGTGATCCAGAATCATTTTGGTTGTGATCTGGAAGAGATCCTCCACAATTCTGACATAAATGAACGTCTTTTTTTTATATATACCAAAAATCCAATATCTGTCTTTGTCCAAAATTATGCCTTCCTGTGTGTGTGTGTGTGTGTGTGTATTTTTTATATATTTTTTTATCAACATCTACAACCTTTGTGGTTGTAATAGTGTTAATTTTCAGGCTTTTTTTTATTTTGGGTTTCTACCATGTGACTGGTTATTAGTAGGACCAGAAATACATTACTTTATTTTCAATTGACAAAGATGAATGATTTTCATCAGTGGTGACAAATATACAGCCCATGAGACAAACCTGAGATTCCAATTTAGTCCATGGGTTGAATTTGTAAACTACAAAAATTACACTGAAGATATTAACAATCAAAGATGTCATACTCATTTTACTTGAATGTGATCACAAGTTGGTCAGACCAAGAAAATAATAGCAGAATAACCTACAAATAATGACTAATTTGAATTACAAACTACAAAACTGTACCAATATTTTGGCCGTTATTAAATGTTTTGTATATTTGTAGCTCCACTGTTATCTGTAGGTTGTAATGCACATGTGTAAATGATACACTGAGATAGAATATTAGTAAAAATTGCACTTACTTCAGCTTGTTCGGTTTATTCATAATTTTTTGCAAATGTAGAAAATACATCTTATCTTTTTTGCTCTGAAACAAAGAGAACATTTTGGAATTGTCATTTTGCTATTTTTTTCTGGTTCAGCCCATTTCAGATCCTCTTAGGCAGAATGTGGAACCTGAACTAACATGACTATGACACCCCTAATTTATATCATCACACACATTAGCAGTAAAAGACCCATAAATGCATCATTAAATGACAAATTCTGTATTTAACTGTTGAGTGAAACTGTGACAGGTCACTGTAATCCTTTGTGTCTTTTTACTTGTACTTAAACAGTATGTGTCCGACCTCAGCAGGTGAACTGTTACCTCCTGACACCCCTACACCGATGGCGACCCTGCCTCCACCTTTTGTGGACCCACCCACAGCGGCCATACCCACCCACCGCAACTGTGGTGTTCCGGACAGTGCCCCCAGCCACGAGTCCATCACCGGTGAGTGACCATCACCATAGTAACCAGGACATGAGGCGGTCTTTGGAGGTTTTAGAGGTGTAAGTCTAAAAAAATCATGAAATATTCACCAAAATGAAGGGAAAAAAATACAAAAGATTATAAAAAATGTATTACAATCAACAAAACAGGAAGAAAAAAACCTACAAAAATAATTTTAAAAAAAGGAACAAAACAATTTACGAAAAGGAAAATCTGAACAAAATTTAAGCCAACAATGTAATTTATAAAAAAAAGAGAGAATTAAATAATTAATAAACTGATGAGAAATTAACCAAACAGGGGAAAAAAATCAACCAAATGAGGTAAATTAACTAAATAATCCACAAAATTATCCTAAATTTTAACAAAATAATATAAATAGATAGACAGATGGATGGATAATTAACAAAATCAATAAAAATCAGTTTAAGAAAATAAGGAAAAATGGATGAACATTAGTATCAAAATGAATAAGGATGAAGAAAAGTTACAACATTGAAAAAAAAAGCCAAAATTAATATAAACTATAACATAATTAGTAAGAAAACAGCCAAAAATAAACAGAAATAAGCAGCAAAATGAATGAATATAATTGACAGATCATTATACAGGATATAATGCTTTATTATACAGGATATAACACTTTATTATACAGGATATAACACTTTATTATACAGGATATAACACTTTATTATACAGGATAAAGCTGCATGTGTGGATTCCCAGATTAGATGACAGATACATTTCCAAACACTCTGACCACCTGACTGTCAGCTCTGGGTTCCATTGGGTTGTTTCCTGGTGTTGCCGTCACCCTGGTTCTCTTCAGTGTGTTTTCAGCTGCTGTAAAGTGTGTATTTGAACCTGTGTTTGTTTGATACTTTCTGTCAATCGTAAACAGATGAACTCATTCCATTTGGATGCAAAGTGACTGGATGGTCGGGTGTAAAACCAATGGAAGTGACCATTGAGTTGTTAATTTCAGATAAAGACTAGTAAACCAGTAAATGGTGATGGATTCTCACGACGAAGAGCGGCCTTTGGAGCGATCTGAGGAGCGAGTGGCAGCGGTCCGAGCCAAGCCGTCAACTTCTGAAGGCTTTTAAGAGCGAGCCAAGTCTGAGCCTGAGAAAACAGACATTCTTCTGCAGTGACTACTCGAATGGAGGGGGGTGGGGGGGGGGGGGGGTCCATGTCTGTGCAAACTAGCTGTTTATTAGCTCAGGTCGGACTGAATGGGCCCGGTCCGGCCTGGTCCACCGACGGACAGACGGCGTCCATGTTGGCTTTGGCTGAACTCATCCCTTTCCTAGAAGTTGGAATTTAAACAGTTGTGGGTTCCAGGCATTCTGAACCCAAACCCAAAGCTAATTTACTGCACAATAACAAACTTAAAGGAACAGTAAAGCATCCAATAGTTGTTTTTATCCCACACCTGCTGACGACCACAATCTAATCTACACTTTACGACTGAGAGAAACCAGTCAAATCGGATGACTTGTCATTTCTGTTTGGCTCTGGTTTTATATTTTTACAGTTAAAGACACCTGTGGTGCATTTCAGAATTAAGCCTTTAAGGACTGACATTACAACAGGATGTGATTTATTTATGTTGTTTTTTTCAAAGAAAGTTTTTAAAAAATTTAGGTTTTTTTACAGATTCTTTTGCGCCTTTTTTCAAGATGAACTTCACTTTCAAAATCTAGCCATTAATTATCATTATTATATATAAGAAATGCTTAAAACAGTGTGTTGTAATAAAAAGTAAATATAATATAATATATTATATTTTGTCATTTGTTTTCTGATTCATCTTATTAAAGTATGTAAGATTTAACACATTTAATGTCTGAAGCAGATACTTCATAAAAATTGTAGAGCAGTGTATTTGACTAAAACATGTTAATTTTGTAAAATGTGGTTTTCATTCACTTATGTTTACTTCTAAAAGAGTTAAATTTGATGATGTTGCCAGATCAATTATTCTCTGTATTGATTATCAGTGCATCTGTTGGTTGCTCCTCCCCTAGACTCGGCAGCATCCTTGTCCCTCCTCATCCTCTATGTGGTCCTGGGCGTGTTGGCAGGCGGCGGGGTGCTGTGCTGGTGCTGCTGGTCACCGGGCTGGTTCCTGTGGCGACTCAGCATTTGTCGGTTTCTACCTTGTTGTAACTCACTGTGCGCTTCCTGTCAGCTGTGCACCCGAAGCTGTGCCCACGGCAAAGAGCACCGTCTCGCCAAAGTCACACCGCACGCCCCGGTCAACGGGACCGCCACCACCAATGGAGCTGAGGACAACGACACAACCGCCGCTGTGTAGATCAAGACGACAGCGACGGACTCAGTCATGGATGAACTGTTGGCTTTAAATTAATCGACTGCAGCGTCTTCACGAGGCGGTTCTAAAGAGAAGGTGATGCAGGGTAAAGAACGCGGATGATGAATGTATGGAAATGTAGAATTAAGACTCATAGAACTGAACTGATTGGAAGAGGTTTTGAGACAGACATGAGGCAGGTTTAGGTCCAGGTTTGACCCAATGTTTCACAGAATTTTCATCAAACTAATGAACAGTAACACACGACCTCAAGTGATTGATGTAATAACTGGGGTCTGGTTTTAGTTTTACTGTTTCTGGTCTGGATCAGAGAACATTTCTCTGACTCTTCCATGTGTTTCCACTAATATTTGAGGCAGGTTTTATCCAGTCAGTATCTCAACCTGTCAAACAAGAGACTTTACTATTGACTTTAGCTTAAAGAGTTTACTTCTCTCACCTTCTCCAAACAAAAGAACCTCAGACCTTCAGGGTAAACACTGGTTGGGTCACTGATCGTGGATGAGTCCCCATAAACATTGACAGAAACATGTCTTATATATGTTTAAATTGAATAAATAAAACCTGAATCTGCTTTTAGTTTTAGCGTTTCTGATCTAGATCAGAGAACGATGGTTTAGATTCTTTGATATTTTCAAAGTCTTTGTCTGACATTTGAAGCGATTTTTAGCTTCTGACTCAGTATTTTAACCCATTCAATGGTAAACACCTAACAGGTCAAAGGTCAAATATAGTCTTAAACTGAGTGTGACCTTTTTAATCCAACAGTTTACTCACTTCTACTTGTAGAAAAGAACCTCATACCTTCAGGATAAAAACTTCGCATTCAGTGACTGAAATGTTTGATCAGATCATTGGTCCCGGACGAGCCCCTGTAAACTGTCTGTGTTCATTTAGGAAATGAATACATATAAAACACTTATACGTCCATTGACAGAAACACAACTTTTATCATTTACATGGTTAAGTTAAACCTAAACCTGATTTAAGTATTTCGGGTCTAAATTGTGGAATGATGGCTCAGACTCTTCCATGTTTTCAAAGCTTTTTTCCTGACATTATTTTCTTGATATATGGCAATATTTTGCTGCTGTTTCCATATGTAGTCATTTTTGTTTGTTTATTGTTAGTTCAGTGACTGTATCTGTTGTTTACATTCACCTCATTCACATTTTTATCCAGACAACTTTGTGATAATTTAACATTTTTATGGACAAACGATTGAATGGAAACGATTAGTGTCGAGTGTTAATTGTTTCCTCTTTTTTTGTGAAGATGTCTGCTTGGTCTGCTTCATCTGTCGTCTATTTTAGATATGATTTTTATGTGTGGGTAAGATCACAGTCCAGTTTTCTGCAAGGAGGCAACAAGCGTTTTGACCAAAAGTTTTAACCCAGACTCAAGCTGAGGAAACACCCCCGACTCGGCAACACACAGCTGTTCTCCCCTGGAGATGTTCCACACATGGACCTCTGAACCTTCACAACAACATCCTGTGTATTATGCTTTAATCCCTCCTCCATCAGAGTGTGAAGGGAGGTTTATGCTCAGATTAAATTCAGTTTCAGAGCTGTTGAACTTTTTTTTACCTGTTTGTGGTCATTTGGAAATATATGTTAAGGCTGGTTTAAATGTTCAGTGTCTGATGTTTAGTGACATCTAGTGGTGAAGTTATAGATTTCATCGACCTCAACTGCCGAAAATTATAGATATCCCTCATGTATTTAGTCTGTTCAGGTTTTTTTGGTAAAGAGAATATTCACTCATATGTACACCTGATGTAAAACTACTGGTGGAACTGCAACTGAAAACACTGTCCACATCTACCAACAGTGTCATAATAAACCCCACCCACAATCACTAACCGTATCATAATAAACGCCATGCACATACACAGAGGTGTCATAATAAACCCAACCAACATCCACTAACGGCAGCAAATAAACCCCACACATTCAACTAACAGGGTCAATAATCCCTGCTCACATCCACCGAGTGTCATAATAAAATCCACCTCATCTACTAACAGCATAATTATAAATATCACCCACATCCATTAACAGTGTCATAATAAATCCCGCTCACATACACTCATGCTGCCTTCCAGGCCACCCATAACTTGTATTTTTCCAACCTTCTACCAATGAAAATGCACTGGAATGTTAGTCATACCTGTGACTTCCCACTCACAAACCTATACTAGATTAATGTTTTCCCAGTTGCGAGTTTGATGTCACATAGCCCATCAAATAACAATGATGCTCCCCGTGGACCAGTGTTGATGCAGATAATTTATTAAAACAAGGTATTACTCGTAAATGTTCTACACAATCAGCAGGTGCTTGCTAGAGCTAACACTAGTTAGCTAATTTTCAGTCCATTGAGTGGAATAATAAATTAATACTCAGCATGTATGATAGTTATAGTGACAACTAACGGAACATGAAAGGTAGAACAGCTTCTCTTGTTTTATACACTGTTTTTCCTCCTTTTTACCCCTCAATTAAGCAAAGAACAAACACCCCTGGGATATAAATGACTGGAAATGAGTAGAAGGATGAACATCTAGAGCCCACAATTCCTTGCGCTCTGGCAGTTATAAGTTGTTGTTCGAAGGTTGGAAAAGTATGAGTTACGGGTGGCCTGAAACTCAGTATAATGGTGCAATAATGAACCCTGCCCATATATACTATTATATTAACCCCATTAAGTCATTTTCTTCATAAAATGTTAACACATTATTAACAGTATAAATGTACACGCTAACAGCTATCTTAGCTAATTGGTGGCTCGCTGACAGACCATAGAATCACTTGAAAAAGGTTAAAAGAAGACAAAAATTAATTTGTGAAATGCCACAAAAGTAGCACTGGCTCATTTTGGGTTAATAATCTATACATGTGAGTTAAATATTAATTAAACTCCTGTACAGATGCCATAGAGGGAATTTTTTTTAACCCTCTAGTGGCCATTCATGGAACTGCATATTTGACCACCGTTCAGTCTTGGAAGTTGGTATATGGTTAAAACAAAGAAGAAGAGAAAGCACGGTCAGCTTCAGTAGAAACATGGTGGCATAAAATGACAGGAATATCTGCTTAACTAACACAAGTCACAAAAGAAAAACAAACAATGACTGATGATGGACATGAGTGTTTTTGATTAGATTCAATTTGATGCAGTCTGTATCTTCACCAGTAAAAAAATTAAATAAAATCTTCACCAGTAGCTGTCACTAAATGTTGAACAGGTTTAACTGTTTTGTACAGTGTTCTGCTGCTTATATGACATGTACCATCATACAAGAACCACTTCTGATTATATTGTTGTTCTAAATGCCTCATACCACTGATTGTAAGTATGTTATTTTTATTTTATGAATGCAGTTACATGTGTTTTCTAAACGGAGAAATGAATTTGGAAATGTGTCCTTTCATTGTAATGCAACCATGAAACTGGTGAATTCCCATACTTACTGGTAGTTTTTGTAATGCTTTCATTCTGGATCACAAGGAGTGGTGCTGAAAAGACAGATGTGTGATTAGTTGAAGCTCTTTCTAAATAAAGGAGTGTTTATGTGACGGCTTGTATTAACTTTAAACTGAAGATAAAACTGTTGAGATGCATTGAGAATCATGTATGAATGTAAAAAAAAAAATAGCAGAACTCCTCATTGCATTAAAAACAGAAAGACAAACACTAGTCCCTCTGGAGGTGAACCAGATGTGTTGACCTGTTGTATAATGGATTGCCTGGTTTGTTAAAATTGTTACTTTAATGTATTTTTTTTTAGCCAAGCAGCGCTATCCCTATTCATTACATGTATACATTACAGGTCTAGGAATGCTTCATAGGCTGGGGAGGCAGGCTAAAAGGTTGTCTTTTAAATCCTCTGAATGGGGAGGCTAAGTCATGCCCTTCTACTTCCAGTCCATGGGTGCTTAGCTTGCAAAAAAATTGAATGGGAGTGAATGGAGCGAGTTAAGGTAAATTCTGATTCCATTTGACAAGTGCTCTGAAATTCACATATAGTGTTTAATAAGAAATACTTGATGTGGCATATAGGCAGACCACCCATTTTTGATACGAAGCAAACATGACGGTTTTATGTGGGCTTTATAAGAGACCACAATGCATCGCGTATGTGACGTCACACTCCGCTCAGCAGTGGTGTGGAGTCTGTGATGATGTCACATGCACGCTAGGCGTGTAATCCAAATAATTAACAGGTTTTACTCGCAATTGGATCAGCTGTTGGTTAACGGAAGCAGTTGAAACACACATCAATAATTATCATTTATTATGAGGTACATATGTGTGATTCAGGGCACATGACAAACCAGATACAATTTTAGCATTTTATTTTCCATTGAAAACCATTTATTAATTTTCTGATCTCAGGCCCCCTGAGCCTCCCAGAAGAGGTGGAGACTTAAGCTCCCCATACTACTTGGATCATTATTGCAATGGCTGTTGTTGAATAAACTATGGACAGTATTACAACCAGTCAGCATAATCTTTAGGATGATGTAATTAGATGCCAGAAAGTTCACGGAGGAGTCCGCAGAAATTTATGAATGACTAAAAAAAATTGGGGATTATGGATCTTAACGACTGCTGTTGCTTCTGTATAAAAAAAAACCCAAACCTTTCAAAGATTGCTGACATTTTCTCACATTCTTCACTCATCTTTGATAATAGGAAGTCACCACCTATTGTTTTTCTTCTATGGTTGCTTCTGGTTGTTTCTCTTCGAATCATTGCAGGGTCACTTTGTTACGCCCACACTCTGACTCTATACTTCACCATGATTCGTTGGCCAATTTAAGGAAAATCTAGCCAAAAATAGAATCAAGCGTAACTGGACTACTACTGTAGAACATTACATGTGCTGCTGCAAGGACTCTAGCCTGGATAGGCTAGTATTTTTTGTGACCTGTTAAAGAACAATAATCATAAACAGGGTCACAAAAGGTCAGTCATGACTCACAGGACCACGACGACGATGACAGAACAATAGATGTAAGTGAAATTAACATCTTGTACTTATTTTATGCAGATTGCAGATGTTCTGTACTGTTTCTGTTAAATAAAGTAAGAAATTTTAAATTTAAATGATGTTGATGGTGATGTTGCCTGGCAACTGGATGATGGAAACACAGCATTTGTCTAAATGCACCTTTGTGCTTTACAGAGACACAACAGGAAATCAGAAAAAATGAAGAATAGATATAGAATAAATAAAAGTAGACAAACTGGGTGTGTGGGTAAAACATTGACAAAAAAATTGACAAAAAATGATAAATTATTGCAAAAAAAAAAAAGAGAACAAAATAAATGCAAACTGATCAAAAATAATCAATAACATGAGCAGAAAACAAAAAACAGGCAGAAAGTTCCCTAAAAATGTAAGAATAAGAACCAAAAGGTAAACAAAAAAATGTATGGATAACAAAATAAATAAAAGCACTCTTGAGAGCGCAGACCTCCGCCAAGGTAGACCCCCCCCCCCCTCCCGGATCACCCCCAAAATGAAATCAGTTCTTCCTGTTCACATTACCAACATATCCTGAAAATTTCATCAAAATCCGTCCTTAAGTTTTCGAGTTATCTTGAACACAGACAGACAAACAGACAGACAAACACCGGCAAAAACATAACATCTTTGGCAGAGGTAATAAATGTAAAACAAAATGGACAGGAATTGAACAAATCATCAATAGAACTAAAATTAAATTAATAATTTTAAAAACAGACAAAAATGTATATGAACAAACAATTTAACAAAATAATCAACTCTGAATTAAATTAAACAAAAATAGGCAAAAAAATTACCCCCCAAAAAATCTAAAAATATTAACTCTTTGAAAATTATATAATTATTATTACAGATGAGGCCTATGAGAGGAAAAGCTGAGGAAGTCAGACTCTTAGGCGGAGGCCAAACAGTGAGGCCCACCCCTGGTCTCTAGGTCATGACTGATGCTCCATGTGAGTTTAACTTTACATGAAGTTAGATGAAGGGCTCCATAACCTTCTGATTTCCTCTCGTGTATCTGTAGAGAATAAAGACGAACTTAAACAAATGTTGTGTCTCAGGCGTCTGGTTACCAGGCAGTGGTGGTGGACTATGCAGAGCTGTTCATCTGATGGGGATGAGGATGTACAGGGAAAGGACATGTGGATGACCTCATACATACATATACGTCACCGTGTGGAGAAGGTCAGCGTTCTTCTGCCAGGATTTCAATCGCATGTTCAACACTTACCATTTCTGTCCATGTGAAGCAGATTTAATCAATATTTTATAACAGCTGAACAGAAATTAACAAAAATGAAAAAAAAAAATACTTGAAGGAAATAAATAATACAATAAATGAAAAAAATCATGAAATATTCCACAAAATGAAGAAACATCATTACAATGAAAAAAAAAAATAAATAAATATATATATATATATATATATATATATATATATATATATATATATATATATATATATATATATATATATATATATATATATAAATATATATATTTTTTTTACAAAATTTAATAAAAAAGGAACAAAACAATCAATACTGAGTAGAAATGAACAAAAATGAAGTAAAAAAAAAAGGACAAAAATGAACCCAGTAATGCAATAACTGAACAAAAAAAATCATGAAATATTCCATAAAAAGAAGAAAAGTAAACAAAACAATACAATAAATGACAATGAAAAAATAAGGGGATTTAAAAAATGTTTTTTTAAATGTTACAGAGCAATCGATTAAAGGAACAGACATTAACAAAAGGAAAAATGAATCTAAAATATTAGAAAAAATTAATGCAATAATACACCAAATGAACAACCCCCACCAATAAATAATTAATAATAAAATAAATGAATAACAATGACCTTTTTTTTTTTTTTTTTTTTTTTTACAAAAATTAATGCAATAATATAATGAATGGAGTTTGTGTTAAAAATAAAAAGATTATGGTTATAAATGTCATAAACCTATGTAACTTTATGCTGAAATTACAAATGACAACTACCATTAGTAGACTTTATATGAAACCTCTGTTAGTTTTTTGGACATTTTGGTTTGTGTCCACCACCCCTGGGTTCAGTGTTATCTCCAGCCTTTTGTTCCATGTGTGAGTCAGAGTCTCGGTGACGTGAGGACAGACTTGGCTGGGACTCAGTAGATCCACATTGTGTTCATGGCCTCTTTCATCTCCTGGCAACGTTTCAACATAAAGCCCTGTTTCTGTGAAAAGGAAGAAAAAACCTTCAGATGGTTTGGAGTCTGAAAAACAACCTGAGGAACATCCATAAGATGTTTCTATATTAAACTGGAGGATGTTTAAAACCTGTGTGAAGACTGAGGAAGAAGAATTAAAATGTAATGAAATAAACTCAATGTAAGTGAACAAATCAATGAAATAAACACAAAAAATTGCAAAAACTGGGGAAAATAAACAAAAATGGAGAAACACCTTGAAAAAAATCAAGAGTATGCATTAAAAATTGCAAAAATGAAAAAAAGGCAACTGAATAATCAAAAATTAAAAAGGGAATTAACAACATGCAAAAATGCCAAAAAAGGGGGGACAAAAAAGTAAAGAACAGTCTATGAAAAGCCTATAAAAATAAGCAAAATAGAAAAGAAAACAAAATACACAACAAAATGAATAGAAAATTAGCAAAAATAAATAAAAAATTTTAAAGCGACCAAAAATTAACAGAAGTAGATACAAATTGTGCAAAATAGCCAACAAGAAGAGAAAAATGGGAAAAAATAAATTTAAAAAATGGGTTAAAAAACTACTCTTAGAAACCAAGAAAGGAGAAATAGAACAAATAATCAACTAGAGAAGCACTCTGAGAGCACAAACCTCTGCCAAGCCAGACCTCCCTCCTTTGAATGAAGAGACGTCTGCCAGGGAGGTATTCAATTCGAGTTTGTTTGTCTGTTTGTTTGTTTGTTTGTTTGTCTATCTGTGTCAGCAGGATTATGCAAAAGTTCGTAGGTAGGTTGTATGAGTTAAATCTAAAAGTATATATATTCAAACAATAATAAGTTATTTCAAGACTCAATTTATTTGCCTACTTTTGGTTTGTTTCACAGCTGACCACTTATCCTGCTGACAGATGTTTTAATTTAAATCTGGGGAAACAGTGGTGGAGGGTAATCGCAGCTCCGTAGTGAGATGTTTGGTTGCTGTTGCAAGTCGTAAAAGATGGCTGACCAGGGGTAAATGCTTCTACACATGTGCAACTCACATGGCCCCAAGACTCCCTTGACAATGGGGTTATGTCGTCTCCAGGGGTCAGAGGTCAACAGTTATGTCCTTCTTCTGTCTCTGAATCACTGTGGGTCATATTTCAGTGTTGGTTCTTGTGTCTCAGATTTAAGACTCATCTTCACCCTGAGCCACTGTTGACTCAGGCTTTTATTGGCCTCCCACTCATGTGTGTTCACGTGGCGGCTGTTGCTGTTGTATTGTGTGTTTGCTATCTCAGACAACCATGCAGTGAAAAGCTCTGCAGAAAGCCATAAACCCTAGATGAAGCATCCAGGGGACAATCTGATTCTGGATTCATTGACCAGGGCTGTGTTCCAATAATTGTACTTACTGCCCTTTCTGCACTGTCTTTGGGTACGGAGGTTGTTCCATTTCTAATCACAGTAAAGTTAAGTGCACTGCAAGTATACCCGGATGACACCCTCAAACGCCACCATCTTTTAAGTGTGGAGTTATGGGGGAGCTTAATTCTCCGCCCCTTCCTGTGAGGCTCATGGGTCCTGAGATCGGAAAATTAATTAATGGCATTCAATGGGAAATAAAATGCTAAAAGCATATCTGGTTTGTCATGTGCCCTGAATCACACACATGTTGTACCTCATAATAAATGATCATTATTAATGTGCGTTTCAACTGCTTCTGTTAACCAATGACTGATTCATTTGCGAGTAAAACCCGTTCATTATTTGGACTACACGCCTGGCGTGCATGTGACGTCACCACAGACTCTACACCACAGCTGAGCGGAGTGTGACGTCACATACACCACGCATTGTAGTCTCTTACTAAGCCCACATAAAACCTAATGTCACATTTGCCTCCTATCAAAAACTGGTAGTCTGTCTATGCCACATCAAATATTTCTTATTAACCGCTATCATATGTGAATTTCAGAGCACTTGTCACACGGAATCAGAATTTTGCTTGGCTCGCTCCTTTCACTCCCATTCATTTTTTTGCGAGGTAAGCACCCATGGACCAGAAGTAGAAGGGTGTGACTTACTTAACACAAACGCGGATATCCTCTTCTGTACTCCTCTGCATCGATGGTAATATTTCACCCCAGCCAGCACAACACAAAGTCCTCTGTAAATACAGGTTAAAAAAAGTAGGGTCTGAGGTTTTGGAAGTCAAAGTCATCATCTTCGTCCGTCGTGAAATCTATCGCGGATAGCCGTGTTTGTGTAACTACAAATGAGGGTCTCACTGACAGTCCTTGGTCTGCGTCGGGCGTGTTTCTCCACACTGAAAAATAGTTCCCACACACAAATGAGTAAGACGAGCCCTTTGCGCCGTGAATTACGCCATCATTCACCCTCAAGGTAAATGCCCAGTACAAGATACTTAGTTGGTGACACAAGAATGGGAATCCAACTGTGGTCAGTTCTCATAGATTCGGACATTGGTTGGGTCGCCAGGTAAATGCTTCCACACACTTATTTAGGTCTGGGAACAGTGGGAAAACACTGGATTTGGCCAGGGGTGGCTTATCCCGTTAATTGTGAAAGCATACTTGATGGTTTTAAATGCTCCTGAAATTAAAGTGCTGCTTGACTATTCTATAGTGGGGTGAAGTTAAGGTATGGAGTCACTTAAGGCCTAATGTTGAAATGGTCTCACTGACAGTCCGTTGTCTACATATTACCTACAGAGAGGAAGTGATGTTAGAAGAGTAGTAAGGTGTGTTACAAGAAATTGTCATATTATAGTGTAACTGCTTACTTTGTAATCAGTAATGCATTAGAGTTTTTAAGTAGCTTACCCAACACTGCTTGTTAGTTACTTGTTAATGTAGGAGTTAAACTTTACAAACATTCGGCTACTTTGCAATAACGTGACACATATACCAGTGTATTTTCAGCTAAAATGACATGCTGACAGTGTCTGCAACAACGCATTTTCCAGAGGCACTGGAGATTCATATTTATGAAGAACACCATAAAAAATAGTACATATTTTGGTAATACATATTTATTTTCCATTGTTTCTGACGCAATTTCCGGTAAGTGCGTCAGGCAGAATAATCACATCTGTTATTGGAACCGCACTTACCTGCTGGAAATTGTACACTTAGTAAGTACGGAAAGTATACTGTGTATACGTGTACTCATGACAGTATGAATATTGGAACACGTACAACCCTGGACCTGGTTCCACTACATGGAACCAAACAACCTGTAATGGATCAATACATGTGTTGTCATGTAACAGTAATGTAATATGCTATTACCTCTACTGTCATTGAAGAGTAAGTATTAGATCATTGTGTTGCGCAAGACACAAAAATAACCATGATATCAATTGAATAGAGTACGTATGTCATAAAAAATATATATTTCAGTACTTCCGGTTCAAGCGGAAGTTTATTTTCCACAAGAAAGTTGGTGTCACTCGTAAAAGGCGCGAAAGGCAAGTGAGAAAGAATGACAGAGAAAATAGTGAATAGATACAGATGGAGAACAGTACACAATAGTGTAATCAAAGCAGGGAATAAGATATTTAAACGCATTAATGTGCGGATTAATTTAATTGTAGTAAAGTTTAGCTCTATTAACTGCATCACTATGCTAACCTAAGTAATTGTTCTGTGTTGTCTCAAAGTTGGTCTAAAAATATAACTACCCACTAAATAATCATTCTGGATCACTTCTTTTTGGAGGCCATGCTACGTACTGTATTTACTCACTTTTTTTTTTTTTTTTTTTTTTTTTTTTGCGGTTTCTTAATTTCTTTTGGGTGTATTGATTGTAGAACCATTTTTTCTTTAAACTAATTAAGAGAAAATACAAACAAGAATCAGAGGAAGACAGACTTTATAAATAAAAAAAACTTTATTGCAACAAGATGCAGAATATTTGCTGACTTTGTTTATATTGTGTTTACAGCCATTCGCCTGGTTCACAGTGGCAGTAACGGAACCTATACACTAGGTGGTGGG
This sequence comes from Siphamia tubifer, assembly GCA_020466265.1. NCBI lineage: Eukaryota > Metazoa > Chordata > Actinopteri > Kurtiformes > Apogonidae > Siphamia > Siphamia tubifer. The sequence goes on from CM035787.1 coordinate 44,440,485, forward strand.
GCAGGGTAATGCACAGCAGCATGATGCCTTCCTTTGCTCCTCGATGCTGCATTCAGGTACATCTCATACTAAACCTCAGCCTCTAATATCTTATGGTTTGTGCTTTTTCTTTGGAACAAGGATGAAATGGACTTAACAGAATCCATTTGGTCGTTTTCACCATTTTTTTTTCTTCACATCAGTGATTTAACATTTTGCTTCCAACCTTTTTACTTATGTCTATTGATAATTTGGATTGAACATAACCATTTTAGATAATTGATTGTATATACACACACACTTTATATGCAGACTTGTTGACCAGTAAAAAAAAAAAAAAATGCTCCATGGTTGAGTTTGGAGAAACCGGTGACATGAAATTTCATGGTCTGCTGTGTTTTTACCAGGAATATTCAGTTAATGGTGTATTTTTCAAAGTTTGAATCTCAGGAAGGGATTGAATTTCTTTCTCAAAGTTTGTGAACCCACCCCTCACATAAATAAAGATAGAACAGTATAAACTCGTATAAAAAGATACAAATTGACGAAATGCAGAAAATATAATGGTTCACTCAAAATGTACAAATAAAGCTGTGCCTCGTGTTGATAGAAAAGTCTTGACTTGTCCATTCAGATTGCAGTACTGAAGGATTTCTGGCACACACATGAAGGAGTCTCTGATGAAGAGCTCAGACGCTGGTCTTTGAGCTGCTGGTTGAACATGTTGTACAGCACAGATTTAGTTTGTCTTTAAAGATCTGGATCAGGATCTAGTGGGTTTAGGAGGCATGTAACCGTTTACCACTGCTCCTCTGGTTGAGTCCTCGTGTCTTGAACAGGGTTATGGTTCCATCCTGATGGACTAGCACCGTCTCCTCTTCCTCCTCCTCCTCCTCCTCTAGTGTCAGGGTCTGAACAGTCCTCTGGTCCTGGGCCAATGCAAGGATCAGCTCTGCATCCATGGGTTCATCAGACATGAAGGGATGACACACAGTTTGGACCAGGCGGATGGCAGTACCGAGCACTGCTAACACAGATCCGATCAGATAGACTTTCAGGAGACCCCGGGTTGGTTTCTGACTCAGCATCTCTTTGGCGAAGGGGATCAGCTCCTGCATCGTCTCCATGGCAACGTGATCTGAGGAAGGATGAGGGTTAGGAACGGATCTGAATCCCTTTTCATATAACACAACCCAAATCCAGCAGCTTTGGGAACAGTTAAAGAATGTTCTCAGACAGAAGAGGATTAGAATTGGACTTAGATAAATGTTACGTTGGACGAGTTGAGCTGCAGAAATATGAAGCACTTTAGAAAGCCACTTATGTATGTATGCACACACACATAGATATATATATATATATATCTATGTGTGTGTGTGTGCACATTTTCTGTGATTATAGAATTAAGTCTGGCCTTATCTCCTCCACAACTGAAATGTTGATAACATGTTGAGTTTTTGTATTAATTATTTATTGGGATAGGCTGCAGAAACTAGAGTGAGGATAAAGTGGGTTTGGATACTGAATTAAAATCAATTAAGTAACTTTCCTATACAGGATATCTACTTGTCTCCGTTTAATATTGAAGCAATTTAAACATTATCTGTATGAATTAGACTTAAAGCATTATAAATGACACAAGTGTAGTACATTTAAAACTAGCTGAATCTAGATTTTATTACTAAAGGAAGAGGAGCTGCAACAATTCTATTGCTGTAATTAATTGGAGAATCAACGATCTCTTCTTTTTTAATTTAGACAAATACGATTCAAGCCAAATGTCCAAGTGAAATGAATGAAGAAAATAATTACAAATATGAGACAATGATCTGTGAGAATCCAGTTTAAATTCACGGTTATTACTTTGTTTTATCATTTATCAATTTTAGGGATTATATCATTACTTTTATTGCATTTGTTCATTTTAGATCCCTTTTTCACTATTTTTTTCTTATTAACTTAGTTCAATTTCAGTCGTTTTTAATTTAGTGCCTTTTGCAATTTGCCAGTTTTATTAATTATTTCTGCTCCATGCTGTGTAAGTTCTTATTCAACCTAATTTAATAACGTTACAGTAGACAGATAAAAACAATGTGTAGTTCTAGCCTTAAATACATCTATTAAACCTACAAAGCACAATAAATATGAATCAACTGCATATTCAGAAAAGCACCAGTGGTAATGTGACTCAGTGTAAAATAAACTTACTGTGGTTTGTTCTGTCAGACGTTCACTCTGGTTCCTCTACTGGTTTCAGTTGGTGGTGAGTCTTTCCTGTCACTGGGTGAACCTGGTGTTTTATAACCCATTGACTCCACCCACTGATTAATATTTATGCAGCACAAACTCCATCATCTGGAGCAAAAAAAAAAAAAAACTGAGCCAGAAACTTTGACCTAGTTGTGTGTCAACGTCTAATACAGTCGACACGTTCACTAATCTGCTTCATTAAACTCCACTACTCCCACTGAGATCCAAGACCACATGGTACCAGAGCAGCAGACATGTGAGATAAAAAACAATGAACAGGTTTATTGTCGTTGGTTGTTTTTGGTATTTTGGTACAGGGTGGGTCCTTGGTTTGTTAAACATTCTGTTCTGTTTGGATCAGATTGACCTTTTACTGATCAAAATGTTACTTATAATCTCATCATAAGTAAAAAGCATATAAAACACAATTTTAACATGAGGTATCTCACACATAGAGATTCTTCTAATCATCAAAAGTGCATAAAATGAGCAGTGCTGTAGTAGTGTCAATGTTTTGCATACATTTTTTTTCTATTTTCCATCTACTTGAACCACAAAATAATAGCAGATACTCTAACTCTCTAAATGCCACATTTGTAATATACACAAACCACATTTTTTATACAATCGCCATCATTGGTTATATATATATATATATATATATATATATATATATATATATAAAAAATGTGTTCTAGGTTAAATGCTAAAATGCGTTGATGTGCATTTTTTTTTTACTAATTTGGTAAAAGGGTATTAATGTAGTGGTTGGTTACAAAGGGAAGATTTAATGACTGGGTCAGTGTTTAAAAATCATTTTAATTCGGTCCTAAAACAAATTGTGAAAAATAATATTACCTTTTATAACATGAAGTACAAAGTGTGCTTAATTTGCACCCCTGGATACTGGAAGGTTAATCAAGTGTATTCTCAAAAATAGACCAATTAAGTCTATTTTTATTTTCAACACATGGTAGATTTGTGATCTAAGCTACTTAAGATACTAAATTAAATGCAGTAGATAAAATATTAGCATGTATTTAAAATATTTTTTCATTCTACTCATTCTGAACCCAACAGGAGGGTTTAGTTAGCCCACCTGGTGAGTTAAACTGGAGTTTTCCTATCAGTCTGTGTATATCTATTACACCAACAGGTCCAAACTGGGACAAAGGTTGAGTCAACCCCGTTAACCTGAAAAGTGTGTTGAACTGTCCATGGGCACTTACTTCATAGGAAGACAATGACTAAATGGAGTACAGGAAGTGATGTGATTGTTCTGAATCACTATGTCCACTGTGTGAAGGGTAAATAAGACCAGAACCTATGATCTGTGTCTTCAGCATTCATGATCACCTTTAACCTAAAACTATCTACTGTCTGAAGCTGCATATGTAAACCAGATACTGCAGAGTGGAAACCTGTACTTTACCTGACAGCTTAATACATATTGATAGGATTATTAACTTAAAACCGTTACATATAAAACTAGAAAAGCACTCTGAGAGCGCAGACCTCCGCCAAGGTAGACCCCCCCCCCCGATCAAAATGGAATCAGTTCTTCCTGTTCACATTTCCAACATATCCTGAAAATTTCATCAAAATCCATCCATAAGTTTTCGAGTTATCTTGAACATAGCCGGCAAAAACATAACCTCCTTGGCGGAGGTAACAAACGGTGCCACGTGTCAGGTACAACATACCCTGCCCCTTCCAAACCTGATTTGCCCTCTCTCTTTTATCATTGGGAAAACACATTTTGCTGACCTTGAACTTTGATGCACAGTCATCAAAATGTAATGGGATGTGTTGTGGACCACCTCATGGATTTCCTGAAAAAAATTCACGGAAATTGGTCCAATTTCCGTATTTTGTAAAACAAACAAGTGGTAGAACACACCTTGCTCTTTGCCAATACTGTAGATCACAAAGGACATTGGTCTCTCCAAACATGAAATTATGGGTTTGGTTTTTCAAGGTCATAATGTCATTTGCCTATATGTCATTTCCTATCTGTCAACAATGGTGAAACACATCTGATTCAAATGATCAGCTCATCCTCAAGCTCTGCTAAAGCCTGATAACGACCCACTGTTTTGAATCAGGTGTTGGAGCAGGGTGACATCTAAAACATGCAGGACAGTGGTTTGTGAGGACCAGGGTTGAAGACCTATGATCTAGAGTCTTCTAATTTGTCCTTCAAGGTTCTGATGTCAATGCATGTCAACAGTGACAGCAAACAGAAGCTATACGCTAAACTGAATGAAAAGGAAATTCCTGATTTGCCCTATCTCTGATCGTTGTGAAAACATAGTTTGATGACCTTGACCTTTGACCTATATTCACCAACATTTATTGGGATCGATTCTAGATCACTTTGCATGTTTCCCAAAAAAATCATGGAAATTGGTCAAGTAATTTTTGCATAAAGTTGCTGACAGACACAAAAAAACAAACAAAAACAATACCCTCGGCTTCCCTTTGTGGTGAAGGATAACAATAGATATTTCATGTCTTTGAGGGTTATAAGGTGTAATTGTAGTCTGGAGTTTGAGTTTAGCCTCATTAGCTCCTTAGTACCTGTCAGAGGTCAGGTTAAGAGAAAAATGGTTTGGAATAAACTTGAGCTCAAGGATGAGGCTGGTGGATGCACAGCCTCCTGCCCCCTGGGAAGAGGTACACTAGTGAAGTGACAGCCTCATCCACCAGGCAGTGAAGCTGTTGAACTATTTCCCCCCACAGTCCCAACCCCAGCCAGTACACCAGGCTAACAGGAGGAGGCTAAGAATGGCTACCCCCTCCCCCTTCCCCCAGGAGAAAAAAAGGGACATTGCATAAGCTATTTCCACACACCTGCTGCTAACAGTATAACCATATCTATATTTGCATTACCTCACAATAACTACCTCAAATGCACTCAGTTCCAACACTCAGTGTTACCTTGTCCTGTCATACTTTGCCATGTCAGTAGTCGACTCTGTACATAATGTCCTGTACACAAGACATGCTTAGTTTAGTAGCACTAGGAAAGTAGCCTTAAGCCACTGTACTCTCTTTATTTTTTACCAAATTAGCTAAGGTTTTTGTCTTTTGCGCATCTGCACTTTTAAGTAAGAGAGTGAGAAACGTAATTTCGATACCATTGTATGTCAAGCACATGTGAAGAATTGACAATAAAACTGACTTTGTCTTTGAAAAGGCTAAATACATTAAAAAAATCACATGATACATTTGCTGATAAGTACTTGTACTGAACTAGAAAGGCATTCCAAGTCAACAGCAGGTAATTCAGCAGGTTCTTGTGGTTCAAATGGTCAAAGTATGCTCAATGACACTGATAGTTACATTTTGGCATTTTGTTTGTTTATGTTCTTTTTTATTGGATGTGATTTTACATATAAATCTAACTTATTAAATTACTTTTTAATTATTTTGTTCATGTTTCATCATTTTTTTTGAATATCTAATAATTTCTTTGTTAATTTATTGTGTTGTTGCCTTTCTTCTTTTTTTTTTTCCTGTTTTTGTTCATTTTGTTGATTATGTTTTTTGTTGTTGCCCCCCCTTTTTTCTTCATTGTATTTCATTTTTAAATCATGTTATTGTTCTCATTTGTATTCCATATTTTTTTAATTGATCATTTTTTAATTTAGTCCATGTATTAGTTTCCTGTCTGCTTTCTCAGGAAAAGGAGACAGTGATGCATTTAATTACAGATTACACACTGAGCAGTATCATGTCTCCTAACCCACCTCCATTCACTGTTTCACATTTTCTGTCTTATATTTGTTCCAGTTTTTTGACAACTACCCGTGTCCTTTTCAGAGCCACTGGGCGGTGAAACAGTGGAAAGGCATTAATCCTGGAGTTGGACTGGATTTAGACGGAGCCCTGATGTTTGGAGGTACTCTACTGAAGCTGGAAAAAAAGAGATTTTTAGTCTTGATTAACTTTTTCCTGGTTAAATAAAGCTTATGATAATAAATAAATTTCCCTGGCTGATGCTGCTCCTATAGTCAAGGCCTTTGTCTTGGATTTGGTGAAAAAGTCAAAGTCGACTTTATTGTCGAATGTGCTATATACACAATATACAGAACAGATTAAATTACATCCTCTCACCTCTCGTGCAAATGCATAATAATTAAAAACAGAATACAAAAAAACAGCTAGGTAACAAAGTATTGTGTACAAGATATGTGAATATAAAAAAGTCTAAATATAAAAAGAGAATAAAAGATCAAATCTAATTGTGCAAAAGAACAAAAAACTCAGGTATAACAAAACAACATGAAATTACATACAAGACAGAATACAGTAACAAAAAACAACAACAAGACACAATATTGCACCGAGTATGTATAAATACAGCTGAAGTTTAAGTTCAGATTTGGAAACACAGATAGTTAGATCATTTATCAAAGATAGGTCATGGTAAGAGCAGGTATTACTTTACCACACCTTTACTATCAACACAACTAACCTACAATTGTAAATATGCAACCACATGTTTCTCAGCCTTTTCTGGTCCACTATCAGGGTTCAAGGTGATCACATGATCCGCATACTGTGGAGTGTTTCAAGTGGCTGATGGGTCATCGTGTTGTCGACGTGTGTGATGTGTGGTTTGTGAAGACCGTAAAAAACACAGTTTTATCATGAACATGTGATCCATCTAGTAGGAGGTGTAGGTCCATAGTGTAAAGGAGGAGAAGCCCCCCCCATGCAGCTTGTCTTCTGTCCCAGTCAAATTAAATACATGACTGCCTATAATCACAGTTGCTCTGTGCAAAATATAATAAAAGTAGCAAGAAAAGATGTTATAAAAATGTTTGTAGCTCTAAAAGAAGAACACTATTTACAATATGTGTCAATTTGATTTGTTCTTTATAGATAAAGTAAGTGGGTCTCAGTATATAATCGTTACACCTGGTTAATGGTGATTAAATAGGAATAAAATAAATATATAAACATTATTCTAAATGTATGGACAACAGTGTACAAAGACAGATTAAAGTAATGATGTTTTAAAAGGTCATGTTATGAAAGAATTTCTATTTCATACATTTATATGATTTAAAACCTATATTTGAATATTTTTTTCCCCATTGAGTATAGTATTCAGTGTTCTTTAGGTTGCACTACCATGGGCTTCCACTGGGGGCACTAGAAACAAAACAAGATAAAGAAAATGCTATCTATCTATCTATCTATCTATCTATCTATCTATCTATCTATCTATCTATCTATCTATCTATCTATCTATCTATCTATCTATCTATCTATCTGTCTGTCTGTCTGTCTGTCTGTCTGTCTGTCTGTCTGTCTGTCTGTCTGTCTGTCTGTCTGTCTGTCTGTCTGTCTGTCTGTCTGTCAATACTTCTACTATACTTATCTCCTTTTTTGCTGTCTTTTTCATTTTTTCCCATTTTTTACTCCTTATAAGTCATTCTCTTACATATTTTGATATTTTTTCTTAATTTCATGTCATATTTCACGATTCATGAAAATATATAGACACTCCTACACTGATAAAACCAGAATTCTGGATCTCATTTTCCATATGTACAGTTCACTCCTTCAGTGCAGACCTGGTAACAGGAAACACCACCAGGTTGCTACTGAATTATAGCCTGTGTCCACAGTGGGCGAAGGCGTGACCAAACTTGTCTGAGCCGTGCGGACTGTGTTGTGTCTTTTGAGTCAGAAGACACACCCTGTACTTGGACTTAGTCAGTGTGTCTGCAGGGAAGGTGGAATTCAAGCGGTGTGTATTCAGCTGCCCCGAGGCGACGGATTCTGTTCATACAGGTGGTGAGGAACAGACAGGAGTTCCCAGTCACACTGATGAACATGCGGACTGACGTGGTAGAGGGATGTTGGGATAGAAACGGTCCAAAAAATATGTTCCATAACAGCACCACACCCAAATTTACTTTCGTAATACATAACATTGTTAGATGTGAATTTCCTTTTTTGGCAAAACCGATGGTGTCAAACTTCAGCTTCCACATTCAGACCAATGTGATCTAAAGTGAATCAGGCCAATAAAATAATAACAAAATAACCTATAAATATAATTCAAATGCTTCTTTGTTTTAGTGTGAGAAAAGTAAAATTACATACAAATATTTACATCTATAAACTATCTTTCCAAAAAATGTCAACAACCTCAAATATCTTAAGAAAAACTAGTGCATTTTTAACAATATTCAGCCTCAGTTTACAATATCCACATGTACATTAAAACATACAGATCACAGTGGATCTACAAATACATTTGGTAATATATTATATTATTATTAAAATTGCACTTACTTTTCTTAAGACATTTCAGGTTGTCCATATTTATTCAAGCTATTCGCATTTTATTGTGAAAGAAGAGCTTGTAAAGAACTGAGTGTCATTCTAGCACCTAGTGCAGCTTAGACTGAACTGTGCCAGTTCACGGTGCCAGATCCCCCTGGCCTGTTTGATGGCCACGTCTGGCCCATGTACCTGAAACACAAAAACAGTGACAGACTTCAGTCTGTTTTTCACTAACCTGACCATAGGCTCTGTCAAACAACCTAATTTAAAATGCAGAGACTGTGTCGGCCTCTTTAATATTAAATGTAAGCTGATTTCATAAGACAGGAGCTTGGTAACTAAAGGTTCTAGATCCTACTGTACTTTTAGAAACCCCAGGAACGTTCAATAGACCTGCATTCTGAGAACGAAGGGTTCTATTGGGCTGGTACGGAACCAGATCATCTTTAAGATAAGAGGGGTCCATACCATTAATGGTAAATGTAATGTGATGTAATGTATGTTAACATTTTCACCTTAAACCACAAAGGAAGTTATTTTTGCAGTAGGTTAATGTGGTGTTATTTTACTGGTCATATTGGTCTAAATGTGGAACTTAAACTAAAACTACTTCAACACCCTCGACTCTTCATATCTTCAGTGTAATTATTGCACTGAAAGGCCTGATCGGATGCTTTGGCAGGGCTGTTTTGGTGCATGAGCCATATATTTGACACGCCTGAAAGAAATTACATAACTGTCATATTTGTGTTTGTGCCCGTGTACGATATATGATACATCAATAGAATGCGACACTCAGATGTTGTCGAGACACGTGTGTTTAAACTACTGGCATAAAAAGAATTTGGGTTTTTTCAGTCCAACACAAACACTAGAGATATGCATGAACCAAAGTTCACAATGCAACAGAAGTGAATGTACCTGTCATTTAATAAAGGTGATGAAACATGCTGAAACAACAGACAGGAAACATGACACTGCATTATGGGATATCCGCTCTCATACGTCCATGGTTTCTGTGATTGATTTGTACATAAACATGAGTTGATACATGAAGGTGAAACATAAAAAACATCTTCTGCACATATTTTTTTAATTTCATTGACTTTCACATTATACTTTTATTTTTACACTAATACATGCTGTTGCCTTTGCATCTAATGTCCATATATTAACCTTCTGGCTTGCGCTGTCCAGGTTAGCATATTATGCACACTTGGAACTTTCTGTTCATTCTTTTGCAGAGCTACAGTTCTGGGTAACAGGGTTATCTCAACCTTTGCCCTGGTTTGGACTTGTTGATGTGATACACAGACTAAAGGTAAAATACTTTATTTGTCATTATAGACAATGAAATTTACAATTATTTACAATGAAATTTCTCCTCTGCATTTAACCCATCCTTCATTCCATTGGGGCACCTGTAAGGAGCAGTGGGCAGCCATGTGCGGCGCCTGGAGACCCATCTGCAGCTGTAGAACCAGGCTAATGGTCAGAATCACCTGGCTGGAGGATTTGACCCTAACAAACATATTTTTGGGGTGATGGGGGGAAACCAGAGCACCCAGAGGAAACCCATCCAGACACGGGGAGAGAAACATGCAAACTCCACACAGAAAGGTCTGCACGGTCCAGGAATTGAACCCAGGCCTTCTTGTTGTGAGACAAGAGCACTAATCGCTCAGCCTTATGCCTAATGGGAAAAACTGGTGGATCTGGACCAATTCAATCCTGTTCTGTTCAGAACGAATTGAATGAAAACACACTTTAAATACACTCAAACTTTTGACCTGCTTCACTTAACTTGGAATTTTATGCATTTTAGAAGTTACTATTTGTAGGCATTCAAATGGAATCAATTTATCTATTTTAGCGACTGACCTTCCAGTGTCTGGGTAAGAATGTTAAGCACACTAATCCTAACTTATTTTCCATGTTATGTTATTTTTCACAATTTGTTTTCGGTCAGAATTCAAAATTTGTAACAAAAAAAAAAAAAAAAAATGTTGAATGATTTTTTTTAATTCTGACCCTGCCACTAAACTCATCATATTGAAAACAGTGTTAAATTCCTACACTAACATAACATCTTTCTACCAAATGAGCATAAAATGTACACTGACACATTTTACTATAGCATTTAACATTTGACCTAGTACAAAAAATAGTAGTGGATATTAACCAACGTTAGTGTTAATCATCAACATATGCTAGGATGGAAAATTACCCTAATCTCTATTTTTAAGTAAAATATTGAGGGAAAAACTTTTTTGAATAGAAAAAAAATTGGTTTTGTTACAACTGTGGCATTTAAAGGGTTGAATATATGACAGTTGATGAGTATTTGGTATTTTTTATGGCTCAAATTGATAAGATACAAAAATGTGGAAAAGAAAAAAGTTAAAAACAAACTATAAATAACATTTTGACATTACTCTGACACTGTGCATATTATGCATTGTTGGTGGTTATACACGTCTTGTCTGGGCGGGAAACAAGAGCGATAAAGAAGTTTTTTATTTCTGTGGTTCTAATGAGAGTTCAGGTTTTGTGTGTTGCTGTGTTGCCTTTACAGTGTGTGTATGTGTGTGTGTGTGTGTGTGTGTGTGTGTGTTGATTCACGGTGTGTAGGGAGTGTCGAACCAGGGTGTGGCTCTGACACATTGTGTATCACTCCGTCCAGGTGAGACGGTGGTGTTTAAAGAACAGCCACTGCCGTCAACACACGCTTGAATCCAGATCTCAGAGCTGATACATGGACCGGATGAGACTCAGACCAACACTAGCGGATTTCACTTCCATTCTGACTCTGATTTTCTGTCCCAGACAGTTCAACACCATGAGGATACTGTTACTTGTAGCTGGTAAGACCTCAGTCTTATTCTTGTTTTTGAGGTGGTTCAGTTTTCATTGTTAGATTTCACTGATCTAAGAAACAGTCAGAGCTGTCGAACCTTCTGTGGACGTTTATCGTGTGGAATCAGTGCAGTTTGTTTTGAAATGATTTGTTCGTTTTTCCTCTCATCTCATCCCTAAATTTTTCTGCTTTTCCATAAACAATGACTCAGGTTTCTTTGCTTTCCATTCGATTCGTGCATGTGTCTGGTATGTTTTTATTATATCTGTTTAGTTCCACACATTAACCACTTGTCAGATTAATATGTGAATTTATAGATTTAAGTTGATCTTCTGTTATAATAAGCCATTTCCAACTGTTCCATTGATAGATCTTTCCAGGTGTTTCATTTCTTGTGATATTTCAGATGAGAGGAGTGTCCAAAATTGATTACTTTTCATTCAGCTCCAACAGATGGTATTCATTCATGGCTACAAGGCTGTAACTAATACGTTAATAGTCATTGAGTCATCGAGCGCTGTAACAACTAGTCCACCATTCACATTACAATCTGCAAAAAAATAGTAATAAAATATAAAATTATAGATGTTTATTTATCTATTCATTCATTTATTTATGTATTACCATTGACAAATGTTTGAGATAAACAGACATTTAAAGATGTAACCATATGTCCTGTTTCTCCTCCTCTTCTTTCTGTTCCTCTTTCTACCTTCTTATCTTCTTTCTCCTCTTCCTCTTCCTTCTCTTCCTCCAGCCCTGGCAGCTACATCCCAGGCCCAGGACGTTTGTTCTCTGGGGGCCTGTTACCCCCCCAGCGGTGACCTCCTCTTAGGTAGATCTCAGCAGCTCCAGGCCTCCTCTACCTGTGGCCTCACAGGCTCAGAGGTGTTTTGTACCCCTTATCAACAGGTAGGACCAGATTCACTTGAGTCACATGACCTCTGAATGAATTTTCATCAATTTGAACTGTGTTAAAACGCTAAAGTGACTCAAAAAAACAACTACTTTTCATCTCCCCTGTATGTGTTAAGTGTTTCTCTGGCAAGAACAACCTCAGAAACACTGATAATGTATCATAAACTACAGAAAATCTGGTCAAAACCTGATCCAACCCTAATCTAATGATGAACAGCTTCATGCAAAAGTTCTGAGATTCTGATATGTCCACAACCATTTTTACATCACCATAAAATTCTGATAACTGCTAATAATCAGATAATTACAATCATCAGATCTGACAGTTCGATGGTAGATTCAAACTTTCTCTTATTGTCTTTGACTTGTGTTAACTATGTAACTTCCATTTTCTATGTGTTTTTTTTATGTCTTTTCCCCCACATTTTCAGATGTTACAGTACTAAATAAATCAGATTAACCTGTATACATGCAGGAAGATATTGGAGTACTGGGGACAATTCCAGGTTTGTTCATGTGATCAACTCTAATCAGGTTACTGCTGTTATCTGATAAAACAGACCAGTTTATACTGATCATACATTTATATATATATATATATATATATATATATATATATATATATATATATATATATATATATATATATATATATATATATATACACACATTTATATATATACTGTACATCTGTAGACTTACATCTGAAAATTCATTAATTTAAAGACATAAATGATATTGTCTAAGACAGTCCTCTGAGTAATCACAACACAGATTGATGATCTCTAATAATATGAATAACCACAGACTGTTAAAATGAGTATTAATGTGTCTGTAAATGGTCTCCATGTGCCTGGTTGTTGAACCCAGTACTGTGTACATCCAGGCCACATCTGGGTGTCTCTGTGGGTCACAGTGAACAAACGCTGCCCATTTATGAAACTTTCTGGTTCTAGTGCCAGATCATCATGTTGCAACTGTTTGTGCCCTTTTACCATCCGACAAGGTTGTCTAGACACCAGTCACGTTCACACAGCATGTGAATATTCATGATAACTCAAGAGTATTTCCAAATCTTATTAAATTTATTTTTTTAAATAAAATATTAACTGAACATAAAACCTTTGATCTCCATCCATCAAACTCCATGGGTTTTACTGGAGAATCAACTTTATAACTACATAATTCTAATTGCACACAACTATATTTGACATACTTATTATGTATAGTTCTGCAATTATCATATTGATAATACATTGTCTTGCACAATTACTGTTCTAATGTTATTCCACAGTAGCTGTAGAGCCTCTGAACATCCAAAACAGGAAAATATGCCACAGAAAAGCTCAGAAACGGCCTTTTATCTGAATCATTCAAATACGTTGACAAGATTATTGATTAAAAAGTAGTTAAACACTTTAGACTAGTTTCTAGTTCTGGCTTTAATGAAGCCCTAAGAACCAGATTGTCATCAGTTTTGCTTCATAGAGAAGATGTTGTAAGAGACAGGATTTTGTGTTGCATTATTTTATGGTGAAAGTGATTTTAAGATGGTGTAACGGAGAGCAAACAGACCATTGGACTGTAGCCCAGTGGTTCCCAAACTACAGCCAGCAGTCAGGGCAAGGGTCATAAATTTGCAGGAAATATCAGTTTTATGGCTAAAAGATGATTCCTTACAATGCATCATGCCAACAATTATGTTATACAGTATTAGAGACGCTTAAGTTAAAGAAAGTGTGCATATTGGAAAAGAAAAAGTACCTCAGGAATTGGAAAATTCAGTTATAATATTGTGGGGGGGGAATTGTCCTAATATAGCCTGAATAAATTCCCATTATTTCAAGATAAAATTCTGAATGTTACAGAGATAATATCATAATAATCTGAGAAAAATAATGTAAATATTACATGAAAGAGGATATCATATTTGAAGAAATAGGTTGTAATACTTTCAAGAAAAGCCTTGATATATTAAAGAAAACACAATATCTTAAGGAAAAAAATCAGTTTTCTCATAATAAAAAGTATTGCAAGAGATGTCAAAATTTAAATCTTATTTGTTAAAGCTTCAAAATCAAGTGGAATTTCAACATAATTCAAATGTAAATTGGTAACATGGATCAATTTTCTTTCTTTTTTTTTTTAAATTGAAGTTGGCTCAGTGTTATGGTGATTACATGATGATTTTTCTACATTAATCTGAACCCGTTTTATCCTCACTAGAGTCACAGGGGTCTGTGGGGGTCTAATCCAGCTACAATGGGTGAAGGCGGGGTACAGCATCTATGACATGCCAGTTCATCTCAGGGCTGAACATATTTAGACAAACAATCACACCTATGGGTAATTTATATTAACCAATTAAGCTATCAGTGCATGTCTTTGGATGGTGGGAGGAAACCGGAGTACCTGGAGAAAACACATGCAAACACAGAAAGGTCTGGTGTGGGAATCAAACCAGGGTCCTTCTGTCTAACCACTGCACAACCATGCCACCCTTTCTACATTTCTAAAATATAAATATGAAATATAAATGTTTAATTCCACTTAATATTAGTTAAATCCACCTTCAGTCTGTTTTTTATGAAGTAAATGATGGATTTTTTGTTAAAGTGATTGATCCTGATCCGGATACAGGAACAGACAGTGCTGTTGGGTGTGAACCCTTTCACTACTTTTTAGCTGTTTCCAATCCTCATGCAGATAGGGGGCGGGACTCAGACTTTATCCCCTCGGGGGTTTAAAAACCATGGACACATGCAGTAAAAACCTGTCAGTCACTCAGTGCAAACAGTGTTTGTGCATTAGAGGTGACAAACAGTGCCAAAACACACAAACCTTGGATTAAAAAAAGCCTCCACGTTGGTCACTTTTCACCCACATATGCAGCAGGAGGACATTTACGACCTCAGACTACATCAGATGCAGAAGAAAAGACGAGGTTTTACAGGGACTCACTTTGTCCTGAAGCATCTGGGTCTGAAACTAAAAATGCAAAATACAGAATGTTTGACCCATAACAGAATGAAAGTGTTAGGATGGGACTCAGTAAAAATAGAATAATAGAAAAATTTTGATTTAATTTTTATCTGCTGAGATTAAGGGACAGATAGAGAATAAATAAAAACTCACTAATGATCCAGGATTAGAAGACAGAAGTTCCACTCACACCCTGTTGAGACGTGGGCTGGTTTATGAAACGGGGCCAAAGTTGACGAACCAGAACCTATGTGGTGTAAAAGGCCTGAATGCGATGTGAGTGACCGGTAGAGTGACCACTGGGACAAACACTGGACCGTCAGGATGATCCAGTAGTAACACGTGAAGTAAACCTGTTCTTGACATGTTGATTCTGTGTTTTTGCTTCAGAGGAGGATGAAATGTTGCCCATGTGACTCCAGAAACCCACACAGTCAGTTGGCACACACCATCCAGGACGTCCTGTCTACGGCTGGACCGGACCGCTGGTGGCAGTCTAGGAAAGGTAAGGGACAGATTATTACCAGGCGGCAGACTAAGGTTTTGCTCATCCATGCATAAAGGGTTAATACATCACTGCTCTGTGTCATCTCTGTGGTTTATCCTGCTTTTGACCATATTTTGACCTTGTCCTCTGGCACCACTAAATAATCCATCAAAACCAGCTGGAAAATCAATACTGTCCAAGACAAAGTACATTTTATAAAAAAACAAAACAAAACAAGTAAATAAGTCAAATGGATGCTGATCATTTACACAATACACCCTATTTTAGTAAAAACCTGCCACATATTATTATCCTCATTATTGTATAATAGCCTAAGTTACACATTATATGGACAAAACATATGTGGACATGTTGAATTCAGGTGTTTCTTTCCTAACAGGGGTCTAGGATACAAAACAATAATGACAAATGTTATAATATAGTTTTAGATTGAAATAAATATCATTACATTAGTTAATTTGGTTTAAATTGTTTTCTTTGTTTACAAAATGCCTAAGAGATAGTTATGACTTCATTTGTCTCAACACTGATTTTATTCATTTATTTCTTTTTCGATATTTATGATTTTAAATGTTCTACATCTAAATGTATTTTTTTTATTTACAGTAGTTAGTTTATTTTCAGTTGGAAAATTACAACACCACAATTTCATTCTGTGCATTCAATGGGGTGCTGTTCTGCCCCGTCTGAAATATTTTTCTGATAGTCACGCATGGGCAATACATTATCCCTTGCTAATTCACTAATAATAATTGACCAGAACTAATACATTAGAGCATATTACTCCAGTTCTAAAGTCTATACACTCTCTCCTAGTCAGCAACAAAATTTATTTTCCAAGTTGTGCTACTGGTGTACAAGTCACTGAATGGTTTAGGTCTAGAATACATGTTAATAGAATATAAACCCAGTAGGATTCGGAGGTCAACCGACTCAGGTCACATACAGTTGTCCAGTTTAGAGGTGAAACTAGATAGATAGATAGACGTTTATTTGCCATTTGTGCAGAACACATAGGAAATTTTTGTGCAGTCGCTCCCAGAGTCAAATTACATAAATTAAAGAACGCAGACAACGTAAAACTACACATATATGAAAACAGCTAAAAGATAATAAATACAATAGATAAAAATAGTAATAAATACAATCAAGTAAATTAAAATCAAGTAAATTTAAAATCCACAGCAAGGATAAAAAGGTAGACATTTCCACATTAGTACATACACAAAACAGACAAACACACACTACATATTGCACTTACCCTCCTATTGGATACTGGCCAACAGTCTCACTGTGGCAGGGAAGAAGCTGTTAAAAAATCGTGTAGTGTGTGCAATAATGCTGTCTGCCCTCTTGTGTCTGAGGTGAAACTAAGCATGGTGAAACAGCTTTTCATGATTATGTTGCACACAAATGGACCAAGCTACCAACTGACCTGAAATCAGCCCCAAATATGACCATTTTTAAATCCACGTTAAAAATCTTGCTATTTTCAAGTGTGTACGAGAAAAAAAAATCTTTAGTGTATTTTAAATGCATTAAAAAACCTTAATTTTAATGTATGGTTTTAATATAATTGATGTATCTCAATCTGGGCTTGCATTTTAAAACTACATTTTATCTGTGATTATTTGAATGTCATTTATTCTTGTGTGATTATTTTATGTATCTGTAAAACACATTGAATTACTCTGTGTATAAATAATGCTATACAAATAAACTTGTCTTCCCTAATGTCCACATCGGTTTATAGACTTAGAGGTTGTGAATGGTATTGGAAAGTATTTACAAATCTTTATATTTTGTGTGTTTTTGGTGTTGAGTGTTTTGTTTATGTGCAGGCCTCATGTGTCTTTGTGTATCGTCTCATGCTGTTTGTGTTTCGTTCTGTAGGAGTGAGTCCAGTCACACTCCAGCTAGATCTCGGCAACTTGTTCCAACTCGACAACCTGGTCCTGAGCTTCAAGGTGTGATAAGATCTGGTTTCACCCCCACGTGTTTGTCATGTTCTATGGTCTGTTCGTAACGTGTCTCCTAACGTCCACAGGGTCCTCGTCCCAGCGCCTTAGTCATCGAGAGAACAGTGGACGGCGGCAGGACGTGGCAGCCGGCTGTCTACATGGCCACAGACTGTCACAGAACCTTCCCAGGAGTTTCCACCACAACACCCCTGACCCTGGACAAGAGCTACTGCTACACACTGCCCCCTACTGGAGGAAACCCCTACCAGGACCACACGGTACAGACCAGAAAACACACACCCATACAGACACCAACAAGGGGGGAAAAAAAAACAAAAAAATTTAAAATTATCAAAAGGAAGGTGCAAGGTTTTAGCCAAAAGTAGTAATATTCAAGAATTTTACATTAACAGACTTCTGACAACTCTCCTAATATTAATACTTTTTTCGTGTTAAAAAGTGCGACGTTTTCCCTTGAAATACTGACTTTATCCATAATATTAAGGCTTTTTCCTCAGAACATTCCAACTTCTTTCTTCAGATATTATATTTTTCAGTCATATAATATTTACACTATTTTCTCAGATTATTATGACATTATTTCTGTAACAATCTGAGTTTATTCTAAAATATTGTGACTTTATCCAGGTTACATTTTGACTATTTTTTCTGAGAATATTATTACGTAATTCTTAAAAATCTGTACTTTTTCTCTTGTAAAATGCAAATGTTCTTGTGTGTGTGTGTG
This sequence comes from Siphamia tubifer, assembly GCA_020466265.1. Taxonomy (NCBI): domain Eukaryota; kingdom Metazoa; phylum Chordata; class Actinopteri; order Kurtiformes; family Apogonidae; genus Siphamia; species Siphamia tubifer. The sequence goes on from CM035787.1 coordinate 44,458,994, forward strand.
TGTTTATGTATGTTTTTAACACTCCCAATAACATATGTCATTAGTGTCCGTGTTTAGAATCAGTTTGGAGTTAATAAGTGGTAAAACAGAAAAGGGAGATTAACTCCATGCGTGTGTTATATTTATGGATTTTACTTTTCATTTACAGTTGGAAAAAAAAAGTGCTGTTTGTCTTTTATAAGTTGGAAACTCAGCTTTATTTTCGTTAATAAGTGTTTAAAGTTTAGTTTACTACATAACACGTGATTGATAAGATAAGATATTCCTTTATTAGTCCCACTAGGGGAAATTCAGTGAGATAAAAATGCTTTTTGTGGATCTCAAAGGTCAATGAGTCAGAGGACTTTTTGTTATAGTTGTGCAACTATTGGTGAAATAATGAATGTACTGCATTGTGACATCCTGCTGATTTGTGTCCTACAGATCCAGTTCAGTCCTCTGCATCAGTACATGTACGTCCCAGTCCCTAAAAGCCAGAAGATCGAAGGTAAGTCTATCATCAGGACGACCATGTCCTACTGATGTGATGTGATGTGTGCTGGTTGTCATCGTCTGTTTCTGTTTCCACCTATCTCCATCCTACAGATGTGTCCGGGGTAACGGGGCTCAGGGTCCGTCTCATGGAGCTAGGAGACGTCCCCCGTCTTCCGGGTCGAGCGCTCAGTCAGTTCTATGCCCTGAAAGAAATGAGGGTGATGGGCAGGTGCATGTGCCACGGACATGCTCACAGATGTCTGCCCGATAACCACAACAACCTCGCTTCCAACAGCGTCCAGGTGTGTAGGCGGGTGGTTTTAGGTTTGAAATGTTAATCATATGCGCCTGGTTCTGAAACCATATGGATCTACTGATCAGTGTCTGTGGTTCAAACAGGTCTGTGAACTTTTGAATGTGTCTGTGCAGGTGAATCCTCAGTGTGACTGTCAGCACAACACAGCAGGAGTCAACTGTGAACGCTGCGCTGATCTGTACAATGACCTGCCCTGGAGACCTGCAGAGGAAAACTACCCACATGCCTGCAAACGTATGACTCCATATACTACACAATACATTCTAGACCTGCAGAGGAAAACCACTCCCATTCCTGCAAATGCATTATTTTATTACACTACATATAATACATATACTATATATTACATATGCTACACATACTACACAATACATTCTAGACCTGCAGAGGAAGACCACACTCATGTCTGCAAATGCATGATTATATCACACTACATATAATGCATATACTACATACTACATACCACATAATATACTCAAAACCTGCAGAGAAAGGCCACGCCCACACCTGCAAATGTATTATACTCCATACTATGTATTAATTACTACATACTACATTTCACATACTATATCAGTTCTACATGTCAGTGAAATAACTATAAAATGTGACTGTGCAGAAACACGAATATTTATCTTATTGCATCTTGTACATTTTCATTTTGTGTCTTGATTTAATTTAAAACTATTTTTTACAGATAATTTATTGTCCCCAAATATAAAGATTTGGTTTCTTCACTTTTACTCAGGACTACACTCTATGACAAAAGTCCTGACCTAAATGTGATGGTTTGATGTTCTGTGTCCAGGTTGTGAGTGTAATAACCACGCCCAGCGCTGTCGGTTTGACTCTGCTGTCTTTGAGGCCAGCGGGCAAACCAGTGGTGGCGTGTGCGAGGACTGCATGCATCACACCACGGGGCCCAACTGTGAGCGCTGTGCTCCAGGATACCATCCCAACCCCCGCAGCCGCATGGACCGACTTGACGCTTGTATCCGTAAGTGTCACCTCAGACCTGGAGGGGCTCTGGGTTTATGTTATCACAGGTTATAATTAAAGCTTTCTTTTGGAATTTCATAGTTATTTATTGATTCAAAGTTTGTATCATTGAAATCATCTTCAACCCATAATGACCCAAACATCCACTGGCGACCAAAAGCATTTATTGATATACATTGTTTAATACCTGTTGATCCACTAATTCTATCAATAAAAAATAAGCTCCAAAATTAGTGGAAAATCAACATAATGGGATAAAATTTATGAAAACTGAGAAAAACAGGTAAGAAAATGGACAAAAACACCCATAAGTAGCAAAATTAATGAAAAGATGGATGGACAGACAAACAGATTGACCCCCTTTGATTGTGTTTTTAAACTGTATAATCCTGTGTTATTTTTTCATTTGTTTTAGTTTGAGTTACTGTGTTAAACTGTGAAGAAGCACATCTAAAACCAACATCCAAACAGTCAAACTGATGTACAGTATAAAGCCTGAAGTTCTTGTGATTGTTGCAGGTTGCATGTGCAACGCCGATGGTGCAGTGAATGGTGGTCAATGTGAAGATGCGACGGGCTCCTGCCAGTGTAAAGCAAATGTGGACGGGCCGCGATGCAATCGCTGTAAGAGTGGATTCTACGGCCTGAATGGCGCGGACCCGCTGGGCTGCTCCAGTGAGTCTTAACCTTCTGTTACTGCTTCTAAATTACGGCAGCTTATAATGTAAAGGTCCATAAATCCAGATAATCCTGCAGGTATGTAGGTCATTCCCACACTGACCATGAGAACAGCTCATCAGAAACTTAACACTCTGATACCACCTATAACACAAACATGGATTAATTATCACTGACATTCACTCCAAATATAAGATTCAAGTCTGCAATAAAAAGATATGACTGCATTAATAGTCAGATGAATCTGTTTAGAAACACATGCTTTGAAGGAGGGATTAAGAAGACTGGCATTATATCATTATCCACATAACATAATTATCTAATGTATACATAAATGGAAAATAGTATGTGGACACATTGGATTCAGGGGTTTGTTTTCTAACACGAGTCTGGGATACAAAACAATAATGACTAATGCTATAATATAGTTTTATATTGGGATAAATATCATTGCATTGGTTAGTTTGGTTTAAATTGTTATCTTTGTTTCCAAAATGCATCGTTTATATTTAATTTCTCAAAAAAAACCCAATTATTTAATTTAAAATAACAGATTTTTCATGCTCTGAGTCAATAGTAATTTTCTGCCACAAGTAGGCTAACCATCTACTTTCATCTGATCTTGAGGAAGAAAAATCTACCATTAAATTTTAAGGAAATCACAGACCACTATTACAAAAGAAACAATGTGTCCATATACCTTTGTCCATATACTTTATGAGTTGGTAATTATGCTACTAAGTTAATGTTATGGTAAAAAGCAGATTTGTTTGACATTTATTTGAGCAATTTCATTAAAAATGTAAAATTCTGCAAAAATGATCAAATATTAATAATAAAGAGACCCTTAAAACACCTAAATCCTCCACAAACCTGGAAACCCTTTAAAAATGTGAAAATGCAGTAAGAATGTAAACATTTGAGGTGGTTTATTAGTCATCAGGTGATTTTAGAAGAAGGATTAAGTGTATGGAGATTATTCCCTGTTAGAGATTATTATTGAAGAGAGAAACAGGAAAACAACAGAAAATACTTTGTTCACTTATTTATTCCCCATTTTTAGGAGCAGTTGAATTGCAACTTTTAGCAATATCAAACATTCTCAGAAATACCCTTTGAATGATCAGACATGAGCAGAAAATACACCATAAATGTGTTGTTGTAGCTTGAAATTGGAGTAGGTGCCACAGACTTTGTCCTTTTAAGGCTGTTCGGTTTGAGTCGAACATCTTTAAATCAGTATTTCTGTTCTGTTTCCTGCGTGAGGAAACAGAGGATGTGATGAATGTGTTTATGTCTAAATGAGTAGATGTGAAACCTACGAAGTCCACTCCGGAAACTGGTCTTTAAAAACCAGGATTTAGTTTGTCTTCAGTATTAAATGTCCCATGTTCTGTCTTCTGTTCTCCATCCAGAGTGTTCCTGTTCTGTAGATGGATCTCTGTCCAACATCTGTGACCCGGTGACAGGTCAGTGTCTCTGTCGACCCCACTTCCACGGCCGCACATGTGATGCATGTGCGAAGGGTTTCTGGAAACCAATTGGCTCGACACGCTGTGAAGCCTGTGGATGCGACGCTACCAACTCACTGAGTGACGCCTGTGACCAGGTACTACATCAACTCTGTCAATGTCACTGTAGTTTCTAGTACATTATTAATACAAATAACTGTTTTCACACATCGAGGCCTAGTTTATGCCTTTAACCCTTTGATGCCCAAGTGTCTGGACCCTTCACTCTAACATAAATGAGTCATAATGACCCAGGTTAAAATCAGTGTATTTTTTTATGACACTTTTATTATTTTTTTCATGTTAAATACAATAATTTGGGTCATTTTAAATAATTTATGCATCTAAGGGTTGAATGACCATAAAACCCTTCTTTCTGTATTTCTTCCTTGTGTTGTGTTGTGTTTAATGACCCCATCTTGTTTTGCAGTCGAGCGGTCAGTGTCAGTGCAGACCTGGATTTGGAGGTAGAACTTGTGCAGGATGTGCAGATGGTGCGTTCGGGGACCCTCTGATCGGCTGTCGGCGTGAGTCCACACAACTCAACATGACCATGTGGTTTAGACCAGTGTTTCCCAACCTATTTGAGCCACAGCACATATCACAAGGCACAAGAAAAATCTCACACAAGTACTTTTATTGAAATATAATACAAATCTAGTCTTGATTTACGTATGCAGTGCAAAACCCGAGTCTGTCTAGTTCAACACAAAGCAGCTCAACAGCAGCTCAACAGCTCTTGAGTGGATCAGTAGTGTGTGCTGTTGTATGTAGTCCAGGCATGTCCAAACTATTCCACAAAGGGCCTGTGTGGCTGCAAGTTTTTGTTCCAACCATCCAAGAGTTCACAGTTTGACCAATCGACTTCCTGAAGACTAAGATCAGTTGATTAATTGAGTCCAGTCTGGTGTGATGCTGCTTGGTTTGCTTCTTTACTAACATGGGTCTGGGTTAAAGAACGATAATAACAAATGTTAGATAAATTATAGGTAGACACATCACATATATTCCCTTATATAAACACATTCATTACTGTGGTAGATTAAACTTTTTTTCCCTCATCCTTGTATTTATTTAAATATTGTATTTCGTATATTCCTTTAAACTGGTCTATGTTTTTACTTAGCTTTAATTAATTTATTCATCTGTTCCATAATTTAACCGCTGGGATTCAAACACTCATCCTTTTACAGTTGTTCTGACACAATATATTTATATATTCAGCTTCCTCCCTTTTTCTCTGAGAATAATTTCAATGTTTTATTTGGAAGTAAACTGTCATACTTTAAATATTACTTTTGCTGTTTTAAACAGAATCTTCTGGGTTTTCTGTGTCATATTTATACTGTTTGTATCTTTTCTCAGTGTGCCGTTGTAATCCTGGAGGAACCATCCCAGAGGTCTGTGATAAACTCACTGGAACCTGTCTGTGTCGCCCGGGCATCACCGGGACTCGCTGTGATTCCTGTGGTCGAGAACGCTGCCGCTCCTTCCCCGACTGCCCGTCATGTCCATCCTGCTTCTTCACCCTGGACGCTCAGATGCAGAACCTGAGCTCAGTTCTGAACGGGCTGTCTGGCGGCTTTCCCTCTCAGCCTGGCTCTGGCGATCCTGGAAATTTTGGTCCTCGTATTCAGGCCCTAGAGTCCAGCTTGAACCGCATCCAGAACTCCATCCACCTTCCACTGGACGCCGCCTCGAAAATTGACGATGCTGTATCTGAGCTGGACCGACTCAGGTGAGACCTTTTTGATTCAAATAAGCTCTGTCCTATTATTACATAGTAAAAAGGATATAGCTAATACCTGTGCACTAATAGATCATTACATTACAGTACCTCTCATGGGATAATAGTCTTTATTACTGATCATGGCTTTTTTATATATATATATATATATATATATATATATATATATATATATACACATATATATATATATATAATTTTTTTAAATTTATAACTGAACCATAGTTTTGTATACCTGACACATAGACTTTATAGGTTTATTTAATTGATTTTGATTTGTCTGCTTTATTTAAATGGTGAATGGAGTGCACTTATTTAACACTTTTCCACCTTCATGGTTCTCAAAGCACTTAGGGTACATAGGTCCTACATTTACCCATTCACACACACACTCATACACTAGTCTGGTGATGGAATCGAACCAGTGTCGAACCAATCTAACCGCGGCACCACCGTGCTGCCCTCTTCTTTTTCTCTTCTCTTTCTTTACAGTTATATTTCTTCAAATTTTTTTGTATGTGTTTTATTTATTGCTGCTGCTTCCTGAGCCAATTACATCAACATTTCATTATTACATGTAAATCTGGAATGACAAAGTCTGTCTATGTCTTAATTTTTAATAACCTCTCACTACTAGCACTTGAATACTCAGCCTGCTTTGGTTGTTCTTGTCTTCCAGAGATCAAATCAACAACGTTAACAATGACCTTTCACCTTTGGAGCGAACACCTGGTCTGGATTCAGATCTCGACCAACTGCAGGGTCTGTTGGATCGGCTCAATGTGGAGTACAAGGCAAAGAACGATGCCCTGAAGAATTCCACCGTCCCTATTGACACAGGTCAGAGCCAGAGACGCTGTAAACTTTCAACCCAGACAGTTTACAATAACATATATTTATTTATTTTCTCTTATTAACTTAAATATGTTTTTATTTTCAACTCAAAGTTAATTGTTTCTTATGTGTTATTTGTTGTGTGGTACATGTTGTATGTTATAGTGTTTTAGAGTATCTGTTTTGGAAGTGCACCCAGATCTAATTACATGAAAATTCAATGATAATAAAGTCTGTTATCAAGTCAGAAATAAGTCAGTTCATTAATGGCATGAGCTTGTTTACACACACACTAAAAATCCAATCATTATCCGATTTTTGGTATTATCAGATTATTGAAGTGATTTTATAAACAGTGTAATCTCATCTGTTTTATCAGAAAAAAACAACTGTAATCTGTCTGATTATGAGGAACTGGATTAACAAACCTGGATTCATCCTCAACACTTTGTCTTTGTACACACAAAGACAGACACACACACACACACACACACACACACACACACACACACACACACACACACATATATATATATATATATATATATATATATACATACATACATTAATTTGATTTATATTGTTTTGTATGTGTATATGTATAAAAAAAAAAGATAATTGGGACATTAACAATAACAGGAGGTTTGATTCTTTTGTGATTAGATACATAAGTATGGAGTCCGAAAGAAAATCTGATAATGGTTTGAAACATGTAAACCAGGATTTTATGATGATCCCATTTCTGAAGTGCATGTAAACGCAGCAGATACGATTATTACAATTATCTGATTCCTACCAGTGATTGGGTTTTTATGGTCATATACAGGGGCTCAGTAACATTTCAACATGTCTGTACTGTATCTCATTTTCATCCAGAGACATTAAATGAACTCATGTCTCTTTCAGGATCCTTCAGCACCATCAAGAACGCCTACAAAGAGTCGACAGATGCAGCCAATGAAGTAGACGCCACTAAAGACACAGTCCGACAGTCGGCTGACATCAGAGAGGACGCCCTTGACCTGAGAAACCAGGTTCAGCTGCCCAACATCAGAGACCTGAATAAACTGAACCACAGTATGGCCTCCGGACCCAACCTCACCCCAGTGGCCAAACAGGTACTGGACCGGTCTGAATTGAACTGAACTGAAAAGTCTTGAATTCACATATCTGCATTTAATACCTTAAAAAGGTATTTAAAATGTATCACATTTCATATGATAGGTTTTACGTTGTCTTGTCATAAACTTGTTTGCTTGATTCTGTTTAATTGCATCAATTAAAAGTCCAAAGTAATGTAAATAAGTAAATAAATACATTTTCCTAAATTCTAAGAGTCTAGAATTTTTGCTATTATGGCCATGAAATAGACATTAGAATATCTTCTAAATAATCTTAAGATCTTCTTGAAAAGTCTTAAGTTTAACTTTCAGGAAGTTGTAGGAACTGTTTTGATTGTTTCATGTCGTATGTTTTAAACTCTTAATGACATATTAAACAGTGACATAACATCTTCCTCCCTTGTATCGTTGTTCTTTGTGGCAGGTCTGTGGCAGCCTTCGATCTGAGCCCTGCACCCCTCTGCAGTGTGATGGAGGTGACTTGTGTCCACCAGAAAGTGCATCTACCTGTGAAAAAGGGAAGAAGTGCATTGGTGCTCTGCCTTTGAGCAAACAGGCCAGAACTGATGCTCAAGACGTCAAAGAGCGATTGGACAGACTGACCAAGAAGATCACGGAGGCTTCAGAGATGGTATGTAAATGTCACCATACATGGATTGAACTCGAATGTCTCTGGAATCCACTCACTCAGAGATTTATTTAATGATGTCCAGCTCCAGGACACACAGGATAAGACCAACCAGGTGAGAGACTCTGCAGGGAAACTCAACATCAGGGTGAAAAAGACCAGAGACGAGCTGGAAGGAGACTTGGCAGAGACCCGCAACGTGGTGAAAGAGCTCAAAGACTTCCTGTCAGGTAAGAGTCGCCAGCATAGGTGCATAGAGTGGATTTTGGCCATTTTTCAATTTTGATTTTGTACAGTTCTTATTTTCATTTGACCTAAAAACACCCAAAAATAGGAAATCTCAGTTGAAAGAACCACTTTTATAATTAAAAATTAACATTTAAATTAAAATAATAAACTTACATTTAGCTATTTACATGTTTACATATACAACTACTACAGCTATATATATATATATATATATATATATATATATATATATATATATATATACACCAAGATAGAACTGTTACAACTATATACAATGTTTAGAACAACAATCACAGTCTGGTGTCACATGATCCCATTAATCTGATTGGTTGATGTTATTGACTTTTACGGGTTAGTTTCAGTTTTGTGAGTAGATTTATTTACAGTTGCATTTAGTTGTAGGTAATGTTATGAAAATGTGATTTATAGGAGCTGAAAATGGTTAATGATGTATAAGGATTATTTATCAAAAGTCCCACGTTGTGCAAAGTTTTTATCCATGTGTTAAATGAACTGTTAACACTAATGGAGGAAACTAAAACAAAGCTCATTTGACCTGATATTTCGTTTAATTTTAGTTCACCTTATTTTACTTTACTTGATTTTTAATGCATTATTGCTGTTTTGTTTTTTCATATTCAGTGCATGTTTTTGTTTTGTCCTCCTCAGACCCTTTGTCCAACCTGAGCCACATCCAGGACGTCAGTGACTGGATCCTGAAGGCCAAGTTGCCTCTGAATGTGGCTGACCTGAAGGAGAAGCTGGAGCAGCTGAAAGACCTGGCCACCGGTCTGCCCGACAGCACAGCGGTCCTGAAGGAGGCGGAGCCACAGCTGGAGGCGGCCCGGAAGCTTCTGCAGGAAGCCCAGGAGGCACGGTGGGTAACCGAGGGGTGGGAACAGGATGAGAGGGGTATGGTCTAATGATTGTTGAACTACAGTCACATGTTCAGTGTTCAGCACAGTTTCTGGACCTCCTTAAACACAGGTATCAAACATAAGGTCCAAAATTGGTCACTAAAGAGTCCAATCCTTTCGATGGTATGAATGTGTGAAATGCAAAAATGACACTGAACATATTAATAATCAATAATGTTTAAATCATTATAGTTAATGTTTCACATATAGACCAATGTAATCTCATGTAAAATAATAATATAATAACCTATAAATGGTGATAATTACAAACGTTTCTATTTTTCATATATTTTAGTGTAAAAAGTTGTAAATTTACATGAATTTCTTTACATTTACATACTGTCCTTTAACAAAAAATGTGAAAAACATGAACAAATATGAACAACCTGATATGCTTAAAGAAAACAAGCACAGTTTTAGCAATATTATGCCTTAGTTTAATATTTTCATTCATTCATTTATTCTGCAATAATTCACCTTTGACATTGCATAACATTTTAGGAATGTCTGAAAAGTATGTTATTTTTTTACTATTTCAACCTGTTTTAGATCAAATCAGTCTGTATTTGACCCATCAACTGAAATCAGTTTGACAGCCCTGGTTTTAAACGGCTGTTGAATTCTAGAGACTGCTCACTTTAGTCTTGTTAAACATGTAAGGATGAGTAATCACTGTCCCCTTGTGACCAATATTTGTAACAACAGGTGAAATACAGGCAGGAAGTGGAACTGAATAATAATTGGATCACCGACAATGAGAACAAGTGAACAAAAAGCACATTGACTTGTTTTTAACACCTTTAAACTGTTTTTGTGTAAATGAACAAATGCATTAATGTCCAAACCCTCCTCGTCCTCTTGAGACAAACAGATCTGTGTTTTCAGAGCTGAACCTCAATGTAAAGGTCATACACTTTGCTTGTTTCCAGGGATACAGCAGAGGCTGTGAAGACTAACGTGGACAAGGTAGAGGCCGAGCTCAGGCCATTGGAGAAGTCCCTCTCAGACATGGAGGACAAACTGCAGGACAGCATGGACCTCATAGACCTCCTGAACCAGAACCTGACCCAGGTGGGAGGGGGAGGAGTCAAATACACAGACCCCACCATGGTGAAGTGGACTGAGAATAAACATGGTTGTACTTGTTCAGGTCCAGGAACAGCTGATTCCAGCTGAGGAGGCTTTGGATGACGTGTCCAAGCTGATGAAGCCGATGAAATCACAGATGGACGAGCTCAAAGACCTGCTGCAGAGAGGTGGTCAGTTGGCCCAGGGCGCCCTGGACGATTCCAACAAAGCGGAGGACGAGGCGGCCGCTGCAGAGCAGGTACAGACCAGACCTGGTCCTGAAGGTCCACCGGTCCATGTGCTGCTCCAGGATCTGTGTAACCTAAATGTTCTCATGTGTGCAGGACCTGAAAGCTCTGGAGAAGGAGCTGCAACGTCTGAAAGATGAAGCTGGTCCTGGTGATGGAGCAGGTCCCGGAGGGGAGGCAGGGGGGATCGCAGATCGTGTGGCGAAGCTGCATCAGGACGCAGGAGCTTTGGCCAATATTACAGAGAACATGCTGAAGGCACTGGAAGGTAAAACATACAACAACCTACGCACAAATGCAGGCGTTTCATATGAATGTCTGTTTAATATTTGTGACTCTCCAGCACAAAACCAGTCACTTGGGTCAAATTTCAGAAATTAAGATTTTATATTTATCGGAAAGCTTATTAAAAATGCTTGTGTGACACTAATTCAACCAATCAGAGGCCGTTTTTCAACATCAGCCCAGTGACAAGGGACTTTGTTTACTGGAGAAGGCTTTGTTCTGAGGCCTCCCATTGGTTCAAATATATAATGAGGCAGATTTCTATTTAAGGGTTGTCTTGGGGGAATCCTGATCTTTCCAACAGTACCAAACATGACGGAGAAATACCTAACGTGAGTGTGAAGGATAGCTGTGTTTTGAGCCGATTTTTCTTTATTTTAGACTTAATTACTGTCAGAGTCAGTTGTCATGATTTGAAGCACTCATAGTTAGAAGTGTTCAGGAGACATTTTACTTGGATTTTATGCATACATTTCAAATTCGATAATTTTGACCCATATAACGTATGGGATAAACAAATGGAAAAAGAGGCCTCATCATGTGAAGAGATGGAAAGAAATGCAACATCAATATTCAACGTCAAGTCTTTTTTTCCACTACATTATCCAGCCGTGTACGGTCATCCTAATAAGGTTCAATGCTTACTTGATTTTTAATTCCTAGTTCTGCGCCTTCCGACTGGTTTTGTGCTGGAGGGTCACATTTGGGCTATGGATCTTTGATTTTCTCTCTAGATATTTTATTGTCTACCTTTAGTGGTTGACATGCACTCCAGAAATAAACTTTTTTTCATTTATTTTGCTTTTGATCAAAACCACCACAAAAATGTTTGGTGTTTCTATTTCATTTCCATGGGTTCGCGCTCTCTCTATTCGGTCAAAGTTCAAAGTTGCTGTTCTTTCCCCCAGGAGGTGGAGTCTCATTACCTTTAAACCAATGACATCATTGCAACTTCGATCTAGTGTACATTTATGTTATGACTTCAAATCCCATATTAGTCCCTGAATAAGCAGGAGGGGCAAAGCATAGTGCATCCAGGTGTGGGTATTGGTAAGCTCCGCCTACTTTTCCCCAGCTGTTTTTAATTAGAAAACAATTGTTCACTGAAAAACTAGTTCTGTTTAACTACTTAATTAGATGCATGTTTAATTCTGAACTTGTGTGGGTGTTTGTATCATCAGCTGTTAAATGTGCATCAGTAAAAGTCAGACTTCACTGTCTCTTCTTTAGGTAAAGCAGATTCCCTAAGGTCGCTCCAGGACCAGGTCGTCCAAAAGTCTACCAGACTACAAGGACTCGACGCCAAACTCAAAGACCTTCTCGACAAACTTCGAAGTAAAGCATCCGAATTACAGTCTTGCCAAGGTTAAGATCAGAGGTCAAACATCCACGCTGTCTCCTTGCCATCGCACACGCATTTGGAATCATTGCATCACATTCATTCTACTTTCACCACAGGAGCAGGGCTCAGTGTTTGCATTATTTATTTTCATTGTTTTCATTTCTTGTATGTGCAGAATCCACAGTATTTAATAAAAGTGTTAATACAGTAGTTTGACTGGTGTCGGATGATAATGAACAGGATAATGGGCACAGCAGGTGGAAACTCAACACAAGCAACAAAACTGGTCACTAAACACCGTTAATATGGAGGAGATGATACAAAAAAAAGAGTTGAATATGGGTTCATCTAGCACTTTGTGGCACTTGATAAGTTCTGTTGAATTAGCATTAGCAGCTGGTTTATGTACATGACAGAACAGTTGTGATAAATCCATCTCAAAACAAATAATCTCATCAGTATAAAGAACATTCTCCTTTCGGCATCACATCTTGTGAAACAAACAAAATAACATGACAAAAAAACAAGTCAAAAAAAAAAAAAAATCCAAAGTGTTCAAACAGAACATTAATCTGAATATTACACCCAATCCAGATCAAATGGACAGAAAACAAAAGAGCCGACCTCTGACCTCTATGTCATAATAATAATTAAAAATACATGAACATCTGAATAAAATAAACACATTCAGAGGAATTCATGACGGCAATGACTCAGTCCTTATATTTTATCACAGGGATGTCAAACATACGGCCCAGGGACCAAAAGCGCCCAATCTCTCGCACAGGAGATACTGGATCTCAAAGGTGTCAAACTCATTTTAGTTCAGGTTCCACATTCAATATGATCTTAGTGTATTAACATAATAACCTACAAATAATGACAACTACAAATATATATATATATATATATATATATATATATATATATATATATATATATATATATATATATATATATATATATATATATATATATATTTATATTTAGCAAATGTCTTGTGTTTGTAGATCCACTGTGATCTGTAAGTTATAATGTACATGTTGAAATGATAAATTGAGGCGGAATATTGTTAAAATTGCAAATATTTTTGTAAAGAAATTTCAGGTTATTCACATTTTCAGAATGGAATTATTGATTTTTCACCAAAAAAATAAATATTTTTAATAAAATTATTATTTCTAGGTTATTCTGTTATTACTTTACTGGTCCGACACAGTTTAGATCATGTTGGCTTGTATATGGAAGCTGAATGTCCCTGTTTTATTGTATTTCCTGCATGAGAAACAGACGGCATTCACAGTGACAGACAGTGATTTCTGCAGATAAACACTCTGGCTGCCATTGCGAAGCATCACAGCAGGTGAACAGATGGCAACATCTGGAAGAGAAAGAAAGCACACTAAGTTAGAAATGAATCAAAAGTGAAGACCATATGACTCTGACTTTAATGCATAAAGATCCAGAGCTATGTCTGTGGCATTTTAAAATTAATGTTCCTGTGTTTTAACGTGTCTTGAGTGATTTCTCGCCATTTATTATATTACCCTCCGTATTTTTCACCTTTCCAGCATGAATCATGTATGTTCCAATTTGATCCACTGAGCTCAGAATAAAGTTGATGTTTATTTTACCAAACAGACAAAAGTGAAGAAAATGTGACTTTTACAACAAAATCTTATCATTAACTGAACATGAACATAAACCAAGTGTCTCCTTTCACCGTCATTGGGGTTTCTTTATTTTTTTCTTCATTTTCATTTGGTTTGTGACTAATTTTGTTCTTGCTGCTTTTTTATTAATTCATTTTATGAATTACTTTGTTTTTGTTATTTTGTAAGTTTTCTTATTTGATTTCACTAATTTTGTTAACTTATACTTGTTTATCAGTGTTGTCTGTTAATTTTTTTGGTGAATTTTGTTCAGTTTTTGGCTTATTTTGTTTATTTTTTTCCCCATTTTTATGAATTTTGTCCACTGACATTAATCCAACTCCATGAGTTTTAAGGGTGAATCAATGTGGTAGAAGATGACAGTGTTTCCATGGTAACTACAAAGCCTCTTAACGCCAAAATGGGTCATATCTGATGACCATGAAAATCTGACAAACTGCATTTTGCACCAATCATTGACATGTATTCATATGATTCATGGATCAACAGGTATTAAACATTTGACATTAATAGATACTTTTGGGTCTTTATGGGTTCAACTCTGACTCTTTACCTGGATCAGATTCTCAGGTGAGACGGTCAATCACATGACAGAACAGACTCCAGATTGGGGGTAGTGGTCCCCTATCTTCCCTCTGAATGAACAAAGACAAAAATGGACTTTAAGACATTGGATGACGACAAACACGGCCACATTCAAACCACAAAAAAAGACATAATCTGAATCAAACTGGACCATAGTTTGGATCAGGGACCAGATATGGGTGTATGGGTCTGGTTTCTGGGCCAGTTGCAGACATTTAACTTTCTGATATCCGACCCATAGAAGTCCTTCTAATCACCAAATGGACATAATATGCACAGTAGTTGATTGTAGAATGATGTTTATTGGTTGAAGTGGGTGTGGTCTATGTCACATGGAGCTCCATATAAGGAACATGTGAATATGAGGGATTTAATCTGATATTTTGTTGATTCTAAATTTAAAAAAAAAATAAGTATTAAAGGCTCCGTCAAGACTGTCAACTTATTTTCAACACCCTGTTGTCTCTGGGTCCTCACCTCTGGGACAGCCTGAACCCCGCCTCGCTCTCTGACTGGAAGGTGTGGATGTCTCTGGACTCCTGTGAAGTCTGGAGGTGTCCCGGTTCACTGTGGAGGGTCCTGAGAGGCGGACAGGGACTTCTGCTGAGGTCTGGGCCACTGAACGGGTTCCCATTGGGGTCCAGGGTCTTGGTCTCCACCGGCTCAGAGTGATTCTGGGAGGAGCACTGAACCACGATGGTGGGCATGTTCAGAGTGGGCGGGCCATCACTGTGGGACAGCTGCATCTTCTTCATGTGATGGATGACTGATGCTGCGTTGAAGGCCCGCTGTGGACGATGAAGATGGACAGATGTTACCGAGGACATTTTTCAGTGTAAATCCTGTCATTTTCTGTATTTCATTTAATGATCACGTAAATGTTCTTTAAATGTCACAGTAAATTTAAAGGTTACTATACTATTAAAACATGAACTGAACATTAACTCAGTGTGTCCATCCACTGTGATTGAGTCTTGATTCTAGTTTTTTTTTTTCTGAATTGTGTTCCAGGTTTAACGTGGTCCAGAATCCACTGACCTTCCATTTGGATTTGGCAAAGTTTCTCTCCATCTGTTCACACACAGACTGGTAGATGTCCAGGTCCTTGGCTGTGTTCCCAGCAATCCTGAAATGAGACAGGATGTGGTTTAATGAGGAGACAGGTTTGATACAAGTGGCTGATGGACTTTGAACCAGGACCAGGACTCACCAAGGGTGTCTCAGAGCCTCTTCGGTGCTAAAGCGCTTTGTTGGGTTCTTCTCCATCATGTTCCTGATAAAGTCTTTGGCTGTGGAGACACAACAGGTCACACATTTAGGCCAAAAATCGACGTGTTTGAGGCTTTGACTGTATTTTGAGATATCTTGCTCAGAGTTCATTTGTCTTTAATTTCTAAACATGTTCTCTGGTGGTTTAACCCTTTCATGCATGAATTATATGAACCTTGGTCAACAACGTTTTTGTTTCTCTTTGAAAAAACTAACTTTTTCATCAAATTTCAACGTGGGTACTATGATTTATTTCGTGAGTCACGTTGACGAACCTAAATAACTTTCTCTTTACTTTGGGAAACCATAAAAATAGTTCCATGCCTGTGTTTGACCTCCATTTAACTAAGTTTAGAGCAGGATTTGTTCATATAACCTCAGAGCTTAACCCAATATAGACCAGAGTATCGACCACCTTCAATGTCCAGTACCTTTGACCTGCTGGAATTAGAGTCAGAACAGAACAGATTAAACCTGAAGAATAAGACCTAGTAACCTCAAAACACCAGGAGCAAGACTCACTGAACATATGAACCCTTTTAGATCCAGTTTAACCCTTTCATTCCTGTACTTAGTGTTTATCTGTTCATCTGTTATATTCATGGCTTTGGGTGTTTTAGTTACGTATCAGCCAGCACAGTGGATGTTGGTGCATCCATCACATACACTGCAGTGATCGACAGATATGGAATATTTGAGGCTAATACCTTTTTTTTTTTAACACCAACCTTAGCAGATGGCTGCAACAGGCTGCTAATATTTCTAAGCTGGTATTTGATTGATTTTTCCCTCTGTTAAATGATAACAAATGTCAGAAAGTCTTCTTTACTCACAATTAGAAAATACAAATTGTGACAGTTAGCTTAATAAATATTATTACATCAACATTTTTTTTTCAGTGTGAGACAGCAGTGTCTCCAAGAACACGGAGGTGCTGTGAACTTTGCTTGTCAGTAATATATAGTATATATATATATGATTTCATAATCACAGGATAAAAAGTTATAATAAAGTGATATAACAGTCAGAGTACTCATAACAGTGATATATAAAAGTAATATGTAATAAAAAAAAATTATTAAGAAAAATAAACTGATGATAACCAACAAAATATGTGGATTAATCCAGTGTCACCTGTGACTCACTAGTGTCTGTATTTACACCGCATATGTAACTGGATAAACCTGATCTACACTAACAGATTTTAGGGGAAATCAATGAAATACTGCTATTAGTGTGTTTTTTGAACACAAAAGTGAGTAACAGCTACTATTAGAATGTGTTAAAATGAGATTTCATAGTTTTCATCATTTTCTGGTATTGGTTTGTTAAATACATATCATAATACATATATTGATTACAGGTAAATTCATGGTATCCAGATACATTTAAGAAACATTTCAAAGAGGAATAAAACACTAGACTAAGATTGTCATAATTAATGCATGAAAGGGTTGTAACACCTTAGAGACAAAACCCTGGACTCAGAGTGAGTTGTGAATGTGTAACAGGTGGAGGTGAAAATGTTTCCTACCGGACTCAGAGATGTTATCCCAAAAAGGGGAGTGGAACGCGTACTCTGCCCTCATGATCTTGGAGAACAGACGAGTTTCATTTTCCTCGAAGAATGGAGGATAACCACTTAACCTGCAATACATGACATCACAGCCAATCAGATGAGGAGGAGAACAGACTGGTACACAACCGTCCAATCAGAAAAGCAAAATCAATGTTGAAAGAAATGAATAAAAAATCACTGAGGCATTTTGGAAACAAAGAGCATTTAGAATAGAATAGAATGTCTTTATTATCATTGTATATGTACAACAAAATTGGAAAATATGAAACCAAACTAGCCAATGCAATGATATATATATAAATATAAAACTATACGATGACATTTGTCATTATTGATGTGTCCCAAATTATAGTTAATTAGTTAATTATATTAGTTAATTATGCTGTGAGGCTAACCTTAGATGAACTAAATAATTTTCCAGCACCATTCATGTTGTAAATGTTTGAATGTACTGTATTTATACTCACAGTATGTACGTGATGACCCCAATGGACCAACAGTCCACGGTTTTACTGTACGGCTTCTGAGCCAAAACCTCTGGAGCTGCAGACGAAAACAAACAGCAGGTTTAGATTTAACCACTTTAAACATCACAATTAATTCAGTAAAAACAAAAAAAAATGAAGATTCAAAGATGAAGAGCCACTGATTCACTGCTCACATTAACCCAATGTCAATGTTTTTATACCTCAACATGAACAAATCTATTTTGTTTCCTTGAAAAAGACGAACCTACAAATATCTGTAAATAATTCAAATCTGACGAGTCATTTTGTTACATTTTTCAGTTACTCTGTTGATTATGGTGCTGACTGTATTTGTATTTTTTATTTAACTCATTCACTCCCAGGTGAATGAGAAGAGAATATTTGCTCAGAATGTAGTCAATATTATATATATATTATACTATATACACTATACTATATTATGTTATAATATATTATAATAAAAGACTAAGACTACATAAGTATGGCACCCATCAAAATAAAGTGTAGACTGTTCATTTGGATTTGAATTGATGCCAAAACATGTCAATGGCAGTGAATGAGTTAATCACGATACACCAGTAAAACGTGCAGTAAAAGGTGAGTTTTAATCCTGTTGCTTTAAGTTCACAGTATTTCATAGTTTTAGCTACACATGATGGAATTGTACAGTGATGTGTTCAATGTCAGCAGAAATAGTTGCCACTGTTCATTCCTCATTGGATCCATGTTTGATTTACTGTCTTTATCTTATTGCATGTTCAGGTGGATTTGTGTTGACCCGTCTGTGAAGAACCAGACTCACCAACATATCCTGGCGTCCCGCACGCCGTCGACATCACGCCGGTCTCCAGCGTCTTAGATAAACCGAAGTCACTGATCATGATCTTGGCGTTTTCATCTGTGTTGTAGTAGAGCAGGTTTTCAGGCTGAGGAAAGAAGTGGAGTTAATGAAACAGAATGAACACAGACCTGGGAGTCCAGTCTGGTCCAGTCCAGTCTGGTCCAGTACAGTCCAGTGTAGTCTGGTCTGGTCCAATCTAGTAATCCAATGCAGTAGTCCAGTCCAGTCCAATGTAGTCTGGTTGTAATCTAGTCTGGTCCAGTCCAGTCCATTGATCCTGTCAAATGGAACTGTTCAGTGTATTCTGGTCCAGTCCAGTCTAGTTATCCTGTCCAGCAGTCTGGTCCAGTCCAGTGCAGTGGGCCTGTCCAGAGTAGTCTGGTTTGGTCTTGTCCAGTTATGTCCAGTGTAGTCCGGTCTGGTCCGATCCAGTTCTGTCCAGTGTAGTCTGGTCTGGTCCAGTCCAGTTCTGTCCAGTGGTCCTGTCCAGTGTAGTCCAGCCTGGTCCAGTCCAGTTCTGTCCAATGTACTCCGGTCTGGTCCAGTCCAGTTCTGTCCATTGTAGGCTGGTCTGGTCCAGTCCAGTGTAATCCTGTGTGGTCTGGTCCAATGTAGTCCAGTCCAGTCCGGTGTAGTCTGGTCTGGTCCAGTGTGGTCCAGTCCAGTTCAGTTAAATCCGGTGTGGTCTGGTCCAGTGTAGTCCAGTCCAGTTCTGTCCAGTATAGTCTGGTCCAGTCCAGTGTAATCTGATGTGGTCTGGTCCAGTGTAGTCCAGTCCAGTTCTGGCCAGTATAGTCTGGTCCAGTCCAGTGTAATCTGATGTGGTCTGGTCCAGTGTAGTTCAGTCCAGTTCTGTCCAGTATAGTCTGGTCCAGTCCAGTGTAATCTGATGTGGTCTGGTCCAGTGTAGTCCAGTCCAGTTCTGTCCAGTATAGTCTGGTCCAGTCCAGTGTAATCTGATGTGGTCTGGTCCAGTGTAGTCCAGTCCAGTTCTGGCCAGTATAGTCTGGTCCAGTCCAGTGTAATCTGATGTGGTCTGGTCCAGTGTAGTCCAGTCCAGTTCTGTCCAGTATAGTCTGGTCCAGTCCAGTGTAATCTGATGTGGTCTGGTCCAGTGTAGTCCAGTCCAGTTCTGGCCAGTATAGTCTGGTCCAGTCCAGTGTAATCTGATGTGTTCTGGCCCAGTGTAGTCCAGTCCAGTTCTGGCCAGTATAGTCTGGTCCAGTCCAGTGTAATCTGATGTGTTCTGGTCCAGTGTAGTTCAGTCCAGTTCTGTCCAGTGTACTCTGGTCCAGTCCAGTCCAGTTGTCTCCGTACCTTCAGGTCTCTGTGGACGATGCTGTTCTCATGCAGGTATGCCACAGCTTCAAGCACCTGTTTTATGACGGTGCTGGCGTCCTTCTCTGTGTAAACACCTTTACTGAGGATACGGTCGAACAGCTCACCACCCGACACCCTGAAAACATAAACAAATAACATAAACAAACATAAACAAACATAAAAATAAAAACAAACATGTTTCGTTCTTTTCCTTTTTTCCATTTTCATCATATATTTTTTCCTTTTATTGATTAACTTCTTCATCTTTTGTTTGTTGCTTCTTTTTTTTTTTTTAATTTTTGGTAAATGTTTTCATTCCTTTTTGGGGGTTGATTATTTCATTTATTTTGGTTACAACTTTGTTTCTTTTTGTTCATTTATTGATGATTTTGTTCAGTTTTTGTCTATTTTGTTGATATGTTGCTGATTTTGTTCATTTTGTGGTCGCTTTACAATTTCTTCCTTTTTTTGGTTATGTTATATTTATATAGTTCTAATATTTATGTTATTTTATTGATTTTCACATCTATTTTCTTTACCATTTTCTTTTTTTTCCCTCTCTTTTTTTCTTTTTTCACTTTTAGCCATTTTGGGGGCTTTTCATCACTGTTATCAAAAATCTTTTTTGATTATCTTCAGTTTTTGTTCACTTCATTAATGTTTTTGTTCGTTACATACATTCATGTTTTATTTTCATTTTGATTTAACATAGATAACATGAACACAATCAATTCCATTATCATTCTTTTTCAAATGTTCCTCTTATTCTTTATTTCTGTAGCTGATGGACATAATACTGGTTTATGATGTTAACATGTAAATGGTCGACTTCATTTTTGAGATTTCCTTAACCTTTTAACTCCTGATACTTTAGCAATTCCACAGTAAAAATAAAATAAGTTAAAATAAGCAATAAAAACTGCCAAAGTGATCCGTAAAATGAACAAAAATTAATATTTAACTAACACAATAATATGTAACATGAACAAAGTAAGACACTAACAGAACACAATTGACAAAAAAAAATAAAATAAAGAAACAAAACATAGAAAAACTAAACCAAAAAAAATCAACAGAAACTAATAAATATTCACAAAATAACAAATAACACGAAAAAAATGCAGTTTTAGTTTGGGCTTTTTCTTTTTCTAAATCAGTTTCTTTTTTACACCTGTACATCAGTTCCATTAACAAAATTATCAATAAAATAACACAAAAAAAACTAGAATTTTTCTGAATTTTTAAACTAAACCATCCATTCAGAACGCGTCAGTGCTGACGCATCAGGGGTCAAAGGGTTAAAGAGAGAACCTGCAGATATTTATTTTATCTAATTGTATTTTTTTTCAACTGTAATACAACTTTATTTATTCTTATTTTATCTCATTCAATTATTTAATCCTATTTATTAATTTCCATCTATTATTTTTAATACCATAATACTAAACACTCTTTCAGTTCTCTATATCCTGTGCAATACTGAATATTTTCTGCAGCTGTTGATGTATTTTAATTTAAATCTACTTACAGCTGCATGACCAGGTAATAATGCGTCCGAGTCTCATAGAAATCCTCCAGTCCCACGACGTTATCATGTTTTATCCTGTTGTAATTAAAACACACACAAAACACTTTCATGAATAAAACTGTCTGTGTGTATGTGGTTCATTAACCCTTTAATCCTCGTTGTGTTTTACCTTCGCAGGACATTGACTTCATTTTCCAGGTTACTGTGAGCCAGGTATTTCTTTTTCAGACACTTGAGGGCGTACAGTTTCCCTGTGGTTTTCTCTCGGACCATGAAAACCTCGGAGAAGGATCCGCTGAACCAACAGAAACACAACACAAGAGTCAACATCCACGGTAAAAAATCTCATTTTAAAGAAGTAACAACAAAGTGAATCATGTTGAGAACAGAATCTCCTCAATAATAGGATCACATAAGACAGTGATATTCAACAAAAGCAACAAAAACTGAAGATAATCACCTAAAAAGGAACAGAGTAATATAAATTACATGAAAATAATAAGCATAAATAATAAATTGAACTAAATCCTATTAAAATAAGCAATAAACTGAAATAAACTTTACTAAATAATCAACAAAATTAATACAGAATCCTTTTAAATTAACCATATGATCAAGAAAAGGAAAAAAAGAACAATATTACCAAAATAATGAATCAAATTAATAAAAAGAAAAATGAACAAAGTCATTTTAAACAAAACTGGTTAAAACATAAAACAGAATAACCAAGATAAAACCATGACCGACAAAATGCCCAACAAACTGAACAAAATAACCAGTAAAAGGGAATAAAATGGACAAAATAAAACTGATAAAAATTAGCAGAAGAATAAACAAGCGAACTAAAAATAGACAAAATAATAATAATAATATATACATTAACAAAATAACGAATAAAATGAGGGAAAAAATGAACAAATAAGATATCAACAAAATAATCAAGATCAAATGACCAATGATTGATAAACACTGACAAAAAAATTATTTGAACACACATATATATATATATATAAGAAAAAGAGTCAGTCTGGAACACAAACATAGACTATATATTTAATAAAACATTTACTTTTATTTATAAAATCAGACCTGATTCAGTAAAATGAACAAAGTTTATATGGAAGAAATAGAACGTATTGAATAGAAGAGAAGATACAGAAGGAGGTGGATTTAAACCCATTAATCCATAGATTAATAGGATTAACTGACACTACTGGACGTTTTAAAAACTCAGCACAACTTGGCTGTGATCGATGGACCATTTTAGAATCCTAACAATTTACAGACTAAAAATAGATTTAAAGAAATGTAAACAAGTAAAGAAAGAAACAATAACATGTAAACTTCGATGGAGACTGATTATGTCCAAAACATAAAAATATAATTGATGAAGGATGTTTGCATGGAGTTACCAAATCTGTGAATATTTTACATTATTTCATAAAAATTATTTATTTATTTTATATTCTTTCTTTCTTTTTATATTTGTACTTTTTGAATGTAATTTATTTAATCTATTTATTTATCTTCCTTTCTTTTTAACTGTTTTTTTTTTCATTTAATGTTATTTATTTTCTATTCCATCCATTTTGTCTGGATAATTCCTTAATTTAAAGTTTTATATTTAATTTCACTGATATAATAGATGAACGTTAGTTTTTATATATTATATATATATAAGAGAGAAGTTGTATTGTATTCAGTTTGATTAGATCCAGAATGTGAATTTAGTTAAAACTGTGTTTTATACTGGTTTTAATCCATTTTTGTCATTTTCATCACCTTCTTTAATTAGTTTTTACTAATTTTTCATTTTCTGTTTGTAATAAATTCAGTGATGGTGATCGGTTTCTGATCGGACCGTGTCCCGGGTGTTTGTTTTATGTATTTTCCTAACGAATTTCTGTGACTAAATTAAAAGAGTCAGTAGCTAAAGCATCCATGTTCAGATTGGAACCACTGTGGACTGGTCCAGATCTGTTCCCCGAATCAGATCCAGATCCCCTGGGTCTGATCCAGACCTCTTATCTGGGTCTGATCCACACATCACTGACCCAGACAGACCAGATGCTCCTTCTACCTCAGGTTTTGGCATCAGTCAGAACAGATGAAACAGCCATTATTTCATTAAACCTGTTCCCTCGATCCCATCTAGACCCATTCCCTGGATCTGACCCAGACCTGATTCATTATTAGTCTAATCCAGACCAGTTCCCTGGGTCCCAACCAGACCATATTCCAAGTGAATCAATCGGAGATCAGCTAATTTTATTACAAGTATCTTTTTTTTTTTTACTCTTTCTAATATCCTTAACATTTTTTTGGATCTAAAAGCTGAAAAATATTGTGAGCACTGCTTTAACCCATAGAGACCTAGAGATATTTTTGTGTCAGTCACCAAATGGTCCTCTTCATATAACATTTCCTAAGTGATTTATCAGTATTTATTATCATATTATCCTGTGTTTTTTTATGTGAATTATGTAGTTTTCTATATTTAATCCACAGCTCATGTAGATGTTCAGTAAAGTTCAAAATTAAGTCAATCAATCAAATTGTATTTATATAGCATCAAATCAATCATTGTTCTCTTGTTACCCTCTACATACAGTATATGATCAATACCAGACTGACAAACTGAAATACAGAAACCCAACAAAATCCTCAAATAAATAATATAATATAATATAATATAATATAATATAATATAATATAATATAATATAATATAATATAATATAATATAATATAATATAATATAATATAATATAATATAATATAATATAATATAATATAATATAAAACCAAGTGTCTCCATCTATTGTCATTCATCAAACTTTTGTGGCTCATTTATTCATGTTAGTAATGTGGTTATTTATTATACATTTCTGTTTATTTCATTCATTGCTTTGGTTGTTTATGTTTAAAGGGTTTTTACTAAGTTGTTGAATGGATGTTCTAACGTGTGTGTCTCTAATTCCATCCTTAAACTCCAGGTCCATGTGCGTTCCCATGTCCTCATCTATATGTCCAGTTGTTGTCACTGTTATAGTCACTGAGGCTTTAATCCTATAAAGAAGTGGTGCTAGGATGTTCTGCTGCTCGCTGCTGACGTCACGGCTCATTCACATCGACAGACAGGCAGCGTCTAAGCAGCTTTTAAGACTCCAACTCCTTCCCTGGTTGTGGGTCAACGCATGGCCGATCCGCCACCAGTCTGCCACAGGTGAAGTAAGTATGCTATGCTCTTAGGTCATTTGTAGAAACAGGAGAGCCCATATTTCCCATCATCGTGTTTCCATCATGAAATCTGAGTTTGCTATTAAAAATATACTTTGTCCACACATAAACTGAGGTTAAACATGTCAGTTCAGATTATTTATAACAGTATCATATATATATATATATATATATATATATATATATATATATATATATATATTAAAAAAAATTATCATAATAGTCACAACAGAAATCAGATCAGTGTTCATTTCCATGTAAAAGGCTGATCTTTGGTCCTGAAAGTTGATGAAACCGGATGAAAAATTACATTTAAAAAATACCAAAATGAAGTTCAGCTAAATAGAATGAGCTCAGTCTGAAAATGCTGAATATTTGAACCATGAAATTGAGTGAAAATTCTATATTATGATCTTCATATTTATCTTGATACTGTTAGTGTGATATTATTTATCACACTAACAGACTCCTTCAAAGTAAAATGCACTGAGCATGAGCAGAAACGTACAGGTATATTTTCAGTGAAGGTGTAAGTATGTTGTTTTTAGTCTTGTGTGGTGAATGTAAAGGCAGTGTTGGCAATGTGATTAAAACCTGTGGCCTCTCATCTCTGCGCCATGAATGGATCAGACTTAGGCGCTCCATTGATAAAAGCTCTGTGTGACTGTGATTGGAGGATTATCTGGATTCAGACTTAGAACAGACGATGCTTTTATATGAAACAATCTATGTTTTTCACTGTAAGTGCATAGTAAGCACAGAACAGTCTTGTCAGAATCTCTCATGCAGTTTTTCAACTTTTTAAAAACTTTCAACTTTTTTTTTTTTTTTTTTACAATATTCTATATAACATTTGCATTTTTTTTTTCATCCTGGCATATGTCAACAAGAAAAGCACTGGGACAGCGCATACCTCCACCAATATTATATATTGAGTTAGAACCATTTCTGTCAAAACCAGCCCTATCCACCAATAGTAAATAATCCTTAAAAAAAAAATGTTGGATCCAAACAGTGATCTGGATACCCCCCAAAATCTAATCACTTGTTGCTTTTGTCATTCTGGACATTCTGTGAAAATGTTGTTGAAATCCATCAATAATTTTTGGAGTTATATTACAACAGACAGACGGACAAACTAACGAACCCCAATGATTACATAGTCTTCGTTGGTGGAGGTAATGATGAACACCAAGACTGGTTAATATACATCATTATTTTTTGTGGTAGATAAATTGTGTATTTTCTATTCACTTGGTAGAAGGATGTTATTGTAGGAATTTAACATTATGTGATGATTGACAATGTGATGATTTTAGTGGATGGGTCAGAATTTTAAAAATCATATAAAAATGACACATTTTTCAGTTCCATTTTAATTGCGCATAATATGCTCACCTGGATACCCTATCATTAAACAACAGTTGGGTCATCATCATCATCGTGGCTTATATAGAAAGATGAGGCTAAGCCCTTTCTGCAATGCATCATGGGAGCTAAGATCAGCAAATCTGTTATCGACTTCTTAAAGGGGTCATATTTTGCTAAACTCACTTTTGTTCTTCTTTGGTTCATTTATTTGTGTATTTGGACCCTAATAGTTTATACACTTTGAATTTGAATCCTCCAATTGCTGTGAAAATATCTTTATATGAATTTGGGTAAAAAATCATGTGGATTTCTACAACTTATTTTACTTCCTGCTTTATTTTTTATTTTTTTACATCTATAACTAGTTACGTCATGACATTTGATGACGAAAATGTCTCAATTATGACAGTTGTTTCTCAGCAGCCGTTGTAGTCCATGCTGAAAATAGGTGTGAAGTGGCTCATATGCATTTAAAGGACCAGCGCCCAGAATGACCTTTCACATGTCATTACTCAGAAATAAGGTTGAAAATGGATGTGTTGAGTTCAATTACTGAAGCACTCACACCCAAACACAACATAGTTTATGTTGACTACAGTTCAAAATGTATATTTCCATGTAAAAAGCAAACTATCACTCCTTCAAATGATTGTTTTACACATTATATGAGTAAATGGTGGAACATCGTGTGTGTCATTTAAGATTCCAATAAATATTTCTTTATAAAAAAAAATTCCCATGATGCCTGGTGGAAAGGGTTAGGCTCCACCTTCCTGCATTCTTCCACAGTTTATGTCCTGTTTCAAAGGCTATTAACCATGTTCATATTTTCAGCTGTAGACAGGGTTCCAGGGTTAAATCTTGGATGTTGATTATTTCTAAATATAATGATTAACAATGCATTAGCCAATCAGTGATCAGTATCAGCGTGTGTTCATGTAAATATAGGATGATTTTTTTTTTCCACATAATGAACTTTTCATTATTTCCAGGCTCAAACTTTCAGCCTTTCTATGAATTCTGTTAAAACGCCAAAGGATAAACACTGTTGCTGTTACTTACGATCCCATCTTCCCCTTGAAGTCGAAAACATCTTTGATGTTAGTGGTGCTTTTCTTCCAGGTGCAGACGATCTCCTTCCGCCCCATCGTGGCTCTGACGTCGCCGTAGACTCCTGAACATAAACATACTTTATTTTACCTGTTTATATATAAGATAAATAAGATCAATTAACATTAAAGGACCTAAAACTAATCTTTATCTATATACTTTCCCTTATAATGTTGAATGACATATCCATGGTCAATATGATATTTTAAATGGCCAGTTTATTAGTGTAATTACATATATAATTATACATATATATATATATATATATATATATATATATATATATATATATATATATATATATATATATATATATATATATATATATATATATATATATATATATATATATATATAAATGTTCCTCTCGCCCCACGTGGGCGGTGTCTCCTTCAGGCTCGGGTCCTCTACCAGAGGCCTGGGAGCCTGAGGGTTCTGTGCAGGATCTTAGCTGTTCCTAGCAATGCGCTCTTTTGTACAGAGATCTCTGATGTTGTTCCTGGTATCTGCTGGAGCCATTCTCCCAGCTTGGGGGTCACTGCCCCTAGTGCTCCGATCACTACTGGTACCACTGTTGCCTTCACACTCCACATTTTCTCTAACTCCTCTTTCAGCCCTTGGTATTTCTCAAGCTTCTCATGTTCTTTCTTTCTGATGTTGCTATCACTGGGGACTGCTACATCTATCACCACCACTGTCTTCTCATGTTTATCCACCACCACTATGTCAGGCTGATTGGCCATCACCATCTTGTCAGTCTGGATCTGGAAGTCCCACAGGATCTTGGCCTTTTTGTTCCCTGTCACCTATGGGGGGTTCTCCCATCTTGACCCTGGGACCTCCAGTCCATACTCTTTACAGATGTTCCTGTACAGTAAGCCCACTACCTGGTTATGCCTCTCCATGTATGCCTTGCCTGCCAGCATCTTACACCCTGCTGTGATGTGCTGGACTGTTTCAGGGGCTTCTCTACACAGCCTACACCTGGGGTCCTGTCTGATGTGGTAGACCCCGGCCTCTATTGCTCTGGTGTTCAGGGCTTGTTCTTGTGCAGCCATGAGTAGCGCCTCTGTGCTGTCTTTTAGTCCAGCCTTTTCCAGCCACTGGTATGTCTTTTCCATATCAGCCACTTCTTCAATTTGTCAATAGTACACGCCATGCAAGGGTTTGTCCCTCCATGATAGCCCCTCTGGTTCCTCAACCTTACTGGGCTTTTAGGCTTTTATACATACATATATATATATATATATATATATATATATATATATATATATATGAAAACTAGTGCTTATGACAAGTTAAAATACATTCTGATCTCACAACATGTTCATTCTGATTTCTATCAAAGAACCTAAATTCAGTAAATTCAGTTGATTTCTTTCCAAAACAAAGAAAAAAGACAAAGACCACTGGTGCATCGAACCAAAGATCAGTGGATTTTACCAGACAGTTGGGAACACAGGTATAAAATACAAAATACAACCAAAAAATAGGAATTAAAATCCAGCACACGAAGGGTTCAGCGATACCATTGTTGCCAGATGTATGATAATTATTGTATACGTACGATAGTTTTGCCCTCTATACGATGTACAATCAATAATGGGAAAAAATCCAAAATATACGATTATTTCCATTCGCTTGCCCAAACATACACCTCTCTCTGACACCAAGAATCATTTGGCATATGTTGCACTCAGGCAACATAAAAGACACACACTACACACAGGACTGCTGCCATGACAACCAACAACATCTGCACAAGTGGGCGTGGCATTGAGTGATGAGGTTGTTGAATTTGTGTCTTTCTAATCGGTTAATTAACGCTTGTTTGTGTTCCTTCACCGGAAAACAAAATCATTCTAGTCTGGTAGTAGCCTTGTGCATTTGCCTTCTTTTTGTGTCATAGTTTACCCAGTAGCTACTACAGCGACATTGTGAATTACTGTTTAAAAATTTGACACAAGATACTTTTCAAAATTAAAATACCACTACAATGGCTACATTGTATGCGTTTTGTTTCTACGATAATTTCTCCCAATACGATAATTTTGAGGTTTTGGTATGACAGTTGCAGATTTCCTATCTGGCCTTGTCACATATGTTTGCAGTTTATTGTGCAATATTGTTGAGTTTAATTTCATTCTAATGGAAGTTTTTTCTTCGATTCTATTGTATTTAGGCTCTTTCTATTCTTTTATTCAGCATTTTTATCCTATATATGCTGTGCACAGTGAGTCTTGAGTTTTAGTTGATTTTTGTGAACTTTTCTCTAGTCCTGAAACACTGTTCTTTAAATCAAGCCTGAAAACATTACTGTTCACTGGAGCGTTTACTTAGATTCTCATTTGTTTTTAAATGTTTTATGTCTCTATTTTAATTGTTTTTTAATGCATCTTAATCATTTTTATTTTCTTATATGTTTTATGTAAAGCACCTTGAATTGTCCTGTACATGAAATATGCTATAGAAATAACTTTGCCTTGCCTTTAAACCCTGAAATATCTCATACACATTGAAGAAGAACATTGAACTATGAACCCAATGAGGAAATACTGAACCTAGAGCAGGGCTGCCAAATATAACATATGCCCCCTGGGCCCAAACCAGCCCACCAAAGGGTCCAAACTGGCCTTTTAGTGCAAACATTACACTGATGATATGAACAGTCAATTGTGTCCAGCTGGTTTTTAATTCAGCTTCTACATTTAGACCAATATGATGTAAAGTAAAATAACAAAATAACAACCTATAAGTAATTTTACTACAAATGTAAAATCATATTACAAAAATATCAGTATTTAGAAACTATCCTTTCACAATAAAATGTGAATAAATATTAACCTGAAATGTATGAAGAAAAATAAGTGTAATTTAAAAATATTCTGCCTGTTACTAAATGTTTTATGATTAATTTCAGATTGTTCACATACATTATAAAAGGAAAGGGGGGTGTGCAATGTCTTAGAGAGTATTTATTTTTAAATTTTTTTGCAAGTCACTGCATTGTTGATATTTATTTATTTATTACTATCATGTATTTTTACTCTTGATTGTATCTTTGATGTTTTATGCTTGTACTCTGAGAATCCTGTTTGCACAGCATTCATATGCACCTGAAGAAGTGTACAAATAACACATAAATCTTAACTTAGCTTACCTTGACTTGTCTTATCTTAACTTATCTCATCTCATCATATCTGAAGTTATCTTAATTTATCTCATCTTAATTTATTTTATCTAGACTGTACATGGTTGTTTGGTTTATTCACATTTTCATAATGTAATTTTACTTTTTTCATAATAAAACATAGAAAATATCAGATTATTGAATGTGCCCCCTAAACTACAATTCCTCTGACGCCCCTGATGTAGAGTCATCGTTTGAATTACTGTTGTAATCTCAGTATTTCCATCATGGGTCAGAGGTGTAAGATGTTCCCCCTGGCACCCTTACATAAACACTTATGTATATGTTCAAGTCTGAGGGCATGAACTAAAGCTCTTTTGTTCCTATCAGTTACATCTGCTTCAAAAAGGAAGCGGATTAACGAGGTAAATAGCAATGGACACTTAATCTGTCTATCCTTCCCTCATGGACCTGGATCTTCTTGGACACTATGTCTGTGTCCGAGGTCATGGAAAGGATTAACAGCTGATTTCCTGATACAGTGACAGCTCATTTCATCATACACATGTATTAATGAAGTTTAAAGGAATATTAACTATAGATCAGGTCCAAACTGCCCCAAACGCAATCTGGATTTAATCTGGATTAATCAAGTCTATTATTTTACATCTGTATAATAAATTATAAAACCAGGCTATTTATTCAGCATTTTTTAATATAATTATTTAATTTAATGTAGTGCTTTTTATGAATTCTAAAATTAAAAGACACAACATTTGAGGTCTATTAATGCATTTGATGCTCCTTTAAGATGTTTACCACAGGATAAAATTAATAAAAAAAATTATTAGATATGTAAAAAATACAAATATAAAAGGTCCAAACTCAGGTCTCTAAAGGCAGGAAAGTTGAAAAATAAAATTTAAGCCACATTAAACACAACCTTTAAACCAGGAGGTTAATTTTAGACAGAGGTTAGAAATATTTCATTACACTCAGCTCAATTTATTATGAATTATACTTATTCATAAGTGAGCAAGTCTTGATCTACATGTAGATAAAGTAGGGAAATATTAATATTAGATAATCTTAGGCTGCACAATATAAGTGTTTTTAACCTAAAATTCAACCAATACAACATCAAACCTGACCAAAACCATATTTCTAAGATATTTAATGCTAATTTAAGATGTTTTCTAAAGACAAAAGGCTTCATTTGACTCCTCTGTGAAAAAAAACTACCACATAACAGAAATCTATGTACAAAGTATAAATGTCATTTTTGTAATAATACAGATGAAAATCTATCTCAATTACAGTAAAACTGCAAAACCAAACCCTTCCTGAAGCATTCAATGACTAAATATTATCCACACAAGATAAGCCATGATTAAAACGATTTCTATGGCATTTAACTCTAGTTTATATAGTTTTCCTCGGCCCACAGAGCAGTAAAAGGATCAATCAACAGGGTTTAGAACCTGTAGTGACTCCAAGTTTGATGAGTCGATTCTGAATGAATGGCTTAAAAGTCTCCTTACCTGGGAGCGGTGCTGAGAAGGCGCGCTGAGGTGTCAGTGGATTCACCTGAGGGATGAGCAGACGATCCACGAAGACATATGATGGGGGCGGGACCTTGCTTGCGGGGCGGGGCTTCACAGTTAGTACATCCTCATCCTCGGCAGTTACTCAACAGGCTGCTTTCACTGAACCTGAATATGGGTCTCACATGGACACAATGCGGTCCGAGGAGCAGAACAGGTGTCACAACACGCTGGTCCTCCAGGAAAAAACAACACAAAAATAATATTTGACAAGAGATTAGGGAAAGGTAATTCTTTCTTTAAAGAAAATTTAAAAAAGAAGTATCGTATTTTTCATTTATAATAACAAGACACATACATAAACAGTTAATTATGTCTCCTTTGACTAATCGAATGTATTTTCAGAAAGGCTGGAGCTTCTTTCTTTCTTTCTTTCTTTCTTTCTTTTTTTCTTTTCCTTCTTTCTTTCTTTCTTTTTTTCTTTCTTTTCCTTCTTTCTTTCTTTCTTTTCTATTTTTTGTTGACGATATATCAAAGGCAAACATCAAGATGGGGTAAAAGAGATCCGCACAAACTATGGGCTCAAAAATATTTTTAATGAACACCACAAAAAAGTAACCTTTCGTCACAAAAGTAGAGCACGGTCATTTACTTAAAAACTAACAAAAAAACCATTTGGCATTTTGTCATTAAACCGTTAACGTCATTTAGTGACCTTTGACCTGACGTAAAGTCATACCCTCACGTCCCTGTGACTTCTGTGTCAAAAGAGTCACGATATATCTATGAAAGGAATAGTCCAGTTAGCTAAAGCTAATGTTAGCTTTACTCTGTAGAAGATATAGTCGGGTTTTTGTCATAATGAAGTGTTTTGTCGGTATGTTTTGTTTAGTTTTTTTTTTTTAAAGTGAGCAGCTCAGTTTTGTTGATAGCGGTGGACATTTTAAGACATTTCTGCGAGTTAACGGTGAGTTAACGTTATCCATCAACATTAGCATATGCTTTCCTTTGTTAACATCACGTGTTCAAACTGGCATTTTAAATGTTAAAACAATTAATGTTATGGAGCATTTGGTAGTTTTGACCAGATTTGAAGTAATTTTTAAAGATTAATAAAAAAAGGAGATAAATATTGATACTACAATAATTGTATAATATTTGTGCAGGTTTATTTTTGGCTACCGTTTTTTGGAATACACGAGGGTTAAGGTATCAAATTTTCTGTGGTTTTCTACAGGACATAATATCAAATTGTTTATTTTAGCATCTTAAGACACTACAAATCCCACAATAAATATGATTCCAAACTAGTATCTAAAATTGGTCACTGTCAAGAAGCTTTTACAATTCACACTGATTAACGGAGTATATTTTCTTTTACATGGATTCTTACATTAATCATATTTGGTTACGTTAATATACACATAAAAGGTAAATTAATAATTATTTGAGCCTAAATTATGTTACTGTTGTTAACTCTTTTTCCAGATCGTCCTCTAAAAGGTCCCATTTAACACATTTATTCACCTTCAGGAGGATTCTTGTTAATTTGTGGTTTGTTTTGTGTGTCTGCAGTGTTTGTAGCATGTGATTGTGGACATAGAGCTCAACGTGACATGTTTAAATTGACCAGCACATGAACGCACTTTAAATCCCTGTGATAAACGGAGTGTATAAGTATATAAGTGGGTTTATATGTGATGACCTCATTATGAAACAATGAGGACGTTCAGCACTCATGAATCCGCTAGCACAAGAAGGAAGTCTTCATTATTTTTTACACTTTGAAGCCCTTATATCCACTTATAATAACATGGAAAAAAGTGGTTTCATTACAATGTGTTTTATCATAGAACAACACTAGACAGTGGTGATGTTCTACACTAACATATTGGCCTTCTAAGGGAAAATTACACAAAAGATGCAATGAAACACAAAATATTCTTTCAAGATACAGCAAACAGTTATAAGAGACACAAGAAAAAAATGATAAAGTAAAGAACTTAACAAAGAAACTAATGTCAGACACAATGAAATAAAGACAAACTTTGTAAAATAGATGTGCATGTGGACACAGATATATATATATATATATATATATATATATATATATATATATATATATATATATATATATATATATATATATATATATATATATATATATATGATGGATAAAGTCTAAATATGTGAACTTGTCTAATTTTCAATTATTGATGATCCTCAAAGCAAATATACTTTGCATCAAAATTTCTGTAAAGGCCCTAGTGATGTGTCTGTTTGGTATGTAAATAAATGATGTGCTGATGATGGAGTCATCTTCCAAATTGTTCACCATGAGGGAAGTGATTTAGGTGGTTAAGCAAGTACACGCTAATGGATTAGTGATAATTAAGCTATCATAGGGGTTGGGGGAATGGGAATGCCACACAGCCTCAGCAGCAACAAACATGGAGTCAACAAGCAATGAAAGAGAGGCAGGTAATCTCAGCTCCATAGAGTAAAAGTCCTGCCATGTATTTGTTACCACTACTCACTAAATCAACCGTTTATTGATGAACACAACTCCTTATCCAGGTAAATGGATAATTTGTGGAATACCTGTGTTAAGTGAACGGGTACAACCAATGCATGGCAGGACTTTTACTCTGTGGAGTTTACCCACATCTGGTTACCAGGTCAGAAGAAATTTAAGGAATTACTGTAAGTCAATGGTCATCTTATAACACGGGGTATATGATGGTGAAAAACAATACTTCGACATCAGTTTCATGGCATTTTAGGAATGTGTCATTGTGTCGGCTTGTCATTGCGTGTAATGAGTGAACGGTAAGGGCACATGCATGTACTGTATGCTTACAACACATGTATGGTAAACCTACACAATAACATTCTGAAAATTCCATGAAACTAATGTGTAAGTATTGTTTTTCACCGTCACATACACAGTGATTCCTTGCATTCCTTCTGACCTGGTAGCAGACACGGTTTCATTGCTTGTTGTCTCTATATTTATTTGCTATGGAGTTCGCATTCACACAATACACTTTGTGACAAATTTTCTCAAAAGGCCCAAGTGACATTTAAGTATAGTATGCAAACAAATGGGCTGCTTGTCATAGAGTCACCTTTGACATTGTTCACTATGAGTGAAGTGATTCAGGTGCAAAAGCATGGAAAGACTAATGGACTAATGACAGTTATAAATATGATATCACTGGGGTTGGACTCATTTGAAGGAAAATTAGCAATGTAAGTCACACACTGCTTCAAAGGTCCGAAAGGTCCAAAGGTCTGATGCTGTGGTTCGCTAGATGCTACATCCATTGTGTTATTGATGGACTTTAGGTGTTGATGGCTCTGATAAGCTCATTATATACAATGAGCTGCTGCAGAACAGTTCTAGGTATGGGCCACAGAGGCTAGTGAAGGATTATTATCATCAGTTTAGGCTTGTCAAAGTCATTCTAATTTAGGTTCCACATTCAATTCAGTGGGATTTAAAATGAAACAAAAAATATTAGGTATATAACTTTGAAATAGAAACTCCACATTTTGGTTTGAATTTTAGTGTGAATTTGTGAAAACACTGATTTTCACAGTCATTTTAGATCAGGTTACACATTCAAACCAATATGATCTAAAGTGGGTCAGACCAGCAAAATATTATCCAAAACAGAACTTTTTGGGTAATCCTGCTGACAAACAGACTTGAATTGAATACCTCCTTGGCAGATAATGACACCTACAAATTCTTCTCTTAGTTTGTATGTAAAAAAAAAGAGGGAAATTACATGAAAATATTAACATTTACAAACTATCCTTTAAAAAAAATGACAACAACCTGAAATGTCTGAAGAAAAGTCAGTGTAATTGTACCAATATTCTTCCTGTTATTTTTCTCAAGACATTTCAGGTGCATGTTAGTCATATTTCTTGAAGGATAGTTTGTAGATGTAAACATTTTTATTATATACTTGTACTTTTTTCAAATTAAATCAAAAGAAGAAACTTTGTAGTTGTCATTACTTATAGGTTATTATCTAATTATTGTATTTAATATCAAATGTAGAACCCATAATAAATGGAGTCTGTTCCCTTTACATTTAATGTCTTCAGTGTAATTTTTTTTAACTTCGGGGCAGACCCTTTATCAGCCAGTTTTTTACTACAGGCCATATGTTTGACATCCAAGGTTTATTCATTCTCTGGTTCAAATACGACCTTTAGGGACCTTCATATGATAAGCTCATGACAGTAGGTACATTTGTTATTAAAGAAATGAACAAGAAGAAACTAAATGTAATAAAAATGACACAAACAAGAGAAGGAAAAGTTCACTCAGACTCCAACACATCAGTAGAAACTGAAGGCATGCATTTTATCTGTTGGAGTTTCAATGTTTTTTACACAGATTTAACACAAGTCCTATCAAACATCACTACCATGAACCTCATTACGGCGAAATAGACATTTATTAGAGTTCAATCTTTTAAAAAAAAATAAATAAATCGCAATTTTTAAAAAAATTTGTTCTCTTTTTGTTAAATTATTTTGTTCTTTTTTATGTTTTCTCTCACTGTTCTCAATTACACCTGTTTTATGAGACATTTGAATCATTTGAGGATTTTTGTTTATTGTTGATTATTTTGTTCATTTTTTTCTTAATTTTATTGATCATTTTGTTTCATGAATTGTGTTCTTCATATACTGACCATTTTGTTTGATTCTTTGGTTGACTTCTTTTGACTATTTTGTTGATTTTAATTTACTTTATTCTTTTTTTCCATTTTAAACTAAATACCCATCGATCATCCTGAATAAGAATTAAAGTCAAATGGTGAATTTACATCAGAGGTCAGTTATAACATCTTTTGTTGAATTATCTCCATGAATATGATGAAGTAAAACCTCTGTGACTCATTTGATCTAATGAAAGTCTAAGTAGTTTGTTCATTATCTGACTTTAGTTGAAGAGCTTTAGACTATAAACTGACTTCTGTTGCCCTCTGCTGCTGTAAATGAGTACTACAATGACAACAGACAACACACACACACACACACACACACACACAC
The DNA here is from genome assembly GCA_020466265.1 of Siphamia tubifer. Lineage (NCBI taxonomy): Eukaryota > Metazoa > Chordata > Actinopteri > Kurtiformes > Apogonidae > Siphamia > Siphamia tubifer. The sequence goes on from CM035787.1 coordinate 44,496,161, forward strand.
ACACACACACACAGGAAACTGTCACAAGTCACGTTTGTTTTTTTTTTTACCTCCACCAAGGAGGTTTTGTTTTTGCTGCCGTTGATTTGTTTATTTGTTTGTTTGTGTGCAACATAACTCAAAAACTTATGGATGGATTTTGATGAAATTTTCAGGTCATGGTCACGGTGGAAATGGGGAAATCAACAAATGATTAGATTTTGGTGGTGGCGTTGGGGGGGTGTCTGCCTTGGCGGATGTCTGTGCTCTCAGTGCTTCTCTAGTTTCCTTTTTTTTTCTGTTGTTAAGTTTTTGTTCCTCTTTGTTCATCAGGCTGCATTTATTATATTATTTACAGACAATTGTTTTTTGATGGCTTTTTAATTCATTTTATTAATACTGTATCAATAGTCTTTTTCCCTTTGTCTTCTCTTTACTATAGTTTCTTCAGTGTTTTTTTGTCATTTTATTTCTATGTTCTCAATCCATTTTACGTGTTTGCATTGTTTTATCTATGTATCAGCTGATCAGTTGTGTGTTAAGTGAGTTAAATATTTGTTAGGTCCCAGTCTACTAAAGCATTTTTCATATATCACCATTTAGATTAACCCTTTACTAAAAAGGATGAACAAACCCTCGTCTTCTTCAATCTTCAGGAGAAATGTCCATATTTGGACTTTTCTGACATTTTATCAAATACATTTTAATAAAAACAACGTATTTCATAATCAGTAATGAAAGTAAAGTCAAAACTTTTCACTGAAAGATCAAGAAAAAAAAAGTGTAATATAATACACTAAACTTTTCAAGTGCAGTACTGCTGATAGACATGAGGGGCAGAGCTCAGGGTATAGGTGGAACTTTAGTTTTTTTTTAACTTCGCAAATATGAGATTTGTAAAGTTACGTTGGTATAATGGTTTGTCTGTCTGTTTGTCTGTGCACATTTCCTCTGTTCACGCTGTAGCGTCGCCACTTCTTGACAGATCGTTCTGAAATTTGGCATATGGGGGGGGGGGTCTGATGTATACAGAGCTGGTGTTGTCCGGTTCTTGCTAATAAATACTGAAAACGAAGCTCACTGAAACCGCTCCTTGTTTTTTATAAACCAGCATAGAGGTAAAATACTTACTTCGACCCTGGAGATTCTGTACGAGAGGACGATGGCAATTTCCCCTGATTTCCTGACTAGGGTCAGTATGACATCAGGAAAGGTTAACACCGGATAAAATGGAACGATTTTCAGCCGAATCAACTCACTACTTCCGGTCTGACGCCATATTGAATTTTCGCGTCAAGGTCACAGCAGAGATTTGCCGTTTTCAACATGTCATCTACATCTTGGAAACTGTTGGTGATTTAACCCTTGTGCGGTCCTTCGGGTCAAAGTGACCCGGTGGCTCACAAATGTACCTTTTCATATGTACTGTATGGTGCCATTGCTTACTACTGAAAACAGTAAAATATCCTTGGGGGGGTGGGGTGATGAGTCTATGGAACTGAACTTTGGAATCTGGGTCTTTAAGACCCAATTGTAGGGTTAACACGGTAATGCATCATAATGATGTATTCGTGATTGGACAAGATCGCACATTTCATATGATTTGTGAAGTTACCACGCTCCACGTAGCCTTCTAGTTTAAGGGTTACTTGTTTTGCATCATTTTGCAGATTCATTCAGTCTTTAACAGAATTGTCTAACAATGCATATCCTTTACTGGTTCATGATGCAATGTTTCAGATAAATTTTTCTATCCTGGTTTTAATTCTGTGTTTTCTTGTTGTTTTCTTATTCTTTGTATCAGATATTGAAAGTGTGTGTATTAATTTGATCACAGGTTGATACCTGATACTAAATGATAAAAGAAAAAACAAACAAACATAAAATGACAAGTTTATAACAAATGTGTGAAATAATAACATTAACAGTGAGAAACAACATATTAAAAACATTCACTAATGTAAAACCTATGAATTCATGATCAGTAAAAAACAGGATGTGAAGTGGAGTTCAATGTGTTTAAGTTCGTCTCTTGTCCCCATCAGACCAAGAGACATTGACCTGGGTCTCTGTCCTCCTGACCAGACATTATGGACTAGAATCTCTGTCCATTATTGAACCAGAAGACAAAGACCCAGGTCTTTGTCCCCCATTAGACCAGGAGATGAGGAACCGGGTCTCTCTCAAGCATCTGACAAGGGCATGTGGACCTGAATCTCTGTCCCCCATCAGACCAGGAGATGTGAACCTGGGTCTCTATCCCCTATTGGACCAGGAGACATGAACCCCGATGTCTGTCCTACAATGAACCAAGAGATGTGGACTCAGGTCTTTGTTGTTCTGAACATGGGATATGGACCTGGGTGTCTGTCCCTCACTGGACCAGGAGATGTGGAACCAGGTCTTCAGTTCTCGTGACCATGAGATGTGGACCCAGATGTCTGTCCCCTACATGGACCTGGGTCTTAGTTTTTTCTTTTCTTAACAGGTGAAGCTCTCGGAGTCCGGACTTGGAGATGTGGACCCGGGTCTCTGTCTCCCCCCGGGTCCGTCTTCGGGCTCCACCAGTCCTTGCAGGTACTTGATGTACCGGATGGCAGCCCGCAGTGTCTCCACCTTGCTGAGCCTCTTGTCGGCGCTGTGACCTGGCAGGTGGTCCCGTAGTTTGGCGTAGCCCTGGTTCACACACTTGACCCGCTGACGCTCACGCTCATTCCTCTTCTGGATGAAGGCAGGTTCAAAGGGACACTCATAGACGCTGAAGTGTCCATGGTGGTGGAAGGGGGGCAGGTAGGGCAGGAGAGGGCCTTTGTAGAACCCTCCCAGACTGGCCCGGTCCACAGGGGGTGGGTACAGGAGAAATGGGACCGGCCCTGATATGGAGTCTGAAGGCTGGTGCTGCAACATGCTGCGGTCCTCACAGCATCCACCAGAGGGTGCTAGACCAAACCGCATACCACCGCCGAAGAACGATGAAGAGAAGGTGGAGCTCATCCTGTGACCTCTGACCTGCTGATCAATATGTGGCCTGACAGACAATGAAGGTACAGGTCATCATCAGCAGAGTCCTGCAGATCTGAGGAGACGCGAACAGAGACAAGGACTAGGATTATGACAGGGTCAGAGACATGGACAGATACATGGACTGGGTCAAATTATTTCTGTTCATTTTAAAGTGTCACTTCTCATCATTTCGATTGCGTTTGAATTTCAGTTTGAATTTCCTTCTGTTCTTTTAACATATTCCAGGTGTCAATAAATGTTTTAGAGACACGAGTCATTTCAGTCGGTTTCATTTCAGGTATTTAAAATTGATGATAAAAAAAAAAAATCTGAATATTTTTCATCTAAATTCTTCAGCCCATGTGAGTTTAACATTTAATCAATATATACTGAACATTATCTGTCCAGGCTGTTGGACCAAAGAGACATGGAGTCATCTAGACCATCAGAAACAGTTGACCTGATTTGGACTCTATGGACATGATCTGGACCCCATGAGCTTCATGGGGACTGTGTGAACCTAATCCAGACCTCCTGGAACTGATCCGGACCCTGTGGACCTGATCCAGATCTAGGTGGGTCCAGATGTAACTGATGCTGTTCTATGCATTGGCTTCACTTTTACCTTTTATCACTTTTCTGTTCTACACTAAATTATGTTGTAACATGTTGTCAAGTTCACACAAGTTATTGGATGATGTATTTACCTACATTACAGAAGCTGAGAAATATTAATGTTGTTTTAAAAAAGAAAAAAAAAGTTTTTCCTTTTAAAATACTTGTATATTTTCACCCAGTTCTCCATTGGAAAATATGACTTCAGAGGGCTTTCATGTGCAGTTTGAGTTCTTTTCCCATAATTATAGTTGCACGTGAAAGCAGCATTTGTCCACAGACATGTTTGATACTCAAATACATGTTTCTTTAACATCTTTAAAACAGAAACAATGACTTCCTTGACTTGTAAAATGTAATGTTACACAAACATTATCTATAAATGATAAATGTACAAACTGGATTAAACATTAGTGTTGTTTCGCTCTAATGACTGAAGTTTGGTCCCAGGAATTACACCAGAACTGAATTAACTTCAACTTGTTGTAATTCAGTTTTAATTAATATTCTAACAAATGTGACACAAACTGATGTCATCACCATTACAGTGAAATAATCTATGATGATGATCAGCAGCATTACACATTAAATAACACAAAAATTACATACAAATATTGATAGAAATGAATAATTATCTGGTTAATTCTATCTGGATGAAGAATAGTAGTAATAATAATATTTTTAAAAAATAATGATGATAATTATGATAGGAGTTATAATAATGATGGTAATAATTAAAGAAACTGCAATAATGATGACACTAATAATAATAAATCTAAGTATCATAATAGCGGCATAATTTCATCAAACAAACATGTATTGGATTTGCATGTATTTCTTTCTGAATTATAAAACATCATTCAAATAAATGAAAATCATTGGAATCTCAGTGGAAATAAGTATAAATAAATCGTCACAGGTAGAAAATAACACATTTGCCTCTAATCCATAAAAAGGTCAATTTGTGAACTGATGTCAGACTTCTATAATTTTGATTAACGTCATTGAGCATTAAAAGATAATTAGATTTTCTGTTTGTGAAATTCTTTGTTTACTTTGATCTTACTGTGATTTGTCTTGTGTATAAAACATGATACAAGAAAGTGTGTTGATCCGTTGATTAATTGGGTGAATTTATCTTTTGCTTAAAGTTAAAACTTTTAATGAAGCAGAAAAAAGTTTGATTTTAGACTTAAAGCCGTGTTTTTGTAAATGTATTTTCTTCATATAAACTTTGACACAAGGTAGTTTTAATGTTAAATCATGATTTAATCAGATGTATGTGTAAAAATTTGCATTGAATGTACTTAAATACATTAATTAAAAAATACGGTAGTTACTATTGACACATTACTGTGGCACAAAATATTGGTTTGTCTATTGCCAAATACTAATCAAATGTTAGTTTGTACCAGAGTCACTCAGGTTTAAGGTGACATGAACTCATTTGACTCTTGTTGCCATAGCATTGTAGTGATGTATGATGTATACTTCAGTTAATTCTTTTGTGCAGGAATTTAACCTGAATCTTCTATGTTACAGTCCAATATGTTAGAGTGAGCTGATTGTTTACTGCAGCAGTCACCCATCCTGGTCCTGGAGGGCCAGTATCGTGCATGTTTTAGATGTACCTGTCTTCCAACACACCTGATTTTAATCATAAGCCTATCATCAAATGCTGCAGAAGCCAACTGTAAGGTGTGCTGGAAGAGGGAAACATCTAAAACATCCAGGATCAAGCTTGGTGATCCCTGGTCTACTGTGTCTCAGGTTGATATATTCGCTATACGGTAGCCTTAGTACTTTTTTGGGATGTAAGTTATCTGTCTAGATGTAATATAACAAGGGTGTTGATTGGCTCTGTGGTAATAGACAAACCTATATGTTGTGCCACAGTAATGTGTCAATAGCACTTTGTTAAAGTACATATGAATCCATTTATTAAAATTAATAAATGAAAGCAGGAGATCAGAAAGATGTTTGATGAAACTCATTTAAAGTGGGTCGAAGTGCTTTTCTCGATGCCTTTAAATTTGACCAGAAAACAGAAAAAGATAAACAAATACATTGGGAAAAAAACTATCAGTGAATAAAATAGGAATATTTGATCATATATAATAATAGTAGAATATTAAACAGTGTTTGGAGAAACCAGTTTTAATTTAAAAAAAATGTTTTCAAAGTGACAGAGGTTAACAATTAAACCACATTCAGAAGGAAAAAAGTGTAAATATTATTTCATTGTAAAAATGAAGTCCTTAAACAAGAGCTTTTGAAATGTCAACTTTAGCTGTTTACTTTAGTGCTATAGAAAAATCACATGTTAATATTAGAAACTTAAAATCCTGTAAATTAATGTGAAATGTGACAAGATAGTGTTAAAGATAATTGAATGTCTTTCAATTCGAGCTAAATATTAATCCTTGAAACTCATGATTAAACATGTTAAGTAAATAGAAAAGAACAAAATAATCAGTGAACATAAGGTTTTAGACAATTGAACATAATCATTAGAATAAAATCTGAAACAGGAAATGATAAAATTACAAACTAAAAACATTGAAAAACCGTTAATAAAGACAGAAATAATTAAAGACATGAACCTGTCCGTCCGTCCGTCTGGCGTCCGTCCGTCCTCCTGTTTCCTCTCCTCTCTGTGATGTGATGAAGAGCTCAGTCTTTACCTGCTTTTACATGCTGAAGCTCCACCCCCACAGGTGTGTGATGGACAGTAAACACACCATGACAGGAAACGTAGATATCCCTAATGAATCTAAGCATCAGTCAATGCTTCAGCCTAGTCTCCACCATCATTTCATCCTGAAACAGAGACTTTTTAACCATGCTTCAGAAAGTTGACGTTTCAGTGTCACGGTGCATTCGGGGAAACTCAGCCACTTGGTTTTTATCTCTGTCGTTAAACATCAAAGATCATGGCAGGAAAAAAATGAGTGTTTGCAGTTTCCTCTTCCTAAATCCTGTGTTTCAGGATGAAAGGCGTGAACGCCACACGCCCTTCCTCTGTCAGTCTGTCATCACACAGAATGTACTGATGACTGTTTACATACAGGTAACCTGAGCCCTGAACGCATCGCACACACCAACACACGACACACACGTAGGTACAGAGCACACAAATGCACCAGAAATATGAACACATGAACACATTGATGGCTGTTTTTGTACAGGTAAACTGAGCCCTGAACGCATCGTGCACATGAAGGAGAAAAAGCACACAAACGCACCAAACATACGAATGCACCACAAATGTGAACATATGAACACATTGATGACTGTTTACATCTAGGTTACCTGAGCCCTAAGCACACTGCATACACCAAAGCACCATGCACACAAAGGCACAGAGCACATGAACGCACCAGAAATATGAATGCATGAATGTACTGATGACTGTTTACATACAGATAACCTGACCCTGAACACAACACACCACACACATGAAGGCATTGATCATCATCATCAACACCTAGGATATGAACACATGAATATACTGATTATTATAAGTAACTGGACCCATGAATGTACCACATATAAATACACATGGTGCACATGCACGCACTGAGAGCACAACTGCATGAACACATAATTGCACTGAGGAGTCTTTACATGGAGGTAACCTAACCCCTGAACGCACCACACACACCAAGAATAAGAACACATGAAGACACTGATTGCTTACACATAGTCAACAACATGAACATATGAACACTGGACCATCCCTCTCAGGATCAGGTCAGTGCTTTTAGTCTTTTGGTGTGATTTAATCGTGACTGAACTGTGTTCATCTGTTCATCAGCTCCTCTCCCATGTCATTTAAATCATTTCACACTGGTTGAATAAACCAGGTGTACCTTAGCGAAGGTCTGCAGTCTCAGAGTGCTTTTCTAGTTTGAAGGATGGTTTGTAAATGTAAACATTTTCATAATGTAATTGAAAGTGAGAGTTTGGAATTGACATTATTTATAGATTATGATGTTACTACCTCTGCCAAGGAGGTATTAATTTTGAGCCCATTTGTTACTTGACAAAATCGAAATTGATCAAGTATGTTGATCGGTAGCATTTGTGTGTGTTTGTCTATTTGTGCTCTAGCAACCACATGTCTGGAGAAAATTGGCTGTAATTTGAAGAGAAGTTTCATCCATGTCACCTGCGGTATGGGATCTATTTTCGCAGATCTAGGTCAAAGGTCAATTTAAATATAAAAAATTGGTCGGTGTCCAGTTGAACAATTTTAATGCGATTGATTCCAAACTTCTTGGATATATATAGATTTGATAAAGGGTTCATCACACTGAATATTAGACTTCAAAGACTTGACCTTCATTGTCGGCGGCCAAGGTTGACCAAATATCGACCATTTATTGTTGGCAATCTAGCGTCGCCAATTCTTGATGGATCGTTCTGAAAATCGGTGTGTACAAGGAAGAAACGGACCAAATTTAAGTTGATTTGATCAAGTATCGTGTTATGCACGCCCTTTAGTTTAATTTTTGTCAGCAGGATTGCGCAAAAAGATCTGAATGGATTTTGATTAAACGTTCAGGAATAATAGACAATGGGTCAAGGAAGAACCCATGAGACTTTGAGCAATGAAGGTCAAAGGTCAAGATCACACTAAAGGTCAACATCTAAAACACATAAGTGGTAATATCTCAGGATTCAGACAAGATAGAATCATGCGTTTTTTTGCATTTACATCGTCTCACCTTCGGACCTCAGATGGGTCAACACCTATGGCTTGGTCACGTCACATGTGAATGAAAAATCGAGCCTTGGTGGAGGTCTGCTGTCTCTGACTGCCTTGTTTGACTTGTGATCATATTCAGGTGTATGTGGAACCTCAACTGAAATGAGTTTCTTGCACATGCATTAAGGCATCATCTTTTCTATGACGTATTTTTTTCAGTGGTGGAAGTTGAAATCAGGGTGACAGTGACATCAAATAAAAATAATGAATACTTCAAATACATTAAAAATAAAACCTGGTTCTAAAGTATAAAAAATGGAGTCAGCGCTGCCACAGACACAAATCTGTTATTCTATGGACTGTTTGGTTGTGACTCTGGTTCTGGTTCTGGGTGTGTACATGTCAGGTCAGACCTGGACTCCGACCTGGACAGGTCTGTCTTGTACCGTCCTCATAAAGTCTCTTGGCATAAGCAGATCCTGCTGTGGAGTCTGAGACCGTCCCAGTGGAAGCCTTCGTCCTCTTCATCCTAATCTCCAGGTCTCTGCAGGAGGAAGCTCCGACACACACTACTGTTTGTTGTGGTTTAATGTGTGTGTGCGTTTGTCACATCAAACGGTGGTGTGAAAAACCCAAACATGCACAGACCTGAACCTGAACCCACTGGATCAGTTCAGTCTGTTCTCAGTTTATTTCAGACCCGGTGGGCGGAGCTTTAATGCACATGTTTGGCCTTAGTTTTATGTGAATTCACCTTCAACACACATCTGTTACTTTATCAGATAAATGTCTCATTATGAAGCTTCTCCTGTGCCTTTCACTTAAAACACTCTTAAAATAAGATTTTTTCACATTCTCCGCTTTTATGCTTTTCTTCACATTTTATCATGTTTTTCTGTTATGATAACATTAAACTATATCAGTGACTAATTGATTTTTCTTAATTTCTTGTAGTTTTTATTCATATTTGTTAGTTTTGGTGAATATTGAATAATGAGTTACTTCGTTATTTTTTGTTCATTTTGTCAACCATTTTGTTTATTTTTGTTAGTTTTGTTGAGTGTTTTGTTTTAGTTTTATTGAAAATTTGTTTATTTGTTAATGATTTTTATTGAAAATTTGAGTCATTTCTGTTTAACATTTTGTTCATTTCTGTTACTTTTGTGATTAAAAAAAATCATTTAGTTTAATATTTTGTTAATTCTTGGTCATTTTATTGAATATTCTGTTAATTTCTGTTACCTTTGTAGAGTATTTTATTAATATTTGTTGGTTTTGCTCACATTTACAAATGAATGATTTTAATAATTCTGTTCAGTTTTCAGTTTTGTTGAATATATATATATATATATATATATATATATATATATATATATATATATATATATATATATATACACACACACAATATATTGCTTTGTTAAATTTCACACATTAGTGCTATGCCAGTTTTTGCACAGTTACTGTCAAGTACTAGTCTTTTCATGTAATCTATAATTTCCATTACAGATGAGTTAAAAGCGTAAAAGCAAACAGCTCTGTGACTACTTTCATAGGGATCTTGACGGCAATGAAGACGCCAACACAGCGTGTCGTAGCTAATTAAAATCTCTTTATTACAATCACATGTACATGGTCATATCCAAAAAACTCACTGTAGTGAAAAGTGTTGTGTGCATTTGAACAAGGGTCAGCAGATGGAGTCGGACCAGTTCCAACAGCAGCAGCAGTGGCGTGTGCTTTTAATTCACATCACATGAGGACAGCAGCTCTATTTTCAGCTCTCTATGTGCCCTTGTGTAACGTAAGCAAAGAGAGTGAAGGAGGGGGCGGGTGGCGAGAAAAAATAAAACCTCTCTTCGTCATCCATTATTCAGCCTGTTTGAGTCACAGCAGAGAGAGGACAAATTTTAAAGGAACACTTTCAATAAATCGTCTCGTCCTTAGTTAAATTTGCCTGCTCTGCCGCGAAAAAATGGAGGGAATGTGAAGTGTTTCACCTCATTCCAATCACATATAGACAAAAATGTATCATATTGAGTGAAAATTGATTGGTAATAGTTAAAATAGACTCGATTACTCATCATTGAGATGATAATTTTGTAATAAGAGTTCAGTGTCCAATAACAGACATGTAAAGTTTTAGATTTCTGTTTTTACATGTCATGAATCGAGGTGAAACATGTAAATCAATTATCCCTTTTTCTAAATCCATTCTCCCCTGGTTATTGAAGCTTTCGGTTCAACATGGCATCATTACATTTGTCCAAATGGATGATAATTTGATGTTTTTTCCAATCAGTCCAGTACAGTCAAATATGAATCCACAGACATTGTCTTATTTTGGATTATGAATGCAACACTGTCATTAGCATAAATCCTCTTAACTCATTAGAAATTTAAAGTGCTTAATGCTTATTTTGTTCAGTAAACTGTATGTACTATATTTGCCCAGTGCAAATCTTGTATAGGTTAATGTTCTACCAGAATACTAAACATTTAATCCTCCAGTACCGCATTTGACAATGCTAAAGGGTGTTCGTTGTGAAGTAACACCCAATTCTGTAGTAATGGCTCTGAAATATCCCAGGGAAGTTAACAGAAAAAAACTAGAAAATTTATTTGAGAACTACATTTACATGATAGCTTTAAGTTGATAAACAAAATTTCAGCATACAATGCTAAGTAACATTACCTAATATAGGTCATAACTATTAGCAAACAGGAAAACACATCTGTCAGTAAACCAACATTACCAGTATATATCAGTGTTTCAAACCTCAAAGTGTTCACAACTACCTAACTTAGTGAGACAAAAGGCAGTATATTTATCATCTTTGTGTGTATTTACCAAAATTACATTTTGCTGATACCAGTGCAATCGTTATCTACTATAGGATATATGTATTATTTAAATTCTAGTACTCTTCGCTTAAACACAGGCTCATTTTGTTTCTTTGCTAGCAGGTGTACATGAGATGGCCTTTGGCAGAAAGTTAAATATTAATTCTATGTCATTTTTTTGTTCTTAAATCAATTGAAAATGCTTTATAAGATAACCAAGACAAAGTTGGTTCATAGTGTGACATTTGAGGCTGAAAAAAAAAATACTTAACACTTTTAAGAAACACTAGTAATGTTTGTCTAAAGACAAAACATTTTTTTCTTTGCTAACAATGGCCTACTTAGCAAGCTAACATTAGTTAGAATCTGAAGTTGGAGGAAGTGAAGGAATTTTATTCATCAAATGTGTTTATATATATATATATATATATATATATATATATATATATATATATATATATATGTATGTATATATGTATATGTATATGTAGCTCTCAGATAATAGTGTTTTACTTGTACTTTAATTTTGACCAACCTCATTTACTTTATACATAAGTAAAACAAATGTTGGCTTAAGAACTGAAAAATAACAAACACTACATTGAAATATTTATCCTTCTGGTGTCTGTCACCCGTTTCATTCAAATACATATTTAAAAACATTAAAAAACAAATATAGAATTTAAGTTACGTAAAAATTAGAAGAAATTGTTGTATGGTCAATGTACATGTTTTGCAGATAATTATGAAAATGACTTCTAAGATGATCAAGTAACATATATTAAATGTTTGCACACTAAATAATAATTTAAAAAAAGTTTAATCAGTGGTTTCCATATTCATACTGTTGTGGTATATTTTTTTGTCGTCTAGATACTTGTCAGGCCTCTGGAGTCATAAGGTTTTACAGTTGCTGACATTGGATGTGATTGTTTCTTGTTTGTTGGATCTGGTATTTTATCATCTTTGACTCTGGTGAAGATGAATAAACAGATGTTAAATCTGTTTTTGTATCAGTGTCAGTGACCCTTCTGGTGCTGTGAGTGTAAAGTTCTACACAATGATAATCTCCACCGTATGTACAACCTCTGATACACATCTACAGAACCTACACCTCCTGACGAAATCAATATGTACATGTCATAATGACACAAAACAACAGTAAATTTCAATTTAGCCATTTCAACAGACAATAATATTCACATTTTGAGTTCACTCTTTCAGAATGGTAAACCAAAGCATTACCAGCTTTTAAAGAAATTTCTTTGAGCATAAAAACTGTTCACATTTGTTTGTAACCATCACAAGAAAATACTGAAATATGTCCAACACAATGACAATAAACTGATTTTTTCCCCTCCATAAATCACTAGGATAGTTTATAAAGAAAACATCAACACGCTGTCATTCTATCTACAGTCGTTCCACTGGCCTTGTCCCATTACTCAAAGGTTTATATAAAAAGCGATGTGCAAAAAGTTGTTTTCACAGGTCCCTCTGGTGGAAAACAGAGTGAAGAGATAATATAATAAATATGTACATAATAACCTTTGCTCTTGGTGTTTTTATGATTACTGTGCACTTGTGGTGACTCGTCACTGTTTGTGCATCAGTAGTATTTAAAATTATATTCATTGGAAACCTGACGTCATCGTCGTAATAAATCTAGCTTGAGGTATTATTGCACATTATCCCGAACTGCAGACCTGGAATCGGCAGATCTCAGCTCTACCAACTCTTAGTGGAATGTCATAAACGCTGATTTTGGATCAGTCTATTTGGACTCTGGATAAATTTGACTTGAGGTGTTTTCTGTTGGTCTTGGTGAATGTGTACGAGCTGTGTCTTGGCAGGTTGACCTCTAAAGAAACAGGAACAGGAAACTGTGAACTACGAAGCATAAACAATGTTTCTGGACAAAATCTAACATTACAACCAAGCTGTTCACAGACAACTTCGGCTGGATGTTTCTGATGCTTAATGTGCAATAAAGATGAAATGCACTGCTCCATGTACCAAAAGAAGTATCAACAGAGATGATTTTTGAAGATAATTAAAACATCCAGTGTTCACGAGAAAAAATGACACTGAAACTGGAATAATAACAAGTCATCATTCCTCAGGCCTAGCACTAGGTGGACTTCGCCTGCTTTTAGTTGCCTTTTTCAATTTATGGAAACAAAGAGGTGGAAATGAGAAAAACTTCAGAAACCTGTGTAACGTCAGCTATGGGAAAGGGGGAGAAGGTGGTGTATGAATAAAATGGACGTGTGTAATAGAAATTGATGCTAAATGCTCCTTTTACAGCCTCATAAACTAACGATGTGGTAATTTACTGCTTTTTGCAACTGGTAAATAAAGAATAACTGAATGAAATTATGATCATTGTTAATAACTGATGTAATCACATACCTTCTGGTTAAGGAATTTGAAGTTGAAGAAGAATGAAGTTATGGTTACAGTTAGAAATGTATCCTCATTATTTTAAAATAAGTATTTCAGGTGTAGTTTCACTGTATGTACATACTGTGCCTGTTTACAAACTGGAAACTACAAAATCAATACACCATAATTTAACATATAGTTAAAGGATAAAATCTGTAGTAGGAGACTGCAAAAAGAAATGAAAATTCAGTGAGTAATTAGGTCTGTATGGACTAATAAGGTGATGTTAAACATGGGCATTTGACAATTAAAGTTACAGGATCCAAACCAATGATTTGATTCTAATGCTGTCATGTTTCTTTTTTGTGTCAGTCTACTTCTCCATTGTACACTAATGTATGAAACACTGCATGAAACTGGAAAATCTTAGATAAAAATGCACAAGTTTCTGCTGTTCAACTCATCATCTTCTATTTGCCTATTTCTGAAACTTAATACAAAACTGTCCTCCTCCTCCTTTGTTTATCAAGACAAATGGGATTTCTCAATACGCTTTGTCTGTTATTCTGTTCTTCCGATTTTGTGAAATGTCATCAGTCAAGGCATAAGTTATGTTCTATTTAAGTTTGTACAAAACAACATGGGGTGAAATTCCTGCATAATGTTCTTGTCTGATCTGTTAAACCAAGGACGGATTTGTTGACTCCTGTGGAAAATATCTCAAGATGCATTTTGAATTTTTGGATTTTGTAAAAAGGATATGTCCCCCTCTCTGTTTGGGAAAAAAACCCAAAAAAAGCATTATGCACATGTTACTTTTTTCAAAAAAAATCTTGGTTTACACGGTCCTGCAAGAACATGCCAAGCCTGTCGATTGCAGTGTGGCAGTGATGCACTAGTCAATGTATAAATGACCCACAACTGACAATTTTTTTAACTAGTCTTCCCGCAACTCGGGCTACAACAAATTGATTTGAAAAGGACGGACCCGCTTCTAAATCCACATTTTTAAAAAGTAGGCATTGGTATTTATGAACATCTAATGACCTAACTCACATACCTGCATTTATTTCTGTGTTAAAATCCGATGTAATTGCTTGTAAATTAATATCTTGAGAAAATAATTTTTGTCCTGCTTCATCATTCAAAAGTTATCAATGTGCAGCATTTCAGCATTGATTCCGGAGCTTCCACTCTCCCAACTTGACTTTCTCTCTTGCTCCCTCCAAACCGTAGGATACATCCGACATTGTATGTCCCCTTCACAGAAATTCACTTAATAAAGCATATTTACCAGGTTGTTTTAATTTTTATCTCAAACGCCAAATGACCCGACCGTAACCCAAATATCATTTAAAATATTTTTTCAATGATCCGCAACTGCGGGTGACCGTGGGCACTCGTTCACTTTGGGTCAGCCCGTGCATCACTGCAGTGTGTTGAGACTTTAGAGTACCATTAACCATTCAGAATCATGGAAAAAATACATTTCCGTCATGTTGCACATGATGTAAATGTAATTCCGTTAGAAACTGTGAAGTCCATCTGAGATCTTGGTTTCCTTCTGTTTACACGCAAACATAAAAATGGAGATTTTCTGAAACGTCTACTTTGACCAGAGCTTTCAGAAACTATTGTTTTCAGTTGGCATGACCATTTTTGTCATGTAAAAGATAGGCACAAACAGAGAAAATTTTCAGTTTGGTCAGATACCTACTTAGCTTTAGTTATCTAATTTCATATCAGATTTACAGAGTTGTGAGGTAACATAAACTCATATTCCTACTATGGAGGTTTTCTACTCTGTTTCTTGCACTGTTTTTTTCCCAACATGATTCACAGCTCATTGTTTCCTGTTCCTGGTCAACAGTTTGGTGAGCATTGCACAAATGAATAACCAGGTCTCCTTTTTCTCCATCTAGTTCCAACCCCTCCCACTGATGAGTGTTTTCACTGTAAACAGAGTGTCTATAAAAGCTGTCCAGGATGTAGTCTGTACCCTGGTCTCTTTGTCTGCATTGCTACAGTTTCGGTGTTCTGTGGCCCTGATGTGAAAGCAGTCATGTGATTGATCAATAGTGCACAGCCTGGACAGTATTGCCCTCCCCCAGGTTTTTATCCTCTAGTCAAAGATCAAATTATGTAAATGTACCTTAAAATGTGGTGTAAGACACATAATGCAAACACTCATCATGCACCGACACATTTAGTCCAGTGCTGTACAGTGGTGACACACACACATAAAGCTATCAGTTGAGGTGAAGTACAGCGATGACGGTGAGGTTTCCAGTCACACGTACATTGGATAAAACTACAACAATTTATAAAATCCTCTTCTGTCTTTCAAAGTTTCATCTCTGTGAGTCCAGTACAAAGACTGGCACATATCGTGTTCTTTACAGAAAACTGCAGTGCCATTTGTTCCAAAGTGGAAACTGTATAAATGGAGAGAGTGAAATTACAGTGTGACTCTTGTTTCATTTTGTCCTCAAACCTCATTCCTAACAGTTATTTCATCTTCTGTGACAGTAAACTGCATATTTGGGTTCTGGACCAAAAAAGACATTAGAGGATGACATCTTGCATTTGAGAGAAAGAGCTTTTTGTCACTTTGTTATATCTATAGACCAACTGATCAACAATGAAAATAATTTCTGGTTGCAGACCCACTGCTATGACTCTTTAACTCATTGTACACCTGCATCTGTAGTAGATCCACAGAGATGAAACTGATGTTTGCAGCAGGATTTCCTGATGCGTTGCCTTCGATTGCAGGTTTCTCCGTGGTGTTGTGCAGTTAGACGGTGGTGACGGTCAGCAGTGAGCTGGGACACAGTATGTCCTCGTGGCTGTCCAGTCTGGTCCCATGGGTCAGAAGCTCCTCCACCGTTGTCCAGTCATCCAGCAGCTTCCGGTTCCTCAGGCGGCTCAACTTCCTCTGGCTCAGCTCCAGCACTGTGTTGCACCGGCCTTCAGCGAATGACCTGCTGTCCAACCCATTACCATCACCCACAGAGGCTCCGCCCCCCACAGCAGCAGTGGTGGAGGTTCCTCCCCTGGCCACAGCCTCCCGTATTGTAGCTGCTCCTCGGGCCATCTGCTGCTGCTGCCTCTGCTCACGGGCCAACAGAAAGTGCTCCCTCCTCTCAGTGCGGCTCCAATAGCGACCCATTAACATGTCGGTGCTGGTTTCCTCGTCAGTGCTCATCCCACTGCGTTCATCCGCCAGCTGAGACGCCCGGTCTCTGAGCAGCTGGTTCCTTGAGATTCTAGATGTGGCGCTGGGTCTGGACATGGGGTTCAGTTTTGGTTGAATACTGGAGCTTGGAATGACATTAGGATTAGGGCTTGAACTGGTATTCATGTGTCCTTTATTTCCTTCCCACCCAACTGCTGAACCAGTGCCTGTAAGTATGAAATATAAATACGTTAGTGAAGTGACAAGAATTGGAAGGATGAAGATTCTCTAAACCCTAGAGTTTTGGTCCAAGTCTTAATATTAAAAGGATAATCAATAGTTATAAGCTAACCCATCAAGACCCACAGCTTCTTCTGTTTCAGTTCTCAAATGAATTATCTTTAAAGTTGTCATTCCATTCTTATTTCATTAATATTGCTGTGTTCACCATTGTCGTTGTATATGCATTCAATAACGTGCGCTGCGTTTACCTGTACTTCCTCATACATATCCATGACACGGTAATGAGGCGTCTTTGATTGGCTCAGACAATGAATGCATGAAGGAACACTCCCCCTTCCCCTCTCACTCTGTGTACGTTTACCATCTGAGAATAGCATCTAGCTCGGTTTCGTGCCGTCGCTTGTTTTGAAAACGTGCAGGGGGGGGGAAAAACGCTTTATTTCCACAGAGAGGTCATGAACGAGGTTACTCCTCCATTTTTCTCAAGTTTGTGCAGAAACTGTGGCACCGTTTTCTCTTGTAGATGCTACTACTACTTGAGACTCACTGCAATGGGGGGCAGGCTTAACCCCACTTGGGTGACATCAATGTCCACATGTCGTATTGAGGAGAGGCTTTTTCTGACTTGCTCGTTTCTCTGTGTTGTTTTCTATGAATGGGAAATACAGCCAGTGGAGGTGACACACCATTTTTAAACGCTGCATTTGTTTGTTTCTCGGTGTGACCCATCAGATTCCAATAGAAGTGTGTAAAAGTGGTTTTCAGAGGAATGAAAGCTTTAACATTTCTTAAGTGATTTCTCACCATGTATTATAATATTATCCTCTGTATTTTGTAGTTTACCAGGGAAAATCAGGTATGTTCCTATATTAACATAGCTTTTAATAAAAAATCTCAGATTAAAGTTGAGGGTTATAATCAGAAACAGAAAACTGAAGACAAAGTGACTTTTCCTGCACTGATATTAACTGAAAATAAACCCATTGTGTTACTGATCAAGTTCAATGGTTTTTTCTGGTCTGTCAGTGTTGTAGAAGATGACAGTGTTTCCATGTTCACGACAGAGCTTCTGAACATCAAAATGGGTCATATCTGATGACTATGAAAAGATGATAAACTGCATTTATACCAATTATTTTTCATGTGTTGATAGAATTAGTAGTTTAACAGGTACTGAACAGTTTAGACCAGTCAATGTTTTTGGCTTTTGGTGGTTCTTTGTAGGACTTTAACTTTGAATTTTGACATTCGAATGTAATTCAGTTGTTATATAAAAAAGTGACGTTCAAACAAATATTAGGTAGCTCTTAATATTCAAACCTGTGTATGGTATCATTAGACCTATTTCTTTTATTTTTGTGAATGTGGTAGTAAACATTTTCAGTTCAGGTTGCGGGGTTTTTTTTACGTCTGGGGAATTTATGTGAAATACGAATGCGAAGGTCATTATCTTTTGGTTTATCCGGGCACCTGTAGACATTAGCGTCCCCCTGGCATGTAACCAACAGCAGAGTGGTCAGTCCTGCAATGGCTGAGATTCACACTCCAGAAAATGTATGTCATAATTTAACAAAGTGAACACGTAAAACTAATCTGTGACCATTTTACATATCGTGTCCATTTTTGTACCTACTCATTTTGTAAACGTCCCCTTTTGATTGTCAATGAGGCAAACAGTTTAGAGGCTTTCATCAGTACAGGCAACCAGGAAAATTAAGGAACAGCATTTCACACACAACAAAGCAACGGACAAAATATAATGTTTGTGGATTAGTTAACGTTAAAAGTGTCAGCCGGTAATAATGTTCATTACTCCGATACTGCATGTTTCATCAGTAATGGTTGTAAACACATCAGAATATTTGACATATTTGACTGATTACTGTCCCCTGGTGGACTGAATATAATTAATTTTGATGTCAAGGTGTTAGGGATTGATTTTCAGAGAAATATAATTTAAAAATATTTGAATATTTTTTTAATATCTACATTCATTTTCAAATTAAGTTTGAATATGATTTTTGGGCAAAGGTCAAAGCTGGCTGTTTTTTTAAAGGTGTTTATGGGTTAAAGAAGTCTAATGAAACCCTACTGTTACCAAAAACTATTCCTGTTCTTGTACTAAAAGAAAACTATATGTGGACTTCCACCACATCTGTCTAATACTTAAAAGCAATGATCACCAAATATGGAATTTACCCAAGTGTCGTCTTACCTATGTGACCCTCCAGGGTGCTGTATGTACCCCCTCCTCCCCCTCCACTCTGGGAGTGGCGGATAGCCTGTTTAGGCCAGGTATCGTTGACATCACCCAGGGTTGGAGTAGGCTGAGGGTGGATGTGGCTTTGCAGATGCTGCTGTTCTCTGGCTCGGCTCTCCCGCTCCATCTCCTCCTGGATCTGGGCCTCTCTCTCCAGCTCCTTCTCCTTTTGGATCAGTCTCTTTTGTTCCAGATCCCTCTCCAGCTCCCGGTCCCGTTCACTCACCAGTGCTTCGGATATCCGGTTTATTTCCTGTGAGTGCCACCAGTCGTGATGAGTGTGCTGGCCATTGGAGTTGTCATAGAATCGTTCGTGGCTACTGCTGGCCCTGATGTGGCCCAGAGCGTTAGGGTGTTGCTGTGGTGACAGATGCATCACCCCTGGCCCCAGCTCCGTCTCTTCTGGTAGACCTGGTGGCAGGATGTTATGAGGAGGGATTCCTCCACAGTAGTGGAGAGTGGCAGCGCAGTAGGAAGGTGAAGCTGGATGACTGGCCCTGCGGCGGTACTCCTGAGGTGGAGGCCGATGGTGCAGCGTTCGGCTCCTCCTCAACATCCCCACTGAGCCTGAGGCCTGGTGATGCTGCTGTTGTATGGGCACCAGTGGCCTACGGTGGCTGGACGGGGTACTGCAGGTGGACAGGACTGGTGCCGTCATTCGGGAGACACCAGTATGGGCGTGGGACGGGTTAAAGAGGGCACCACTGCTAGAGCTGTGACGGTTCAGACAAGGGCGGTCGGCTTTATGGAACTGGACCGATGATACCCTGAAAATCCAAAAAATAAATCAACAAGACAACAACACACTGACACATTTCTGAAGTCACAGTCATACTGAAATGAGTCAAAATTACAAGGAAACGTATGACACATTACTACTGGGTCAAAATCAAGTACTTTTGAGTTTACTTGACTTGGCTTAGTCTTAGTCCTCCTTTCTCTTCTTTATGTCAGTTGGTGCCATTGTTTAGATTAACTGGTATGTTTGGAGTATGGAGTACATGGCCCAGTGCTGCAGGCCCTTTAGTCCCTATGTGACCAGAGGTTGGTTTTCATTGCCAGCAGTAAATCAAGGTCATTCTTGTGGGACATAAGACTCTACCATAGATACCAAACTGTTCAATGAAGCTAGTTTTAACACTCAGGCTGGGATGGAATTCTCCATGAAATAGATAAAATTCATTTTAACCGCTTTGCCACAGAAGATGTAAAAATTTTAAAGTCATGAAATGGATAACGACAACAGAAAACATGAGTAATGTGACAATGTAAAACACACATTCTTTCACAGGAACATTCTAAAATACAAAGGTTTCTGTTTGCTTGAAATCCAAACTAACCAAATCAAATTAATGTCAGGTTATTGCCTATAGCCAATCAGTGAAAGACAGTCTTCTTAATACAGTATTTAGTATCATCAAATTATTTAACTCTTCACTTTGTAGCATCTGTTTGAACACATCAGCTATATAACTTTACACATATGTAATGTCCTTTTTGGACAAATAGAAATGTAATGTCATAATTTTCTAAATATTGTCTCAGGCTGTTCTTGAGAAAGTCATCTCAATATATCGTCAGTATTGGTAACATCTGTGTCTCAGGTCATTAGATGTAAGTGTTGAAACAGATCTGTATAACCCGCAGTGGCTTCACTGAAATATGAGACGTGTAAATAAATCAATAACATACACCATCTAGTGTATATAGATTCTCACTGCATTGCTGGCAGCTCATTCCTGTCAGAAAAATTCTGACTGGAACATTTTCTCAGCCTATCATTGTTGGCAGGTGTCTTTGGTCGTTTCTATGGAAACACAGCAGTGTCTGTTTCCCTCTTTAGGCTTTAAACCATCCTGTTTTAATGACTGAATCTCGCAAACCCACATCACAACAGGCACATGCCTTTTCCCATACTGGTCATCTGATTACACAGACCTGACTGCATATGGTAATAGGCAAATCTTTCTGTAAATTCACCAGTTAAATGTTTTAAAATAATAATTTCATCACATTCGTTATGTTTATTTACCTTGAACTCTTGATAGTGACAGATGTTTTAGGAGATATTTTAGGCTGTGATCTTGTAAGTGTGAGAAAATCCCAACACCTCCAACGTAGTTTGCAAGAGGAGCTGTTTTTTTCCTACTCATCTCCTTATAATGAAGGTTCACACAATTTGATATTAACATGGAATTAGCCTAGTGCTAACAAGATAAAATGTAAATGAATGAGGGAAAAAACTATAATGAAAACAACCTGGAGGTACCACAGCAATGTTAAAAAAATGGACTTGATAAGACAAAAGATGAAAATAATGCAACAAGATAAAACAACAGTTGCCTTTGCACACAGATGGCAAAAGTGTTCTTCTGAGGTCTATTTTTTTTACTTTTATACTCTGTTCATTTCACAGCCTGGACTTGTTATATATGTCAAAAATAAAAAAAAAGTAACAAGATGAAAAGATGGGAAGTGGACATGGCATAGAAGATGAAGCGGGTTGTCTTTTTAGTGTGTGCAGTCAGTCTGAGCTCAGACCATGGAGAAGAATGAGATCTGAAATTGCTGGCCAATGGCAGAATTACCCCACCAGTGGAGGTACTGAGAGATAGAGACTGATATAGTAGATGTGAACAGGATGGAACCACCTCCACCTCACTACAACCCTGACATCTCTGGCCTGTCCAGAAGGCATTGCTCACCTGAACAGTCCTCGTGGTGGTAGGTCCATGACGGGCCCATGGTCTGCCTCCTCCATACCATGTTCATGCTGCAAACGTGGACATGGTGGCTGCATGGTAAGTGTCTCAGGGATGGCCTCCAGCAGCTCACGGTGGCTTTTGGGGCAGCTGTCGCGGCGTTCCCGCCTCTCACAGGGCTCAGCCTGATGCTGGTGCTGGTGCTGGTGCTGGTGTTGATGCTGATGCTGATGCTGATGCTGCAGCCGGGCGTTGTACAACCGCATCCGCTTCTCCAGCAGCCTCTGGAAGTGCCTGAACTCCCCGGTGCTCACGCTGTAGAAACCAGAGTCGCTGAGCTCCGATGATATGAAGGACTCAGATGAAGGAGACCCTCCACCTCCTAAACCCCCACAACCTCCAGGGACGAGAGCCCCATGGGCGTGGCAGTCCTCCAGGCCTCCCTCTTCAGTCTCCAGTCCAGAGAGGTCCCCCTGGTGGAGGGAACCATCAGTCCAGCCCAGGCCACTATCCAACTCATGGTGGAGGGGAAGGAAACCCAGTGGTTTCTCCAGCATGAAGTCATCATCATCCGTCTGAAACGAGTTGTACTCATCAATACTGTCAATGTGTGTCAGGATTCACAAAAAAACCCAGAAAGAGCTGACTGCTTTAGTTTGGCATACTTGTGTATTTTTGGTCAAAGAACAGACTAGTGAAAATGACAAGTTGATAAGACCAATATTTTAGGAGTTATTAGTAATTTTGGAATAAAATAGTCTTACAATTATGTTGCTATACTCAGAGCACTTTGATTTTGATTGCTGGTCAAATGCAATACAGCCTGTATGAATATACAACAGCATAAAAACGACCACATCTAGAACCTGTGGATCCCCATGGGTGGCACACACTAGTCACAAGTATTTATGGTAATGGCAAAATCTGAAAAATAAAAATTAATTGCATAAAAAAGTGTTTAAATTGAGATGACTGTTTCTTAAAGCTGTACAGATAGATGTATGACCTGATGCCGTTTCAGTCAAATGCCAGTATTTCACCGTTATAGGAGCTGCCGTGTTTCCTCTAAGTCTTTCAGTAGAGTTGTAAAGTAAAACCTGACAGAATGTGAACAGTAGAGTGGTAGTCCACAGTATCATTGCACTGAATCCAAGGTGTTTTTTGATCATCAATAAGAAATTTGCCAATGCAGTGAATGTATTGTATTTGTGCACACATTGACCTCAAAGCAGTGCACACTGAAGATTTAAGCATGATTCGAACCAATGATTTGACTAAGTGAAGTGGCAAAAAAAGTAATCATAATTTCTATCCCTCTCCATTAACTGGTTTGAATTGAATAAACTAAGCTGCTTTATGTGATCATAGGGCAGTGCTGTAGGCTACAATACACATGACTAAAGTAAACAATACAAGTATTGCGTTCTTTTGTTATTAACCATTTAAAACAGAGCAATAACTCTGTACAAACAGACTTTAATGCACAATTGGAACATCTGGGCATATGATACAAACAGCTGATCAGTCAGCTGATTGATCATATAAGTTGCATTTCCTGTCAGAAGTTGCTTCTTTTACACTTTTTTTTGCTTTTACAGAAAATCGCATCAAGTTATTTGGTTTGTTGCCATTACCATGAATATTTTCAAAAGGAAAACTTCAACATGTGAATTAAATAGATTTATTGAATGACACTGATGGTGAATCTTTAGTTTAACTACATTGTAGATGTGTCAGGTGTTTTACCTGACTGTGGCAGCCGCTGGGTTCTTCTAAGTTAGCATTGCAGCATCCCATCAGGCAGTTCTGCTCCTTTGGACGACGACCAGTTAGTTCTGGATCCTAATGGTTAGACAGTTTTTAAACAAACATATGTTACTACTTTATTGTGAATGGGTGGAGTTGTGACTGTGTTTGGGTGTTAGCGCCACCTGGTGACTGATGTCCACCGTGTCTCGAGGGGAGCTGGACAGGAAGCTGTAACGTCCATCACAGTGGTCTTGTGGCAGAGACAGATGGTTGTAATAATGTCTGACAGAAGAGTAAACCAGACAGATGAATTATAACACACATTTGAACATTAAAACAGCTCATTAATTTATTTACATAAAGCACATTGAAGGACCCAGGTTATCAATACAATGATAATGACCTTAAGGGCAGAGGCAACTTGAATAATATTGAAAAAAATCCCAGACATTTTGTAGATTAGCAAACAAGATTAAAAGGAAAGTTTAGCACAATAAAAAAAAGTTCAAATTAGTTAAAAGCAAGAATTGTTTCAATTTACAGATTTTTTGGTAGATAAAAGAAAAGATTTGTTTTCTAATACAACATCACCATTTCGGTCAATGTTAGAGTAACTGTGTCAACGTGAATGTTAAAATTATTGTGTCATCAGTTAGGAGAAAAATTATTAACTTGTATCATAGTCATATTAATTTTGGCTTCATACAGTTTAGGACATGTTTCAGTTTATGGAGATGTTTGTATGAGTATAATTTATACAATCTACACAACAGTAAAGCATAGTGTTATCCCCATAAAGATGGATGTTAGACCTGCATACAGCAGACATCATATAATGTCAATGGTCCAAGGATAGAACCTTGGGGAGCTAAGTTTGAAATTGGTTCAATGAATGGATACTTCTGTGATAGTTATAGTTTTACTTAACTCATTTTATTCCTTAGTTACTTTACCTGTCCACCATTGACTTATTTACTCTACCTTTTAAAGTATTTACCTGTCCTGGTAGGAGGGGCTGGAAGCACCAAGCCCTGCCCCCATCAGTGGAAGGGGTAGGTTCAGGTGCTGCAGGTTAAGGGGGAGGGGCTCCCAGGTGCTCCGATCTGTATCGTTCCCACGCCCCCTCTGACTCTTTATCTGCATGGTGATTGGACGCTGACTGGCTGCCAGAATCCGCAGGGCATCCCGCTGGCTGAGGTGTGCTAGGCTCCGCCCATTTAACTGACAGACAAAGGCAGATGAACATATTTTATCACAACTGGAAAATAACAGTGAACATCACACTTTGACGATTAGGTTTCAAACTGATGAAAATGTCATACAAGATTTTCACAACTCAAGGAGATTTAGTTTCGTACAAACTTTCTGATAACACCTGGATAAACCCAGATTATGTCTATATCAACACATATAAACATTAATTACCGTAGGACTGAGATACAACCCTGTTCTTTATCTTTTTTCATCATCACCATACATACAGTTTAATGAGAACTGTGTTATCAACTGGTGCAGAATTGAGTTATGATTATTTTCTGTGGCTGCTATGGTGTTTCTATGGTGTTTCAGTTACAGTTCGACTCCAAAAATAATATCCCTTATGTACTTTTGAAATAATTTCCCAGTAACATTCCAAGCAGCTGCATTGGATACACTGACCTGAAGTACATTAAAGTGTAGAAATCATCAACCAATACTGTAACAATCAGATTCAAAGTTGACCCTGACTCTGAACACAGGTTCAAAGTTGCTAATATAAGAGGACTACTGCTGATTTTACACTCTGCGTCCCTGTATGATGACCCTTGAATAATGTGGAATGTAACCTTTGGATCATACATCTGTGATTCTGCCATACTAGTCCCTGTTCAGCATAAGTTCACTTCTCTGCATTTTACTTTTGTCTCATTTTGGATCCTCTATTTGGTCTCAAGGGTTGTGACCTTATATCGGTACTGACTAGGGGTGTGATGAGACACTCACCTCACAAGATGAGACGAGACATGAGATTGGGTTCATAAGAAGAGATTTTAAGAAAATTTGTTACAAATTATATGTAGAGTTGCAAATGGATTTTATAACTCTGTAAACGTTAACTTCTAATGAACTGTTGCCTTTTAATGAACTTCTTCCTCTATAAATTTAAACAAAAATAAAATATTATAAAAGTTACAGTAAAATAAATAAAATAATATATTTCTCCCTTTTTCAAAATTAAATCTGGCGCTTGACTGTGGAAGTTCAGGTCTGAATGTGTGTCTGTTTTGTTGTTTTGTTTGTCTGGTTTGTTGGTGTTTTCTTGGCAGGTGCAGTTGTTGATTTGAGTACTGAGCTGTGGTGGTGCTGGAAATGTCTCTGCATTGTGCTCGCATTAGCCACGCTCTACGCCATTGTTTGCATACAGTGTCTACATGTTAGGGTTAGGGCTTATCAGTCACTATCTTGCCATTTATCATTTCTGCTGGGAACCCAAAACGCTGCCAAACAAACGATTTGACAGTGGTGGGGACGTCTTCAATAGTAATACCTGTATTTTTCGACGTCATTTTGGCTGCTTGCTGGATAACAAATCTCGTGAGACAGAATTTTAACGCGACAAGCAATCTCGCCAAATTACACCTCGCAAGATCTCGTCACATGAGATCTCATCACACTCCTAGTACTGACCATTTTCCAAAACATTTCATAAAATGGACTGCACTTATATAGCACTTTTCCACCTTCATGGTGCTCAAAGCACTTTACATTAGCCTCACATTCACCAGTAGGTTTCTAAGGTTCTGCCAGACCTACTGAGAGTCAAGGTTCAGTGCCTTGCTCAAGGACACTTCAATATGTGGACAGCCAGAGCCGGCACACCAACCACTGACCCTTTAGTCATTGGATGACTCGCTCTACCAACTGAGCCACAACCACCCCTGAGTTCAAAGTTTGACATCCCTTATTCAAAATTTCACCATCACTACCAAAATGTGGGTTTCATTGACTTTCGCAGTCTCATTAAGTTCCACTTGGGAGTATATGCTGAATGAAAGTGTGCCACCTAGTAGTAACATTCCCTATGGTGGGTCGGCCTGGCTTTTGCCAGGACCATGGACAATGGTTTGTTTGTTCTCCCTGTGGTTGTGAGGGTTCTGTCGTGGCATTCTAGACACCTCCTGCCCCCTAAAGACATTCACATTAATAGGTTAAATGATCAATCTAAATCTTCTGTACATACAAATATGAGAGTGAATGGTTGTTTGTTCAGTAACTGGTGGCACATCCACGGTGTATCCTCAGGTGGTTTCCTCAAAAGGGGATGGATGAATGTATGGAAGGACAGACGGAGGGATGGATGGATGGATGGATGGAAGGATCTATGGTTAGATTTATGATCTTTGGATCAATAGATGGATCATTTGAGAGTTTGGTTTCATATCAGATTGGGTTTTACACTGACCCAACCTGAGGATAAAACATTGCCCATAAGGCTATTGAAGACTACTGCAAATATAAAAGTATATTATGACATTTGTCATTTTTGTTTTGTATCCCAGACCCATTTTAAGAAAGAAACACCTCAATTCAACAGGTTTACATACTTTTGTCCATTTGTGTATGGGTTAAGCAATTATGCTATGAGGCTAGTAACCTTTATGTTTTCACTGTAACATCTAATGAATATATAGATATCTCTAATGCAGTGGCTCCTACATCTTCTATGAACCCAAATGTTGAGTTATCATGATGATTACATTTTCACTGACTCTTCAACAAACCAATTAAATGCACTTTGCCAGAATGTTCGAAAATCAGTTATGGATTAAAAATGAACGGTGATAATTAACAACAGTGGCACATTGACACATGAAACAAACACTGAAAATACTGTCAGTGAGCATTTTAATTAGTAATAATCCAGTGGATTTAAATCATGTTTAGTCCATTAGAGGATACACCATCATTAACATGTTTCAACCAAAGCAAAAAAAGTAATTATAAAAAACTGGCCACTATTTCAACCTCCACTCAGACAGAAAAAGCCCTGTAAACATTTTGTTCTGAATGTGTTTTTATGACATTACAACATAAATATTTCACCAATTCTTAACAAACACATTGTCAGTGTTTCTCATTGTTACTGACTGTTAACCCCTGTCATTTGGGACCTGAAATCTCCCAAAAACTACTTTTGTGGCACTTGTGATTTAATTTTTCTCCACATTTAACTTTGATGTTTGCTGTAATCTTCTGCATTTTATATTTTTCTTTTTAAATCATGTATTTTTTTCATATTTAATTTAGTGATCATTTAGATGGTTCATAAACCTCAGAGTAAATTGAAACGTTATTAAACTAAAACAGGAGAAACTGGAGAAAATGAGACCACATTATCTTATTAAACCTCTCCCACTTTGACCTTTCACAATAAAAGCATTGAACACTGCAGGTCTGAACTTAAAATAATACCATCAAACAAGACACTGTTTTACTTCCACTGCAGCCTCACTTTGTTTCCCCAAACAATAATTATGTTTAACCTTTTCTAAGTGATTTCTGGTGTATTTTATCTATATTTAACCCTGAAAGACCTACACCTACTTTTGTGGTGCCTTCCAAGTTCTTTTTTTCTCTACCTTTAACCTTGATTTATCACCTCTTATTGTAATATTATCCTCTGGAATTTGCATTTTTCTCTATAATCCTGTATTTTTCTATATTTAATTAACTGATTGTGTCGATGTTCATTAGCTCAGAGTAAATCCAAAGGTCATTATGTAAAAACACAGAAAACTGAAGAAAAAGTAACTTTCTCTGTAAAAATAAATAAATAAATAAAAATTGTTTATATCCTTGAAATTTAGTTGTGGGGATATATTTATTTATTTATTTTTACAGAAAAGTTTTATTAGTTATTTATTCTTTTTCCTCCTTGTACACATCAATGATTAATACCAAAATTGGTTAATATGCATTATTATTATTATTATTTTTTATTACAAGATGACTTGGGATTAACTTTGGGATTAACCTTGAGTGAGCATATTATGTACACTTTATACTTCATTATATTAAATGTCATACTATTTTTTTTACAATATGTATGAAGTCATAATCCAAAAGTTGTTCATTTTTGCACATTTAAAAAAATTTTTTTTTTATAAAAAGTCTGACCCACCCCACTGTATTATGTTATAGTAATATACCATATTTTTCACACTATAGGACGCACTGTATTATAAGGTGCAATATCACTTCTTTTTTTTCCATATATAAAGTGCATTAAGTGAAACAAAACAGTCAGATAAGTCAGTCAATTTATTTATTAAACACGTTCACAATAACTCAACTTTGTTCAAACGTTAATGAGCATATTCATAAGCACACAATAAATCAAATGTTAGCGAATTCACAATAACTGTCAAAATTGTTCAGTTATAACACGTAAAATACAACACAATACACTGTCTTTTTCAGTTCAGTCCTAATACACACACTATAATATTCTGGTGAAGTACAGTATGTATTACTCCACTCCAGTCACTAAACACAACCACAATTAATCCATATGTAAGATGCTCTGCATTATAAAGTGCACTGTCATTTTTTGAGAAAATTAAAGGCTTTTAAATGTGCCTTATATTCCGGAAAATATGGTACATAAAATTATTTAATATTCTATATATAGATTGGATTTTTTTTTTACCTCCATTCAGGTATATGCAATGCCAATGTTTAACAATAGCATCAGTTAATATACATTATTATAAACAGAAATTGAATTACATTTTTTTTAGTTCTAGGTCAAATGATAAATGTTAAAATGTGTCGGTGTACATTCTGTAGTCACTTGGTAGAAGGCGGTTAGTGTAGGAATTTAACATGGTTTGTGATGTGATGATTTTAATGGATGGATCAGAATTTTTTAAATCCTGCAAAAATGAACAACTTTTTAATTCATACCTAAAATTGTATTAGAATAATATGACCTTTAATAACATGTGGCGCAAAGTGTGCATAATATGTTCACCTGGATACCAGTACGTTAACATTGTAGACCCATATACCACTGCAGATGCATTTAGTGCCTTTAGGAAAATGGCCATTTACAACATCTGTCATCAACACACAGCAGTAGGAAGCTTTAAAAATAAGACTACAACTCTAACGCAGAACATCACTCCAGTATTTGCAGAAACATTTGGGAATAGTGTATGTGTGTTTCATAGTTTAACACTAGTAGAAAACATTCATAGTGTTGTATCAGTGCATGGAAACGTAGTGTGTCCTCCTGCTGCCATCTTAACTCTGGGCTGTCAGTGTTTTTTTTTTTATTGCAGGGTGAACACCGAACAGACTGAAACTGTGAATTCAGCAACGTTATGCAACCGGGCCACATACACACACACACACACACACACATAGAGTCCACCAGGAAAGGGTTAATTCACTCATACAAACAGAGAAAGCTCAGCAGCCGTCGAATTAGATGCATGAACAGTGTTGTAAACTCCACACAACCATGAGTCACCCTCCACCACATACAACATACATGTAAAAACACACACACATATGCACAACATGAACACAGATACACAAAATGGCACCTGAGTGACTGACAGCAGCAGGAGGATGAGGATGGAACAGGTTTAAGCCAAAAAAACCAAACATGCAAACCAGACACACAAATACACAAACTGAACCAGCTTCACATCATCAATCACACGCAGCTGCATACTTTTATCCTTCCCTCTTTCCTTCCTTTCTTTCCTTATTCCTTCCTGTTTCTCTGCAGTAATTTTTCTCACCGTTTGATCGCCCATCCAGGGTCCAGAGAGCCAGCAGCCCATCGTCACGGCAACAGAGGAGGATAGCCGCCTCCTTGCAGCTCCAGAGAAAATCGACGACGCTGCTGTTTCCTCTCACAGATCTCCTTCTCCTCCTCCTCCTCCTCCTCCTCCTCACTCTGTGCTCAGCATCTGTCCTCCTTCTGCTCTGATTCCTCTTCTCGTCCTTTTCGTTGTTTTTTTTCCCCCTTTATATTCCCTTTATTGTTTTGGCCTTTGCGTCCTCTCCCCTCCCCCTTCTTCACATGTTACCACCGCCGAACGCCAAAATCACACTCGTACATACATGCAACGCTGCAAACATGAGAATATGCGCAGGCAGGCAAGCAGAGGGAGACACGCAGGCACACCGTCAGGGCTCGCTCTGATTGGTCAGGCTCCCCCATGTGTCGTCAGCCAATCAGGCACTGAAGTTGTGGCGGTTGTCGTTTCTCCTCTGGATCTCCTCGTCTCCTCGAGCAGAACTCACCGTCCTCCATCCATCTTAGAGCCGTGGTTAGGGCCATCCCGCAGACGATGCCGTTGCTGAGGGCATGCTGGGAGATGAAGTCCCTCCTGCAGCGTTCACCCGGAGGATGTGAGCAGTTGCCATAGTAACAGCTCAGGAACATTCATACAGCTGCGATTGTATGATGGGCATTCGTCACGCTGTCGCTGCAGCTGCAGAGCTTTGCACATTTAAACCAAGAGTCAAAAGCATTGAAAACCGAGCCAGGACAGAAGTATGTTAAAGTGTAATACCACTGATGGACACGAGGGGCTAGAGACAAGAGCACATTGAATCTACGAAAAAAAAAAAATTCACACCGTGTATATTTGGACATAGTTTTTAATTTAACCCAGATTGTGCAATAACGATGAAGTAGAAACATCAGAAATACAACCATGTCTACAGTTTATAGAGGTGTGGAAATTAAGTGCATAGATGAACAGATGGAATGAATGTGGAGCATGTGGAGTGATCTCATCTTCTCTGTTTTCCATCTTTTTCAAGTTATTTATTTTTAAGATGATGATTCTGGCTTCTCTCACATCACAGAAAAGGTGACTTTTAGCCCCTCTTTGTATTATTATTAATTATACATATTGAACTTCATATTTATCTATAAAAACAGACCCATCATTATAAGTAAAATACTCTTCAGCTGCTTTATTTAAGCTGAAACAACATGGAGTCATGAAGTTAAAGGGAGCTTTTAAGATCTGGGCTCTTAACATATGAACAACTTTACTCTGAAACTCCATGTTTCTTCAATGAATGTGAGGAAATGAAGGGACATTCAAGATTCTGGGACTTAAACTTAAAAACATAAAAAAAAAAAATCCACTTTTTTGTTTGACAGATGATACTTTCATCTTGTAAATTACTTTAACTTCAAGGAATCTCTGAGGTTTTCAATATTTACCTGAATTGGCCCAAATACATATTGGAAATACACATACTATTATTTTTATGACCTCTGATGCTACTTCTTTTTAAATTTGATCTGTTTACCTCACCTTTAAATTCATCAAATCACATGTTAATTCATCTGTCCATCACTCAGTTTGTGCCATCAGTTGTGAAGGCGTACAGCAGATAATGATGAGGATGGCGGGTTCCTGTCGCTGCCGTTTCTGAGCTGAAGTACGGGGGTGGAGAGACTCACACTCTTAGTCTGTGTCTAAATAAAGCTCACTCTGTGCTGTTGCTGTGAAGCTCAGATTCAACAT
Source organism: Siphamia tubifer (assembly GCA_020466265.1). Classification (NCBI taxonomy): domain Eukaryota; kingdom Metazoa; phylum Chordata; class Actinopteri; order Kurtiformes; family Apogonidae; genus Siphamia; species Siphamia tubifer. The sequence goes on from CM035787.1 coordinate 44,528,373, forward strand.
TCAGTTTGTGATTCACAATCCAACATGGCTGCTGTTACAACATGTCTAAAGGACCAGTCTGATGTTTTCCAGCAAACCTCCAGCCCACCATTGGACACAGCATCAGCATTAACCTACCAGTCTCTGGCTAAGAATATTATACACACCTTACACTTGATTTTATAAAAGGTCAATTTATCTTTGCACAATTTGTGTTTGGTCAGAATTCAACACTTAATTTTTCCATGATTTTTTTTTTAATTCTGACCCATCCATTAAAATCATCACATTATAAACAATGTTAAATTCCTACGCTAGCATCTTTCTACCTCGTGAGTACAATATATAAACAAAACAAAAAACCCTTTTGTTTAATTTGTTTTCTGAATATTAAAATGTATATTATTGTGCATTAAAAGGCAAATTTATTAAAGCTATAGTAATCAAGAGTCAAAATCCTCAATCAGTTGACATCAGATTGTACTTCAAGTGTCAGAAGGACAGACTTAAGCAGTTTTTCCCATCCATGTGTTTCCATTCTACTCGACTATAGGCTCTTTTTACACAAGAATACTCTTGGGTGAAAATGACAAAATTGATCAGTTGTGCCTTTCATTTAGAAGTCTGTCTCTGGGTTAAAAATGCAAAAAAAAATTAAAAAATTTAAACCACCTTCCAGAGTGGAAATCTTAAAAATGCTTCACTTTCATGTCTCTGTCTCAGGAAGGCATGTCCAAACTATCCCACAAAGGTCCAGTGTGGAGGCAGGTTTTTGTTCCAACCAAGCAGCAGTACACCAGACTGGACTCATTTAATCAAATGATCTAAGACTTCAGAGAGTTCATTGGTCAAACTGTGTACTCTTGGTTGGTTGGAACAAAAACCTGCAGCCACACTGGCTCTTTGTGGAATAGTTTGAACTTTCTCATCACAGACACAGGCCAGTATAGGAAAACAACATGTTGGATTATTTCCCTGCAACAGACCTTTATGTGGTGTGAAGCAATAAATCCATCTATGTCCGTCTACATGCAGATTTTTTGGGATTTTTGGATACACTCAAAACTCTGTAAATAAATAAATAATGAAAATCACAACAACACTGTTAACAGTATCAGAAACATAACGTGCCTGAACATGAAACCCCTTGGGTCTTCAGTCCATGCCAAAGTTATTGTCCAGAGCAGAGGTCTTTAACCCTGGTTCTCAGGGCCCATATCCTGCATGTTTTAGATGCAACCCTGCTCAAATACACCAGATTCAAATGATCAGCTTGTTATCAAGCCCTGCAAAGCCTGATAATGACCCACTGCCTTGAATCAGGTGTGTTGGAGCAGGGTGACATGCAAAACATGCAGGATAGTGGGCCCTGAGGACCAGGTTTGAAGATCTCTGGTCCAGAGAGTCTGTCTGTGCTTCTGTTCAATGACATAATCACACTATCTGAAGAATACATTGAGATGTCAGCACAAAATGTATACTGTGGCTGCATCTTGTGATCCCTGAATATGCAAAATGACAAATAAAGCTTCTTGATTCTTAATCTTGACATGGAGCAGAAAAGGTCATCTTGCCCTACTTTTTCTCGGTCCAATGGCCTTATGCAGTTATAATATCTGAGTACTGTCAAGTATAAATATGTAATATGTTTTACACAAGGACAATCTAGGCTAAATTATAAGGGAGTAATTTTCAACAGAATCTTGCAATAAATTTGATAAAACTGTGCAGCATGTATGTTTATATAGTGAGTGGCTCTCACTCACTGTGCTGTGATTTACCCCCATTCCACAAACAGCAGGGGATGCACTGACCATGCTCAGATGTCTATGAAAAGAACAAGGTCTATTCTATCAGCATGTTTGTATTTTTTTCCTTTTGAGCAAATGGTTGAATTCTTAGGAATATTTAAAATAAATCATACATTCTGAACAATAACAGGCGTCAGTGCACATCAACCAATGTGTAAATGTATCCATGTTAACTGAGTACTAATTTCTAGCTCATGGGGCCTCCCTGAGATTGGAAATTTAATGAATGGTATTCAATAAGAAATACAATGCTAAAATCGTATCTGGTTTGTCATGTGCCCAGAACCACACACATGTTGTACCTCATAATAAATTACAATTATTGATTAGCGTTTTAACTGCTTCTGTTAACCAACGGCTGATTCATTTGTGAGTAAAACCTGTTAATAATTAAGAGCTACACGACTGGCGCGTATGTGGCGCCACCACAGACTCCACGCCACAGCTGAGCAGAGTCTGACGTCACATACGCGACGCATTGTTGTTTATAACTAAGCCCACATAAAACCTAACGTTACGTTTGCTTCCCATCAAAAACGGGTGGTCTGCCTATGCCACATCAAATATGTCTTATTAACCGCTATCATATGTGAATTTCAGAGCATTTGTGTGTGTGTGGGGGGGGGGGGGGGGCAGCTAACCCCCACCCCCTTCGAACGTGGCCCGTCCGTGGACGGATCTCATGCGCTTAGTTAGACCTGACGCCGGACGGAAAGAGAACCGAACCCCGGTCTCGAACCACTGTACCGGCACTGTACAGGCAGCAGAAAAGACCACACGAACTGCGCCGTCGGAGTAAACTGTTGATGTTTATCTTTTAGTTATTTGAGCCTTATTTGTGGTATTTGTCAGCTTTTTTTGACAAATCGCACCCTGCATATAAATAACAAGGCTTACGCCATCTGAAGCGATTTCTAGGGGTAACACCCCAATGCACCCTTAACAGCTATGATGTAATGACGTGTAGCATCCCCAGGTCATGGCACTTGATTTTGAAGTCAGTTGACAAATACATAGTTCCAGACTATATATGTGAACAAAAGAGTTTAGTGATTTAAAACTTGCACTCCCTTGTATGAAATCTAGAAAAAAGTCAATCAGTTAAATCCTCTCCATGATATCCATTGATATGGAATTTCCTAAATGAAATGTTTTCGAGTTATTCCATTAATACAAAAGGTAACTAGCAATGGCAGTGCCAGCGGGGGCAGTAGGTTGAAAAACACAACATCCCCAAAACTTCATTTACAAGCAGGGGCAAGCAAAGCACCCACCATTTTTTATGATACACTGGAGTAAACACTGCACATGGTAGGAAGTCCAGATCCATACAGACCACATGGGACGTGCCTACCACCAGGCTCGGTTATATTTCTGGGGGAAACCCTGATGTGCTCTGTGCAGATCTGGTCCTCCTCTGATATAATGGGTCAAGTTGCCATGTAGTTTGTATAGCTTTGGTAATGCTACCATGTGGTCTTGAATCTAGTCTTCCTACCATGTGGTCTGTGCTGCAGAGCCCTATGGGTTTCTTCGCGGTTTGAAGTGTTTGACCCTCCGCGGACCCCGTCACACTGTATGTGGACGTAGGTGGCGGTGGTCGGCCATATTGTCTCTGATACAGCAGAAATCACACTGTGGCACAGACACACCGGCGACCGAGGGAGGCGAGGGCCAATTGCTGGACGGAAAATTGGCGTATTGGGAAGCATTTCGACCGTCGAATTGATCAAGGGGGTGAATATGTCTTTCTTGGTTTCTCTACGGTCACAATCTCGCCTCTGTCCCGTACGGACCAGCGGGCGCTACCGTTAGCTATTAGCATTTTAGCTAGCAAGGCCCGCCTCGAGCAAATAACTCACCGACAGCTCAAATTGACACCATAACCACCCAGTCCTGTTTTTACGACCTCACCAGATAATACGGTTACAATTAAATCATAACAGACTGTACTTCCTTCAACCGAGGCCCAAAGTGAAGCTGCTAACACCATTTGTAGGTATATGCTAATGCCCCCCTCTCTTTAGCGGTGCTGGTGTCGCATAGCTAATTTCAGGGATGTAACGATGTTATTTTTACATTTTAACGACAGACATGAGTTGGACCATAGATCTAATTTCTGAAGGGTTTGCTATGTGCTTGTAAATTGTCCTAGAAGTCATAGCAGGACCAGCAAGCACTAGAAAAATGGATGCTGACTGAAGGAGTTAATCCGGTCGATCCGGAAAAGGTGTTCATTCATTTACTGAAGGATGTGTTAATTGTACATCAGGAAATTAAATTAACTACATTAAGGTCAGGCATGTGGAATGATCTGGTGATGTTTGGTGGGAGTAAGACTTAAGCAGTCGATAATACAGATGTTCATCTCCATCCCTGAGGCCGATGTGACTCATGATAAGATTCATTAATGACATGTATTTTAAATCTTGTATCAATGATACTAAAAGTTTGGATTTGGTGCAGTGCAGTTCGGAGCATGAAGTATGCGGTGCTGTTATGTTGTGTAGACGCATCTCTGTGGTTCCCTATAAATAGAAAGCATAAGCATTTAAATTAAAGTTGAAAGCTTTATTTGCCATATTAAGGCACATTGTCCGGGTGCGTTGAATTTAAACTACATAACATCTGGTTAATGTCAAAGAGCACTGAAATAAAAACTTTAAAAGTCAAAATAATTGAAAACTACACAATTCCCTCTAAAAAGGACCCCCCTCACATTAAAAGTGTAAAAAATACAAGAATGTGTAAGGCATCATGTATGTACACACATCCATGCTTGTACTTTTTAGACACACACACACATATATATATATGCCTACATGACACAAACATGTAGCAGTGTTTTCTTACAAATGGATTAAAGTGTGTTGTATATTTTGTCATACTGTCTGGCCTGCTATGTTTCATGCTCTAGGTTTCACTGTTAAAGGTCTGCTTAATGGTTGCCTTACCTTTGTTAAGGCTAAAGACGTGAACAATCGGGGATGTTTGTATTTAATTTTCCATGAAGAATATGCATGACATTCTATGTGAAATTGAACTGAATGCCAGCTTTAATTGGTGGATTTTAATTTGTGCCCACCGACTAAAGCTGATATTTTAAGGGGTTTCTTCTCAGGAAAAACCATCCTGAGGGTTCAAATCATCATCAGGGTTAGATCCTAAATCAAGTCAATCTCTTGGTTTATGTTGGAATGGCTCAGTCTTAGTTAACTTGAGACAAAACATTTTTATGTTTCCGCAGCTGTATTAACATAGTGCATAGAAAACAACCCTTCGCCATAGTAATTTATTAATTGAAAGTGATGACTATGGAAAAATATTGGGGTTTGACATTTACACATGAATGAACTTCAGTGCTTTTCTGTTCATATACATAAAATGTATGAATCATTGAAGGTCGCCAACCTTAACCTTTCTGATTGTAGATTATCTGGCAGTGTTAAGATCAACCCCTGGGATCTGTTTGGGGGTTACTGCAAAGTCTGTCAAACAAACAGAAGATCTCTTATTCTCTTCCTGTTTGGCATCTTAAAAACATTTGGCTCTTTCAGAAACTTTTTTTCCTCTCAAGATTGAATGAAACCAGCACCTCAGATTAAACCACATCTAGTATCCTGTTTATTACAATAGAGAAGAGATGCAGAGAACAGTTCAGATTGAACAAATTAATCAATAACTAGTTACAAGCTATACATCCTCTTTCTCTATAATAAAGACACAGGACCTCTACTAATAAATCTGTGGATGTAAATCTCTCTCTCTCTTTTTTTTTTTTACAGATCCAAGGCAATTAGAAACAATGCATGTCGCCATCATCCAAATTATATTCAATGTTCACTTTTTAAGTCAGATAACGTGCATCTTGAATTTGTGGAACTGCACAGATTCACATCAATGAATCTTACATCCATGACTCCTGTGTTACTAGTAGTTGGACAAGATAAAGACCAGCTTATGCCAGTCCAAACCTACTTAATTTAGTTGTAAAACAGCTTGTCATGTTCTTGTGAGGCGTTGTACAACATACAATTCAAGAAAAGCTATCTAAACAAATGAAACAAATACTTTCACCACGCGGTAAGAATTCTAACAGACGGGAGGTGAGATGCACATACCGAGATCAGAAATTTAACCATAACCCCTGAGACATTTCAATATAATGTGCTGTTTCACTTTTGTACAATATTTTCTTTAGTGGTTTCGCTTTACTGTGTGTTTTAGGGTGAAAACAAGGTGGAATAATTGGAAAAAAGACAGAGGAATTGAAGACACAAAGAATGTACATCAGTAAGAGATTTAGGATGTGGAATACATTGAACAACAAGGATTTGAATTTGGACCCAGTAGTTTTTGTTTTGGGGTCTTTTTTTCTAAAGCAGGCCTGTTGGTTTTTTGGCACATGAGTAAACTTCAAAAAGCAATTATACAGTAAAAACCCACTTAAAAAGAGGGGGGGGGGGGCACCACAACACTGGAAACAATAGTAAAAACAAAACACAACATACCCGCACTTAAACTGTTGGCCTTCAGTCCATGTCAGGGTGTCTATTTGGGGTGACGTTATTGAGTGAAAACCACAAGTTAAAATTGTGTATAAGAAGCCTAATTACTCAATTTAAATTTTTATTTTTATTTACAAGTTTTGCCCACCATTACACAAGCAATGTAGAGAAAGAACAAGGTCTATTCTATCAGCATGTTTGGACTTTTTTTTTTTTTTTTATTTACATAAATCATACATTCAGAACATTCACCATAGACGCATCAGGGGATAAAGAAATGTGGGTCCCTAACTAGTTCATCTGAAATTTTTACAATGATGACATTAAATATAAGTATTGATATAAAATTCGTCATTTCTTCCCATGATAACCATCATCATCCAGCTCCTTATTGGTTGTTTTCCAAGTGCAGTCAGTTAAATGTACAACATGAATGTAGTGGTGTTTGGAACATGTTCAGTGAAGTGTGTTCTTCTCTTGCTTTCCCTAGCTCTCCCCACCGCGCCCCTGGTGGCCCCTCCCCCCATCCTCAGGCAAAGCCCCCTCCCGAGCCCCTTGCCCTGTCGGGATCTGCCCCCCTTACCCCTACCTTCCCTCCTCTTCCTCCCTCCCTCCCACCCACCCATCCTCCCCGTTCTCAGTGAGGCCTCCCCACCACCTCTGCCAAGCTGTCGGACATGTCAGGACCCGTGCCGAGCCGGGCCCGAGTGTACACAGAGGTCAACACTCACCGGCCCAGGGAGTACTGGGACTATGAGTCCCATGTGGTCGAATGGGGGTAAGAACCTTGACCATTCCTCAACAACACTTGTGCCAAACATACAGCCCATATATCAAAACCTGCCCGTCAAAGGGTCCAATCTGGCCCATGGGATGAATTTTTGAAGTGTAATAATTACACTAAATATATGCGTTGTTAGATCACCACAGTAATCTGATTATGACACGTCTATCCGATACTATGTCTTTGTGCATATATAAGTTATATTGGGTAAAACTTTATTGATCTTTTGGACAGAGCCCTCAGGAAAGTGAAATTCCAATAGCAGTGTAAACACTGGATATACACGCAATGCAATACCCCCCAAAAATGGCAGTACAATAACTCTTAAAAAAGAAAGATGTTAGTGAAAAATAGGCATGTGCACATAAAGTACTAGTGGAAACATGGAAGTAGTATGGTGTTAATAATAAATTGAATAGATTATGGCTGCACCTATTGAATATTTTTGTAATTGAGTATATTGTCAATTTTATTTGATTAATGGGGTAATTGTATAAATTGATTTTTTTTCTTCTATTTTTTTTAACTAGATCAATAAATGGGGGTGGGAGAAGGCTGAGATATTTTGAGGAGCTTGGGTCCGTGCACGGCCGGATGGATGAAAACAGATGTAGCCTAATATTTACACTGAGTGAGATTTTGGTATATTTACTAAAAATAATTAGTGCATGTAAAGCTACACTTCAACAGGTGCTAGTATTCACCAGTTAGTAATATATGGAAGCTGTGGGTCTGCTTGAGGAGGTTCTGTTTATGCGTGGATGCCTTTGATTCATGTGTTACAGCATTAAAGTACTGCAATGGTAGGCTAATGCCACAGTGGGAAGCTAATGCTAGTTTGTCGTGCACACACTTCACTGTTGTCTGCCTTATGCAGCGTAAAATGGTCCCACACATGCGACATTTTTTGCTCTTTATGTATGCTGCTACTTTCAGCCATTTCCACAGACAGTTGAGAGTAAAGGTCAAAGAAGTTTGACGGCACAGACAGTACAGACATACAGTACGTTAATTAAACCAGTAAGTGTGAAACAGTGATGACTAGTGTTGTCAGAGATATAGCAACAACAGTCACTTTGATGTGAATTAAACGAGTCTTCAAGGCAATGACTCTGCCTCCAAAAATGGTTCTACTCGAGTTATTTGAATTCCTCGAATAATAATTTCACCTCTAGAAGAGGTTTTGCTCAGTTTGGCAGCAACAATTCCATCAAAAAGACTGACATTTCATACAAAATACTGAAAGATATAGGTATGTGCATAAAGCTACAGTGTAAAATATTAAATAGACGTAGACAACTAAAACTACTGTAATATATAAAAACTAACAAAAGTACAGATGAGATACATGTACAACAAATAATGGTATATACAGGTAATATACAATAAAGGATGTGTGTGTGTGTGTGTGTGTATGTATATATATATATATATATATATATATATATACCTAAAAATATCTGCATTAGGGCTCCAACTAACAATTATTTGGTTAATCAGATAATTTTTTTTTCTTAAATTTAACATGAAGTTGATTTAATTATGTGGCAAATGATGATAAACACAAGAAATATGGGTGCAATGACAAATATACATTTCATTGAACATACTGTAGATTTGTGCAAAAAATTATTTAAAAAAAAATGTCCTATTTAAAACCAATTAGTCAAAGTGCTCGGTGTGCATGTTTGTGTTTTTTACAGGAAGGAGTTAATGACAGCATGAAAGAGGCCTTAAAAGTCAGACCCAAACTGGCCCAGGCTCAATTCATATGATAAAACAATTATGCCTGAACCTGCCCAGTCCTGTCGAGTTCAGTCAAACATTCCCAGCTCTAGTCCAAAGAAGAGGACTGCACCCCTCTTCTTTGGACTGCATGCATTTAGTTTAAAATACGTTTGTCAGGCTGAAGTCTGACATAACACTCAAGCTCTGTTTTATCATGAAGTTATAACAGTAATGTACCTATTAATCTGATTTATTTTGTTGATAATGGACTGAAAAGTGTAAACCATGGTTTTTCAATTACCATTTTTCAAGTGCATATGAACGTATCAGATCTTATTTTTACAGTTATCTGATCACTCCCAGTTATCAGATTTGTTTGGGCATGTAAACAGGCACAATACTGTTACTAAATGTTTTGTGCATTTGTAGATCCACTGTGAGCTCTAAGATGTGTAAAGGAAAAACTGTCAAAATTGCACTTGGTTTTTTTTTTTGTTTTTGTTTTTTGCATTAAAACAAGAAAAATGTGTAGTTATTTTTGTAGGTCTGACCCAGTTGAGCTTATATTGGGCTGGATGTTTTAACATGAATTTGAATAAGTTTGACATCTCTGCTGAATGACAACCACATACTCTGAAATTGAAGTGTCTGATCTTCTGTCTCTAAATAGAAACCAGGATGACTTCCAGTTGGTGCGGAAGTTGGGACGAGGAAAATACAGCGAAGTGTTTGAAGCGATTAACATCACCAATAATGAGAAAGTGGTGGTGAAGATACTGAAGGTGCGTTTCTTTGTGATTTAACAGTTATGACGGGGTCAAAGGTCACAGCCAACATTTTCCAAATGATGTCTGAGCGGCAGAAATTGGCCTTTTGTGTTTTTGTTTTGTTTTTTTTTTACTATTTCCAAAATAATTTCATATTTGGCTGGCAATTATATTAACAACTTAATCACCTTGCATTTCCATCCAATGGTGTTATTTCTGTTTATCTTCAGTCTGTCTTGTGCACTTTTATTTTCTGCTGCTGAAATTTGCTCATGATCATTATCCCTCAGGTATCCACCGCTCCTCATCGCAGTATAATCTTTTCATACAGTTTTCCTTTTTTTGTATTTCATCAGCTTGAGACATAAATACCAAATACTCAATTGTCAAGGTTTTATCCCTTTAAATGCCATATTAGTAATCTAAACCCGTGTTTGTTTTTTAACTTACCTCTGCAAACTATCCAAACAAAAAAAAATATTGAATAACCTAAAAAAAAACCTTACATTTCAAACACCTGTAATTTTAACAATATGCTGCTTGTCATTAAATCTTTTGTACCTTCGAAGGTCTGATTTGTAATGCAGATGAAGTAATTATAACATTATCACATAAAATACTGAGAAATCTAGGCAATATTTGAGCGCTTTTTTCATGGTCTGGTGTCAGAGTCCATTCCATCTGCTGACTCTAGTCTCTTCCTGCTTTACAGCCAGTGAAGAAAAAGAAAATCAAGCGTGAGATCAAGATTTTGGAGAACCTTCGCGGCGGTCCCAACATCATCTCTCTCATCGATATTGTGAAAGATCCTGTTGTAAGTTAATTGTTTTTTTTCCTAAATGCATCCACCTTGTAAACTTGAGTAGAACAGAGAACATCCAACTGTTGCTACATTGTGCATTTGTACGTTTGGGTTCTGAAATATCATCACTGTACCAATAGCGTGATGATCCACCTGCCTGTGCAGCCTTATCCATTTCACTGGGGCTCGGTAAATGCGTTCCAGTAAGTACGTAGTCTGGCAGTGTTTTCAGTAAAGTAGATGCATTGAAGAAGCTGCGCAGTCCCATATTCCTATATTGTTTTAGGGCTCTCTCCAAAAAATATCCCTAAAATCCAACATCTGTCAGTCTTGTATCATGAGGTTCATTTGATTCTTGTAATTAACGAGATCAGTTTTTTTATTTTAAGTCTGACTTAATGGAAAAATAATGGATGAGTGTGTAAAGTCTTGGTTAATAACTTGATCTTTAATTAATAACTAGACAGTATGTTTACAGGTCATGTACAAAGTCTTAATGTCATAAATGGATCTAAATAAATAGCAGCCTTAAAAAGTCATTAAATAATCAATGTATCCTTATACTTGTTTCTGATGTTGCATTAAACTTACATCTGCAGTTGATTAGAAGAGGATTGATCTGAATCACAGATTTAAATTTGGATGTGAATGTAGAACACCTCTTTAATAAGCATTCATTTGCTGCATTTTGTGGGAGTTCTTGGTTTGTTTTTGCAGAATTTAGGAATAGAATTATTACATTCATTAGAAAAGAGCTCAAAGAAATGACAAACGGATGTGACAGGAGGCTTTTTCACATTCTTCAGCTTGTGCAAAAACAAAGCCAGACATGAAGTGTGTGAAGGTTTTCACTTTATGAGCTGGAAACATGTTTAATAGATTTACTGTTTGATCTAAACTATTACTTTAAATCTCACTAAATATAAACTGTTCTTTCCTGTAATAAACCTCAGTCTTCATTTTTTGAAGTAATGGTGGTAAGGTAGGGCACATTAGTTTAGGGGAGAGCCCTGTTGTAGATTATACCCATTGCTATTGAACCTAGTCCCCAGACTAGTTTTACTAATAAGTGTAGATGAGCAGCACCTCCTCATTATGCATTTCATCCAGTAGAATCACCTGAACATTTTTGGTTTTCTCTCTCTATAACTGAGTAACTAGTATGTGTGAGTTTTTCAAGCCTAAATACGCTTATCACAGACGCAGTCTTTAGATTTGTGGTGAGTGGTATCATCAACATGGATGCATATTCACACAACTGCTTAAAAATAATGGTGGACTAGATTTCTATGGTGTTTTTCTATTCCCACATATTCTTAAGTGCCTCCATTGGATCCATTATTCTTTCACTCCCATATTCACTCTCTGGTGTTAAACTACATCTATATCCACACCTTGCCCTGGCACAGACTAATGGAGGAATGGCTGCCAAACAGCCCCTCCCACCACCACCAAATATTCACACGCATTCATCCACCAGTGTGAGCAGCACACAGGTAAGGTGGGTGATGTGTTTTGCCCAAGGACACAACAGCACATACCTAGGACAGGAGATTCAAACTGCCAACCCTCTGGTTATTGGATAACCTGCACAAGAGAAAAGTCTGTTCCTTTACTTCAGTCCCTGATGTGGATATGACTCACCTTATTAACTATAGACTTGGGCAGTTTAGTTCAAGTCACTCATCTGTAATGAGTCATCTTCATCAGCGGGAAAGCAGATGACCTGACATCTGCTGAAAAACAGCAAATGAAAAGATGTGACGATCCAGTGGCGGCATCACTTATAGTATCAATCAGGGCATGTGAACATGGAGCGGGGTGCACAAATTATAGTCAGAGCGACATTTTCATTTCGCTCCCGTTCATTCCGATACACTCTCGCCACGAGTCAAAAGTAATGCACTGCTAACGAAGACAATACACATTTTACTGATGACAACATTAAATGAAAATGCAGCATTTCCCAGCCCTAATTTCATGGGAAAGTCAGAAAATCCTTTCTATTGAAAATTTGAGTAAGTGTGGAGTGACGTCACTGGAGCGGCATGACATTAAAGGTGAGTGTAGGGCAGGTTTTGAGCGGAGCTGTCAAGTGCCGCTTTGAGAGATGGAGCGAAGTAGAGAACAACCACCTAAGTGGGGAGTGAGAATTCACATGCCCTGGTGTCTCCATTCACATGCCCTGGTGTCAATCAATCAAATTTTATTTATGTAGCATCACATGACGACAAAAGTGACACTACATTACTGCCTCAGGACACGACATTCCGAGCTGGTCTAAATCAGACTTTTTTGGCCTGTGGTCATGCTTGCGTTCATTAAGCTGCTGTTTGAGTCAAATACATGATATTTACTCAACCTAGTCTCGGGTTTTCAGTTCCTGTTTAAGGTGATGTTGTATTAAATGCACAAATGATCTTCTCTTTCAGTCTCGAACACCCGCCTTGGTCTTTGAACATGTAAACAACACAGACTTTAAGGTAGGATAGTGTTTGTCGTGCGTTCTGTAAACAAGAGCTGGGTCATAACACTGATGACCTTTGTCTTTCCAAATAATTGCTACTTTTAATGGATTTTTTTACCGATTTTAAGGGCACATTTTTGGTCCTGAATGAAAGTTGAAGAAACCATACTGTCATTTTCAATAATGACTGGAAAATGTTGTAAATGACAAAAGCCTTGTTATTTTTATTGGGGTTTGAGAGTTTATTTCATACATTTTATTTTTGATTTGTTAAATAACTGCATTTGAGGACAAAACACCTTCAAAGACATTATTGGCCTGATCTGTTTTATCTCCCAGCTCTTTCGTAAACCTCCTTTCTTGGCATACATGGTGTTTTCAGTACACGTGTGTGTATGTGATGGAGGGAAATAAAAATCCAGTGCTATGTCTTCGGTGCCAGAAAATTCACCATGTTCTGGTTCTATCCTCAATCACTGGTACATCCCACATGTTTCTGTGACGTTACTCCAGGATGTTGCCACTAATGTCGACATTAATGGTTCGTTTGGTCCACAGCAACTGTACCAGACCTTGACAGACTACGACATTCGATTCTACATGTATGAAATTCTCAAAGTAAGTTCAGCCGCTTCACGAAATAAAATAATCTGGTTCAAAAGTTACAGTTGGCATTTATGTAAACTCAGATACATGACTTGGTGATTTATTTATTTATTTATCATCGAGAAAAGAGCACAGTCTTATGATCTGTTGTGACCTGATACTTTATTCTGCAGGCCCTGGACTACTGCCACAGCATGGGAATCATGCATAGAGACGTGAAGCCACATAATGTCATGATCGATCACGAACACCGCAAGGTGAGTGAGCAACTGCACAAAATCTACCATCAGGCATCTATGTGTTACACGTTCAACTGAATATTCATAAAATCTCCAAAAGAATATGCAAATTCATGCCGTCTTCAATCCATTATCAATCTTCCTGTATCAGGTTGAGCATATTACACACACTTTGCACTCCACGTTGTCAAAGGTCATATTTTTCTGAATTTGCTTTTGGTCAGAATTGTGTGTGGTGTTTCTGTAGCTGCTGGTTATTCAGTTATGACATTGTGTCTAGAGGTTGACGATGTTGTGTGGTTTGTGTGTCTGTAGTTACGCCTTATTGACTGGGGCCTGGCTGAGTTCTACCACCCAGGGCAGGAGTACAACGTCAGGGTGGCATCTCGCTACTTCAAAGGCCCAGAGCTGCTGGTGGACTATCAGGTAAAGACACCTGGACTTTGGTTCTGGTCCTGGTGGGTTTGGGAACATTCTCAGATTTTATTCTTGATTCTAAATGGTTTGATTATTTTTTATTGTATTTTTTTTATTTTTTATTTTACTAATGATGCAGAGACATAGTTGGGATTTTTGTGGAATTTGTAAACGATGCCACACTAAAATACATTCTTGGTCTCTGATTTTGTTGTTCACTTTGTTTTATTCAACACTATGAAAATGGCAAACTTTTCCTCATTGGCACATTTCACAAACCTAGAACTTTCATACAACATAAATCAAACTCAGTCATATTAAGCATGTGGTCTTCATCTGCTATGTGTGGTGGTTTGGTTGTGATCGCAGCTTTTATTTGTCCTGTTACAGATGTACGACTACAGTCTGGACATGTGGAGTTTGGGCTGCATGTTGGCTAGTATGATCTTCAGGAAGGAGCCCTTCTTCCATGGACACGACAATTACGATCAGGTACAGACAAACACCGTTGTCAACACAATTTACATATTAGAATTATGATCATATTTAACATTTAGATATCCCACAGACATCAACCTCTACCACAGTTCACAGTAACTCCCCTAAATTATCAATATTAACGTCATATACATGCAAATATGTTTATATATACAAAGCTAGTAATATAAATAAAATATTTTGTTATATTTCCTTTTCACTTCTGAATTTTTCTGCCTGTTTTTCTCCAGGGTCAGACCAATAAAGCCATAGCTTATTGAAAAAGATGCAAGAGATGATTTGTGATCATTTGATTATGGTCAGAACATGACACTCTTTAGAGTATGGATATGGAATGTTCCTTAAAATCAAATACCTGCAGATACAAGAATGAAAACAGGTTTAACAGACCCTACACAGCACACTGGCAATGATAACTGTTTAATAAGGAAAAATCCATCACAATTACACTAACAGTAAAAATTAAAACAAAATAAGATTACAGAGGGAATGTGTTAGATAAGTTTCTACAGGTTGTTTTTTTTCCATGTTGTGGCTTTTCTCGCTGTTCACCCAGTACCGTTGAACTGTTGTCATCCTGTGGCACTTCCATGATGGCTAGAATAGAAAGAGATTAATGACATCAGAATTCAGACCCAGAAAGGAGCCATACATGAAAATGGAACTAAACTAAAGAGGCTTTTTTTCTGACAGTTTGTAAGAGAATAAAACAGGATTAGCAGAGGTTGAACCGTCCTCTGTGTGGACTCCAAGGATGTCCCACATCAGTGTAGTTGCTGTCCAGTCCACTGTCAACATCCCACTGTGGCATCAGTGATTTACCATGGGCACCATATCTGTCATTTGTCCTCTGTCCCTCAGTTGGGGGTTCAACCCTGTCCTCGAAGACGGGTGTGACCTTCTCTCACAGAGCCGAGCCCAGGGGTCTGCAACCCTGGTCCTAGAGAGCCGCTATCCTGCATGTTTTGGATGTTTCCCTCATCCAACACACCTGATTCAGATGATCAGCCTATCATCAAGCTGTGCGGAAGACTGATAATGTCTGTCAGGTGTGCTGGAAGAGGGAAACATCTAAAACATGCAGGATAGCGGCTCTCTAGGACCAGGGTTGCATACCCCTGGCCTAGCCAATCAGAATCTCCCACAGGGCTCTCATCCAGGTCATGGTAACATAGTCACTGTCTATGTGAAGAACCTTGCATTTCTCTGTTGCAGTTGGTGAGAATAGCCAAGGTCCTGGGGACTGAAGACCTCTACGACTACATTGACAAGTACAACATTGAACTGGAACCTCGATTCAATGACATTTTAGGACGGTAAGAGCTAGTCCGGGCCACAGTCAGTTCCCCCTGCCATTAAAACATGGCCCAGTCATCTGATGCATCTGGGTCCAGTGCTCTGCTGCATCAACTGTAACCATGTCTTTCGTTTCTCCATCTTCTCTCTCATTCTACTTCCTGTGTCACCTCCACCTACTAATCCTGTTATTCCTTCATTGTAATATATATGTGTTATTGACCCATTTACTGTTGGTTATTTGTATATTGTTCATCAGGACATAAAATTCTATGACTACAAGCCTGATTGTCCCTCAGCCCCTCCCATTAAAAACCTGATTGGTGTATATATACATCAGTGATAGTGAATGAGTTAATAAAACTAAACATGAGTTAACAATAACAGGAAATTGGGTTTTGCTATTTAAAATAAATCCAGTAATGAACTGAAACATGTAAGCTACTGTTTATTGATTATTGTATTTAAATGCAAGTAAAAGTTGTTTGTTTTTTTCCCGTGGGGCAGACATTCCCGTAAACGGTGGGAGCGCTTCGTCCACAGTGAGAACCAGCACCTGGTCAGCCCTGAGGCCCTGGACTTCCTGGACAAGCTGCTACGTTACGACCACCAGGCACGGCTAACGGCTCGTGAGGCCATGGACCACCCCTACTTCTGTAAGATTCCACCCACAAGGGGGCGGGGCTTATCTATAACATCTACACCGTCCATATGTTTAAACCCAGTCCTTCTGTCTTTTCAGTCCCCATTGTCAAAGATCAAGCTCGTGGAGCTGGATCTGCCAACCTGCCCAGTGGGAGCCCAGCTGTGAGCACAGCCGGCATGATCACTGGTGAGAACCCTGACCTGGAACTGCAAAGAACAGGAAGTACATAATGGAACGGGAAGAACGATGACAGTGACATTCAGGTCACTGTAGTAAAGCAGGGAATAGAACAGAATAGTCTTTGTCATTGTGTGCTACTCCAATCAGTGTAACAATACTAATTACAAAAATAGATGAAATAAGAGTTGAGTGAATATGAAATTAGATGAGACAAAAAAATGAAATAAGGACATTTAAAATGGTGCATTTATGTTTGATAAATATTGCATTGTTATTGCAAGAACAGAGAATTTTGGACAAACTGTAGAGAATTATTGTGCAACTTTTTGCACATAATTAACATTATCCAGGGATATTACATTTAACTGGAGGTGATCGAACAGAAAGAACGGGCAAATTTAATAAAAACCCATCAAATATGAAAAGTGCACCTTTTGGGTTTCATGTTTTTATTTACACACACACACACATATATATATATATATATGTGTGTGTGTTTCTGTATTTTTTTAAATGATTTAAAACTCAGTTTTGGGGGGAAAATTGTAGGTTTTATAATATTTAGGAAAAAGGCAAAGAAACGGAGTAGTCATTGATTAAACTAAACACACATCCTTCCAATTTTATAAAATATGTTTTGAGTTAAAATCTTAGAAGTCTTACGACTTTTTCTGTTTGTGGAAACTCTTGACGGCTGGTCATTCGACGTCAGTATGATGCCTGTTTACAGTCAAACTTTCACAATCAAAGATGTTAAACTTCTATGCAGTAATGATAGTTGTGAACACTCTGATATCGACCTTTAGACTCATGAAGATGTGGGATGTATTTGTGTGAAGTGTGTGGGTTGATTTGTTCAGATCTGTGGTTATTTTGCCATCTCGGTGTAACAGTGAGCGGCCATCAGACATTACATGTTCACTTTATCACCAGATCATGTGGTGTTTATAAATGACACTGTCCACTAATTTTAATTGAAGTTAAAACTATTCAAGAATATTTAATGTTTGTTTTTTTTTTTTACACAGGGTCTTCCAGTATTGAGAAACACTGTACGAGTCCAACATGAGAAAAAAAAAAAATAGTGCTATTTTAATTAATAATGAATTAATGTTATTAATCTCTTTATTTAACTCACCTAAAATTGATGATAAAGGTCCATAACTTGAGTTTTTTTCATTTCAATCCATTACTTTACTGTGGTGAATAAAACCTTGATATATAACCAAAAAATGGCTTTATAAAGTAATGTTTTCAACAGATGCAATCATGTCCATTTACATTCTACTGTATTTGAGAGTCGTCCTAAGTGCTGCCTGTGACCATCAGTTTGCATCACCGGTGGGGAGGGCAGTTGCCACATTCTTTTGTCAATCTCCAAATAAAACATCAGGTCTTTATAAAGTGCTGTACGTTAACACATCAAAAACAGTAAGAACACTTTTCTGAGCAATACAAACATTTTCCTGTGCTTCAGATAATGTAAAATAACGCCCATCAATCAAAGCCCTTTAATTTGGAATATCAAAAAGACAACTTGAATACAGAAACGGTGAAGAAAAAAATTGGATGAATGCAATTTAAAGAAGAAATGGACTCATTATGACTGTAATTAATTCATCTTAATGTGTTAACTTGACACCGCTAGAACAAACATCAAAATGTGTATATACGATGTGACCTTTGACCCTTATCAACAGCAGTATCTGATTACTAACCCCCCCCCCCCCCTTTTTTTTTTTTTTTTTTTTTTTCCTTCCCCCATACAGGTATCTCTGCCTTGCCAGCCTCCACTGCCCTAGGCCCCCTCACTGGCTCCCCGGTGCTGTCTGCTGCCACCAACGCCCTCAGCACCCCGGTGCCTGCTGCTGCCGGAGCCCCGCAGTGACCCCACCCTCCTGTCACCCCCCCCACCCCCCCGCACACAAACACACTCCTCAGAAGTCTGTCCATACCCACCACTCAGACCACCGCGCAGACAATGAGTGGGGGATTGGATTTCCAACAGGTGCCACTCTGCCAGCCCCCACCAAATCCAACCCCTACCCCCTGCGTTGTCGACAGTGTCCCCACCAAGCCTTTGGGACAAGAAGAGGACACTAAAGAAAAGATCGATGTGTCCCCCCAATTCCCTCCTCGAATGACCATGCCCCCCCCCGACTTCTGACATGAATGTTCTGTGTAATTGAATAAACAGGTTCTCCTTCATTTTCCCACAACGCTGCAGTAAAGACATGGGTGTCAGACCAAAAGGAGCAGGTTCTGTACAGATTATGACTGTAGCCATGTCCCCCAGTGGGCGGAGGATACGGTGGCCTGTTAGGGACACACCCACTGAAGTAAAGCTGAAGAACGAGGATGTTTAGAGGGGGAAAAAAACATGTTCCTAAGTTGCAAACTGATGAAAAAATACTCAGATGTTGCAAAGTTTTAAATATGAGAAAAAGGAATACATATTTTGGGTTTGTTTTTTTTCACTGAAATGATAAAGTTGAGCATTTGCAAGAAAAAAGATTTTACCTCTACTCAGAATATTTGAGTTTGTCATTGTACTTTCATCTTTTGAGGAATTATATTGGGTTTTGTTTCCATCAAATGTACAAATTATTGATAAGTGTCTATGCCTTGAATCTTCAAATGTGGGGTTTTTCTCACAAATTCAGCATTTATAATCTCAGACTACTTTTCATATAAATGTTTGAGTTTACTCGTACATATAATTCACTGAAGTTAAGTTTTCTTGCAAATATGACTATCATACCTAACAATGATTTTTTTTTTTAACCACTTTATTAATAACCTGTTTTTTCTCATGTATTGGCTTTTTATCTATTAAATTTCAGATTTATATATATATTTTTTACAGAAAAATTTGAGGGTTTTTTCCCAAATATGGGGTTGTTGTACATTTACTTTATAATCTCACAATATCTAGTATTTTTTCTTCATTTTCTCAACTTTAATCTTAATACTAGTGTTTTTTTTTCCTCTAAATTAGCCCCTCCTCTTCCTGCACAAACATTTGACCTGACTGGCTGCCGTAGACTCCATCCAGATCTGAGCATTTCCACGTGTTCGCCACCGTCCTCTGTGACACGCCGACACTCGAACACGTCGTTCTCTGCCTTTCTGACCAAACTAGATCACACCAAGTCGGTATTTTATGCCCCACCCCTCTCCTACGGCCCCTCCCCCTGTTGTCATCTGATTGATTTGTGGTTTGATTCTGGTGTCGTACTCTGATCTATGAATCCAGGTGCGGTGCATTCAGGTTCTCAATAGAAAACACGGCTCCTCAAACGTGCTGCTTTCAGACATAACCAAAGTTTACTCCGTCGGTTGAAGAAAAGACTGAACCAATCCTTGTTCTGTGTTTCTGGAGCTGCTGTAATGCAGGTAGATGATAAAATGGGAAGCAGGAAGCACTGTTGGCGTCGGACGGTTCGGTTCAGTCCACATTTCACCAACGCATCAAGGGAAGATGAGTTTGAAGGTCAGATGTTGAATAGCACTTGAAGGTAGGATTCCCCCGTGTTCTAGTGCCAGAGTTTGAACGTGTACGTTTTAGACCCTGCTGTACATATGCATCTTTTTATTTTTGTTTTTTTTTTGTTTCAAAACCTTAAAAATGCAAATAAATGGGAACATGTATACATCGACCTGAGAGCGCAGCAGTTTGAGTCCCTACATTACTGTATATATTTTTATGTCCTTATGTAGAAGACTAGTATTTGAAAATATTTGTGTAAATAAACACGTGTTTTATTTATCAGGTACATGTGGCTGATTCTGTCGACTTCATGCACTTCACACTGATGGTCTGATCCTGTCCAGGTCCTTGCTGCAGACCACAACATATTTGGATCATATTCAGACCTTCAGTTTAATAAGTAGAAATGATCAGAAATAGTCTGAACACCGGTGTTGATCCTTACATTTACCAAAACTGAACCAACAAGTGATGCCTGGCATAACAAACCCTCCCACCCTTGCACACACTTTACCTGATTTGCCTTTTCATAGTTGCGGTAAGACATTGTTGGTGACTGTAAACTTGACCTTTGACCTACATTCACCAATATTTCATGGGAATTGGTCCAGTAGATTTTGCATAAAGCTGCTTACAAACGGACCCAAAAACAATACCCCTTTCCCCATTTTTTTTTGGGGGGGGGGTTGGTAAAGAGTTGAGTCTAGCAGCAGGTTCAATAATACTGTGGATATGAACAGTCAAGGGTACACACACATACAGTTCAATGAGATCACAAGTAGAATAAGTAGTGCCGGGCACACCACGCCTTACATCCTCTCAAACATTTTTGCTCTTAATGGACATGAGACTATGGGTTTGACCTTTCAAGGTCAAAGGTCATGATACAATTTTGGAACCTACATGTAGTTTCTTATCTGTCAACAATAGTACACAGTATTTATTACCACTCTTTTTGGAATTACCACTATTTAAAACCACATGACCTTGATTTTGACATTTCAAGGTCAAGTGTCATGTTATTTTGAGGGCCATGTCAGGTTACATTTCTGTCAATGATGGTAGCTAAGTCACCGTCCTGTCTCGTTTTTCTGTTATAGTCCATGTTAATTTTGTAGAGGCCCCCTGACCTCTTTGGTTGACAATAAGTCTAAATCTATACACACAAGAAGTAGAACTCAATTATTGGTGTTTTGGTGCTCATTGGAAATCTCTAAGATGAACAGTTCAAAACTCATATCAAAAATTAAATATTTAACTTTATTGTGACCTTTGACATAGTGTCTTAAAATTTGTTTTTAAGGTTCTGACGTCAATGCACGTCAACAATGAGGGCAAAAATAATCGACATGCAAAGTATACAGGAATGAAAAGGAAATTCCCGATTGGCTCTATCCTGTATCATTGTGAAAACACATCTTCAGTGACCTTGACCTTTAACCTATATTCACCAAAATTCAATGGGAACTGAAATCAAAACATTCAACATGGATTTGTCTTCTGACATAATTAAAGTGAATTTACATGAACATTGATCAGAAACAATATATATCATCATCATCCACCAGATACAAAAAGACAGACGTATGCACCCACATAATAAAAAAGAAAGAAGATTGGGATAAATAATAATAACAACATTAAAACCCACTCATAAAAGACGCTTGTACCAGTGTCAACACATAAATGACTGGTATTGCTCAGCACTAAGAACAGGGTTAATTAGCAGCAAAATAATTTGGTTATTATTTATACCTAAAGTAAATAAAATGCAGTCATTTCACGAGTATAATTGTTTTGTTTTTTTTACATGTTATAAATAAACACAATACATACTTAAACATTACAAAAATCCCTATAAACCACAATAACATATATTCAGTGCAACAAATGAAGTGACAGATACAAGCTCATTTTTGATACAGTTCAATTCATTATAAGTTAAACAAAGGACATGCAAAACTTATTTCAGTCCATAACCTTTTCCTTGAACCAGATTTGTTTTTCCATATTAACCCATGAAGGCCCAGTGCTCATTTTGTTCCAATTCATCAATGAACACATGCGCCAAGGAGGTTATGTTTTTTGCCGGAGTTTGTCTGTTATTTAGCAAGATAACTCAAAAAGTTATGGACGGATCTTGATGAAAATTTCATGACGTGTTGGGGGTGTCACAAGGAACAAGTGATTAGATTTTGGTGATGATCCAGAAGACATCCTGGATTATGGATCACTTTGAAATATATTCTCCACTTACCACAATGTAAAATTTCAAGAAATTCTACAAATATAGAAATACATTCAAGAAGTTTGTTTTTCCTAGATCATATTATACTGTATATATTTAGTTAAAGTGAGGTGAGGATATCTACATACATTTGAATAGCTCTCACTATCCCAGCAATGTTGCATTATGGGAGGAGTATTTCTCATATTTCCCACAGTTACACCTGGAAATATTCAGGAATTATCTGTCAATACATGAACCACTAACTAAGTCATTTGCTCATGTTGGAAATGAAGCAAAATATATGAATATGAATGTACAGCCTAAGAAATAGAATATATTTAATTAAACCTGGAATTAATTGCATTCCAAGAGTTTTTGGAGCAGATTATTCAATTTAGGTTTGATTCAGTGTCTTTCATTTGATGCTGATGCAAATTTTGAATGAAAAATCAAAAATTTTATTTGTTACAGAATTTCCTAAACTAGCTAGTAAATCTGTTGAGTCAACAGAAGAAATGTTAAAAATAGAGTGGACTTCAACTTTATTTGTTCATTCTGTTTAATTTATCATTATTCATATTTCCACAGCATTTGAAATGAAAATAACAAACAGAATAATATAATAGTTGCTGTTTTCATGTTATAATAATTCTGTCACATTCACTTATGTTCATGTATTGAGAAACTGTAAACAGTATTAATCTGTTTAAGGAAATTAAAATTTTCACATCATACATACATTTTTTTTGTCATATTGGAACATGATCAATAGCGAATGCTGATGTTCTGTCCCTGAAGTGGAAAAGTTTTCATAAACCTGATGATCTGTGTCATTGACACATTTACATGGGCATAAACAACCAATAACCTATAATCATATCATTGTAATAATCAAATCTGATGCATTTACATGCACTTAATATGATAGTCCATACACCCAGGTGTAGATGTTCAAGTCCATTATCAGATTTATTTTAACTCTAAGAATCCTTTTATTTTCTTTAACTCGTGTTGTTCAGTTTTGCTCATTTTTTTCCAATATTTTATTAAAATGTTATTAATTTTGTTCATCCTTAATTCATTCGTAATTCTTTTGTTTTCTTTGTTTGAGTCTTGCGACATACTGTAGAACTTCCTGTTTTCTGTAATTTAAAAAAAAAAAAAAATGTCCACATGTAGATGTAATAAATAAAATGAACTAGATTAACCTGTTCACATGCTGGAAGACATGGGAGTGTTGGGGAAAAATCCAGATGTTAATATTAATTTTGTAATCAGATTACTGATATCTATTATTATACTGTTTACATGATCAATAAATATCTGATACCTCCACAAATCCAATACTGATCAGAGTATTAGTGTGAATATAAATGGGGTCAGTGACATCAGTTTACATCTATAGACATTTGAAAATACATTAATGTAAACATATAAATGATGGCGCATAAGATGGTACCCTGAGGGATCCCATTCTCAATTTAATGAAATTACATTTTCTGATCAATAATAATCTAATAATTCTACAAATCAGATAATGATCAGTGGTAGTGTTGATGAAAACAGGGTCGTAGTGTTTGTGCTCTTCTGTGGAGTCATCCATCTTTACCAGAAAGGATCTTGGGAAACAACTCTCCAGTGTCAAAACCAGAAGAACCTGAAAATGTCTGGAAAATGGTTGAGCGTGAACATCCTCGGCATCTGACAGCAGTATCCGTCCAGGTTCATCCATGTTCTGTCCAATCAGGATGATGGATATCACATTGGACCCTCTGATACCGAGCAGACAAGCTCTGCTTCCTCCTCTTCCTCCTGATGAAGGCCCAGCACTGCCCCACGGGATCAAACCTAGAGAGACACGACGCATGTCAGCATCTAGTTGCATTGATGGTACTCAGACCAGAACCTTCCAGTCAGCCGGTACCTGATGGACCTCAGCTCCAGGTCAATGTTTTCCAAAGACTTCCCTTTGGTCTCTGGTAACATCAGGGAGAAGAAAATTGCTGCTACTACAGCCACCAGCCCAAACAAGATGAACAGCCCCGACATGCCAATGGCATCTGGGGAGGAGTAAAATACAGTCAGTGGTCAGTGAAAGCACCGCAATCCTTAGACAGAAGAAACCAATACAGTTCTGTTTTCTGTGTCTGGACATGAGGATTTTCACTCCTGACATGTTCAAGAAAATATCTGTAGCTTTTACCTTTTGTAGTTTCACAACAGGATTTAGTTTAGTTTTTTGTATTTACCTTTATTTAACCAAGCAGAAATTCCCATTAATTTGAAGATTCACAGTGAGGGAATCAATAATCAATATTGTAGGTGATTACACATGTGAACCACCTCTATTTTATTTCCCTCCAGAGTTGACACTGAGGGGATTATTTGTGGAAACCTCCTTGAAAACATAAATCTAGTCTCGTCTACACTGACGAGACTAGATTCTGAATTCAAGGGCCTCGACAAGAGTTGATTCACTGCAGTAAATAACTATGTCATCAGCATAAAAGTGCATATGAGGCACAGGAGTTAGAGCAGGTCATCTACTAACTGATGGGTTGGCAGTTTGAATCCTGCTCTGTTCTAGTAATGTGCAGTTGTGTCCCAGGGAAAAACACTTCACCCTCCTTGCCTCCAGTGCTGCTGCTCAAACTGGTGTGTGAATGT
Source organism: Siphamia tubifer (assembly GCA_020466265.1). Taxonomy (NCBI): domain Eukaryota; kingdom Metazoa; phylum Chordata; class Actinopteri; order Kurtiformes; family Apogonidae; genus Siphamia; species Siphamia tubifer. Next base: position 44,553,488 of record CM035787.1, read on the forward strand.
TCAGTGGTGGTTGGAGGGACCGTAGGGGCAAATTGAGTCTGCCCCAGAGCAGCTGTAGCTACATATATAGTTTATCACCAACAGAGTGAATGAATGAGTGAATGAATAATAGATCAACTGTACACACTTTGAGTATCCATTAATAGAAAAATGCTATAGAAATCAAATCTATTATTTGTTTATTAATTATTACCACCACCCCCAAAAGGGGAGGCAAGGGTTTTGTTTTTGTCAGCAGCTTACATAAAAACTACTGGACCAACTCACATGACATTTTTAGGAAAAGTGCAGGAAAGGTATTCCAGAATAGACACCATTAAATATTGGTGAATGTAAGTCAAAGGTAAAGGTTGCCAAAAAAGTGTTTTCATAATGTTAAGTGATAGGGTAAATCAGGTGATTTGTTGTGCCTCCTACCACTTGTTATTCTTATTATACATTAGCATCTGTCACATGTATGCCCAGATCAGTAATATAAATAGCAAATAAGAGTGGGGCCAATACAGAACCCTGTGGCACCCCTTTGGACAACATATTCACACCATAAACTATCCTATTTGATGAGTTCTATCACTGTTTACATGACAAGTTAATGAATCCATCAGTGAAAATCACAACAAAAACAAAAAACCTTCAGCGACTTGGAGCAGATGAACCAGATGAACAGAGAAGGAACATAACTCACCAGTTATATCTAAGAAGGTGAAGGTGACCAGGAGGTTGGCAGCTGAGTTGAAACTGTTGGCAAAGGCGAACGCCCGACCTCTGACAGCGGCTGGAAAGATCTCACTGAGAAGGAGCCACGTCACTGGACAAAGAATGAAAACTGGTCAGTTCTGTTGTTTCAGACACAGACAAATGTATTTATATGGAAAAATAGGACAAGAGGATGGGGTTAAAGCAAGGGTGCAGGTAGGATTTTTGAACTGAGGGGTGGGGGCAAATCTGTCCCCCTGCCCTCTCACCTGTCTTATCGATAAAAGTTGGCAACACTGCCTATTATCAGGTGGGGACAAGAAATCCTGTTTTCTAATTGGTAAAGAAATTAAATTTTCTGTTTCCTAACTCAATACAACTGTACGAGTGCACAGTCCTCTGCTATTGACTCGTTCAAACACAATGAAGTTAATAATTCATCAGTACCAGGGCCATAGCTAGTCACACTGGGGCCCTAAGCAGGTTTTTACTAATTTACTATTAACATTTAAAATGATTAGGAACAAACTACAAACAAAGAGACTGCTGGAGAGAGAAAGACAAAGGAACTAAAACATGAAAATTATAGGGCTAGGACAATTGAAGACAGAGAATAAAAGTATGTGAGGAGGAAGAGACCACTATCCTGCATGTTTTAGATATTTTCTGTTTTTAAAAGTGATGGGGAAAAAATTAAAACTCACTGGGTCCAAATCCGATGGCGTAGGCACTGACCACACCCATGAAACTGACCAGGATGATCCAGTTGGCCATGGTACCAGTCACACCTGAGTCTAGTTCTGGTCCAGTCTCGTCATGTCCTAACCCTCCACGGATGGTCATGTTTTTACTGAGGTTGAGGACATGATCCAGATTAACTGCTAATTGATGACCAACGCTCACTGGTGGCAGATCTGTGGCGTTGGTGACTGTTTCCTGTGAAACACAAGGCCTCGTGGTGCCGGCGGCTGAACGTCCACTGAGGAGGCCGATGGTCATCATACAGACCGCCATCACAGAGCATCCGGTGATGAGCAGAGGCCTCCTACCCACACGGTCTGAAAATAACATGGACGTCACAGTTGCCAACACTTTAACCACACCCAAACCCACAGACGCCAGCAGCGCCGCCGCGTCACTGTGGAATCCCACAGAGTGGAAGATGGTGGAGGCATAGAAAAGGACAGTGGGCTGGCCCGTGAACTGCTGAAACAGAACCAGACCTAGGCTGATGACTGTCCGGACCCTCATGTTGTCTTTACTCTGGAGGAGGTACATGGTGCTGAACCGATCCAGGTCATCGACTTCCTGGTTCTCCATCAGGTGTCTGTGGCTTGTGGTTCTGGATGGTTCCTTTGTATTAGAGGGAAGGAAACATATGGAGACTAGCTGAACCAGGGTCGGAAACACCACCAGCGCAAACATCCACCTCCAACCTCCCTCCATATCTGATAGGAGGTAGTTGATGGCATAGGCTCCCAGGATACCCACAGTGACTCCGGCCTCATACAGGGTCACCAGAACCCCTCTGCGGTCCGGGCTGACCAGCTCCGACACAAAGATACAGCAGGACATGGATGAGAGGCACACAGCAAAGCCCACAGTGACTCTGCCCAGAACCAGAGCCCAGTAGAACTTGAACATCAGGACCAGGCTGCCCATCAGGACCAGGACATTACTAAAGAGAATGGCAATCTGACGGCCGTGACGGTCAATCAGGTACCCGCCCAGAATGGAGGCCAGCAGTGCCCCGACCAACAGGGAGCTAACCAGCACCTCTTGTTGGACACATGACAGCCTGAACTCGGCCTTCAGCTGCAGAAGAGCTCCAGAGATGATCCCCAGCTCGTAACCGAAGACCAGGCCTCCCAGAGCTGAGACGATGGCTGCAAGGAGGAGGTCTGACGAACCTATGAGGAGACACAAGGAGACACTAAAGGTTTAAGGAACCTATGAGGAGATTCTAAAGGTATAAGGAATCTATAAAGAAACACTCATGGTCTGAAGAGTGAGATGCTAAAGGACTGAGGAACCTATGAGGAGATCTGAGTAATCTGAGAAATTTGAGTAATCTAAAAGGAGGTTCTAAAGGTCTGAGAAACCTTTTGCAAAGAGTGCAAAAAGGGCAACTCATGGTAGCTATTACAAGCTTATTAGGAAGAGGCCAAGGACAAAACATTGAATCTACATGACCCTAAAGGACTGAGTAATCTAGGAGGAGACACTAAAGGTCTGAGGAACCTACAAGGAGATATTACAGGTCTGAGGAACCTACGAGGTAATGCTAAAGGTCTGAGGAACCTACGAGGAGACGCTAAAGGTCTGAGGAACCTACGAGGTGACGCTAAAGGTCTGAGGAACCTACGAGGTGATGCTAAAGGTCTGAGGAACCTACGAGGTAATGCGAAAGGTCTGAGGAACCTACGAGGAGACGCTAAAGGTCTGAGGAACCTACGAGGAGACGCTAAAGGCCTGAAGAACCTACGAGGTGATGCTAAAGGTCTGAGGAACCTACGAGGAGACGCTAAAGGTCTGAGGAACCTACGAGGAGATATTAAAGGTCTGAGGAACCTATGAGATGATATTAAAGGGGTGAGGATCCTACGAGGAGATACTAAAGATCTGATGCAAAAATCACACAACATTTCAGATCCACTGTGATGATGAACAGAAGAACCATTAGAACAATAGTGTCTGAGTCCAAATATTTTTGGACATGCCAACATTTATGGTTTGTTTTTTATTCTGTTTTTGATTCATATTGTTTTCAGTGTCCCATTCAACCTTGTTCTCATTTGTTTGATGTTAAAACCTGTCAACTGAAGTGCAAATGAGCCCATTGAACATCTCATGAATGATCGTTGACATAAGGAAACGCTGACGTACGTTCACATCGTCTGCAGAACAGGATTTTCTGGTATTTTCATTTAGTTTTATCTTTTTCTCCTGCTGCATTTTTCTTTTACTGTGTTTTTCCTCTTGTCTCACCTTTATATGTTTTTGTCTGGTTTTATATTTTGTCTTTTTTTAATCTCCATAGTTTTTTTTGTCATATTTTTAATCTTATTTGTGTAAGGGAGCGTTTTTTAAACAATACTATCATCTTATACTTTGCTGTGTTTTTTTCCTCTTGTCTCATATTGACATCTTTTTATCTGGTTTTATTTGTTTAATCTTCACTCAGAGCTTGTCTAAATCCACTTTACCTCAGACTTGTCCAGATAAAGCTGGTCCAACCAGGACTTAACTAGACTCCAGTGTCTAATCCCTTTACATCTTTAAATATTAGATAAATCAAACATACCCATGTTCGTCTGTTGGTCTGTTCGGTCACATGATCCGTCCTCCTAGCTCTCTTAGCGTCCTCTGTAAAAACACAGTGAACCCCGAATTAAAACCAGATCCTCCTTGTACATAAACACCAATGAGTCCACCACAGCTTGTTGGTCCCTGTCACCATGACAACCGCCTTGTTGATGCTTTAATTATGTATCCACTTCAGGCAGTGCCATGTGATTATGTGACCCGATGACACAATGGCGAGGAATATGGGGAAGAACTGAAAAGAAGAATGTGTGGTCAGAGGTCAGAGGTCAGGAAACCAAAAAGAACACAATTTTTTTTCTGGGACTTCAGTGTAATTTTTTTTTGCATCTTTTCTTTTGGATTTTTTTGGTCTGTTTTTATGTTACATCTTTTATTTCTGTTTCTATTCATTGTGTTTTTCTTATGTTTCAGTGTGTTTACCTTATTTTCATTCTTGTATTTTTGTCTTAATGTTGTTTTGCTGCATAATTACCCTCAGCACAATAACCAAAAAAGATGGAAATAATTACTTTAATTCACTAAAAAAACCTAAAAGCTTAAAGGAGTTTTTAAAAAAATTAAATAAACATGAAATCAGGAACTAAAAGGAATGTTTTATGTTGCTTTAACCTTGTTTTTCTTCAGTTCATTTAAACTAAGATATCTACATTTATTACTGAATACCATTAAACCCATGGATTTATGATTATGATGTTCATATTTATAGATAAACATAATCTGCTGGTTTATTATCAAACATCTGTCATTTAATGGAATGGAAAAACTTACATATTTCACTGTGAAAAGTTGAATAAAAGTAGAATCAGATGGAACCCTGCAGAAGAATGACGAAACCAAAACCAGACAAAAACCTAGACCCCAGTTCTAGTTTAACCAGGATCTATATGAACCTGGTTCTGGAGGAGGTAGTCTGGGGGACCCGGGCTGAGTAACGGTCCACTCCAGGTCCGACCATCAGTTCTTTAAAATCACTGAAACCGGCGGGATCCGGTCCAAAGCTGAGACCTATACAACACGCACTCGGACTCACCTCAGTCTGAGACTCTTGATGCTCCGGGAAAAGTTTGGAGTCTTCAGGAAGTGGAAACGACGTGGCACGAAAACCGACCCGAGGAGAAGATCCGAATATGGACACCAGAGGTCGACATGGGCCACGTCTGCATGGAGGACCCGGACCCCAGCCTTTTGATTTTTTAAAATTTATTCGACAAAAATGTGAACGCACATAAATACATACGCACATAAAAACCAGGATTGCACAAGTGATGTTTTGTTTCCATTGTGGTCCTAGGATCACTAACAACCATATATACAGACAAAAATTTTAATAACACAGATGTAAATAAGGACAGAAATTGAAAGAATAAAAACAGAAATGACAATAGACAATAGTAGTAGAAGTAATAATAATAATAATAATAATAATAATAATAATAATAATAATAATAATAATAATAATAATAATAATAATAATAATAATAATAATAATAATAATGAAGATAATGATGATGATTATTTTTATTATTATTTGATTTAGTATTATATGGTTTAGCTTTTGTATTTTATTTTATTATCCAGGACAATTTACTTTACCATGTGGTATGTTTTACACTGTATTATATTTTTATTTATTTTACTGTAGAGTTAATGTGTGTATTTTTCTCAGTGATTTATGGTTTATTTATTTTATTATTAGCTAGTGTATGGTTTATTCTGGATATTTGTGTAACAAACACAAATTGTCTTAATTGTACTGTTATTTTTCTGTGGAGTTTGTGTTTTAACTACAGTACTGTTTCCATCCAGCAGGTGACAGCAGCTGAACTCACAGAACCGGAAGTACAAGTCGTCTTTGCGGAAGTAAACAGTAAATATGGCGCAGCAGAACTCCATGCTGGAGCTCCTGTCCGGGGCTGAGTTGATCAAACAGGGGGCGGAGGCCCGACTGTACCGGACCCAGTTCTTGGGAAGGCCCACTGTGGTGAAGCAGCGGTTCCCGAAGCGGTACCGACACCCAGTTCTGGACGAGAAGCTGACCCACCGCAGGACGACGCAGGAGGTCCGCTCCATTCTCCGCTGCCGCAAAGCAGGCGAGTACACAACCGGACTCGGGCCTGGACCCATCGTTGGTCCGGGTCTGGTTTTAATAATTATGGCGATTCTTTGTTGGTGTCTCAGACTGAACCAGAAGCCGTGGAAATAATTGACAGTTCTGTTTAAAAACAAACCACATCACTTTTTTATATTCTGATCCAATAGTAATTATTATTATTATTATTATTATTATTATTATTATTATTATTATTATTAGTAGTAGTAGTAGTATTGTTGTTATTGACTGCTGCTCTGCCACTTTGTCATCTGTCACTGTCACTACTTTACAATATTCAATTGTGCTCTTATTCAGTACTGTTTTTTAATATAGTTTTTTTTCTTAAATTTTCTTTCAACTTTACAATGCGATATTTCTTGTGTGTGCTTTCCGTTTTGTGCTACTCTTGGAATCTCAGGGCTTTGCCCGGGAGATCAATAAAATTTTATTAAAGTTCTTTGTATAAAGTTCTATCTATCTAATCTCTAAAAGTTTTTTTTTAAAGCAGTATGTGGTTCTGAAGCCAATAGGAGACCCGGAGGGGAATCCTAGTGTTCGTGTTAAATGTCCACTAGGGTAGGATGGAGTCATATTTACAGAAAGTTGAATTAGAGTATGTTGAAAGACATCATCTTATAAAACAATACATAGGAAAGCATTTAAAAAGTGACATGATTTTACCCGCTGTTAGTGCAATGATTCTTGTGATTTTCATCTTTTATCTCAACCATAAAAGTAGGAATGTAAATATAACTATAATAGTCATTTTCTTTGTTTTTGAGTTTTTTTGCGATGGAATATTAACATTCCTTCATATGTTAGAACTTTATCTGTCATAGAACTACTGCACCCTGTTGAATATGTTTAAGGATCAGAAGATGTTTTATGATTGTCAGTTCTCTCAGATATGTGAATAACAGATTAACTTAGTTAGCATTGCTTTATATTCTATCCAGAATAAATCATGTACATATCTGTTTATTTTTACCAGTTTCATTGCCGCCTTATGTCCTTGGAGGAACTGAAACATTTTTGTGATGTTAAACACACAAATTCTTCTGATGAAATAAACAGATGGTTTTGTCTTGTGTCTCTGGTTGTGAGGATTATTTTATACAAGTTTATCTGCACTTCAGGGACTCGCTCTGATCAGACTACACAATTATTATTTTTTACTTCCTCATGTGCTTGCATGTAATGCAAGGCACAGGGCACTATTGTTTATCATATTTATTATCATTATGACTTATAAACTTTATTAAAAAAAAATCTTTGGTTAAAAAAAAATGCCGCTCACTCAGCTGGAAATAGAATTAAATTTTTGACGCAAAATGTGTCTCAAAAGATGTGCTATGTATATAGGTTTACATTCCGATGTACAGATTTTGTATAAAATGTGAAAAACCAGTCAAAAATGTCTATCCCAAATTAATTGGGACATGTTTACGTGACTATGACTCCCAAACATAAACATTGGCTTTAAGAAGTTTCTAATAAAATAAACAAAAACTTAATACAAAAAAAAATCATAATTTCAGTCTCAGTGTCTGATCATATTTTCAATTTATTCAGAAAATATTAAAGGAAATGTCTTGTGGCACCAATGAAAAGAAGAAATTAAGTTACTGATATAAAAACTGCCTTATGTTCATGAACAATATGTTCCATAGAAGAAGAAACGTCAAACATTGGCTTTAAGAACTTTCTAATAAAATAAACAAAAACTTGAGTTTTTTTCTTCTTTGACATTTATAGATTTTGGAAAAATGTGATTCATTTAGATCAGCTCTAAATGTAAAGTGTCATGAATTTTACTTTTGGTATAATTTGATGCTATACAAATACAATGTGATTAATTGATTGATACCCTCAGGTATCTCTACCCCTGTCGTCTACTTCGTGGACTACACCTCCCACTGTATTTTCCTGGAGGACATTGTGTCGTCTGCCACCGTACGGGACTACATCACCAGGTGTGCAGACCAGGACCGGGACCTGGTTCATCTGGTTCAGAAGGTGGGTAAGATCCTAGCTCAGATGCATGATGAGGATGTAATCCATGGAGACCTGACCACATCCAACATGCTGCTGCGGCACCAGACAGACGGCGTCAAACCCAATCCAGAACAGGACCTGGTCCTCATCGACTTCGGCCTGAGCTACATCTCAGCACTGCCTGAGGACAAGGGCGTAGACCTGTATGTTCTGGAGAAGGCGTTCCTCAGCACTCACCCCAACACCGAGACCCTGTTCCAGAAGCTGCTCCACAGCTACAAGGCAGCGTCCAACAAGTCCAACGCAGTCATTAAAAAATTGGATGAAGTTCGGTTGAGAGGCAGAAAACGCTCAATGGTTGGATGAAACAAATGAAAACAAAGAGATGGCAGACGTTCATGTGTCAAAAAGACTCGAGTTCCATCACAGAATGAAAGAGGTTTGAAAAGAAAATAATCTATAAGGTTCATCCAGACAAAGACAAACACTGGAGATAAAACCATGACAAATATCATTTTATATTGTGTCATATTTTTCTAATATCAATATTATTTTCTTTGGACATAATCAGCTATATAATTCTCTATTTCTGTCAGGTTTATGTTGTTTAGTCAAATAAAACTCAATAATTTTCATCCTGTTTTGTCTTGTGTTAATGATGTAAAACCACACAATCATGTTCTTTATACATTTTAGCTTGGGACAAAATATCAGCTGTATCGAGTTCTCCATTTGTCATGATAATGGACTAAGTATTTTTATGAATCATCATTACTGGTCTGTAATGTTCAGTTAAATGTAATTAAATGAGCTTCTTAGAATAATGTGGAGGCATTACACAACAATGCTGGGGTGGGAGAACTGTTACCAATATATCCTTCAAATAACTCGAAGAAAGAATCAAGACTAAACAAAATAATTAGGAAAATTACCACAAAAATTGTTTAATCAGATCATGAAAATACACCAAATAAAAAGAAAAATCAACAAAGAAATAACATCAATAGTTAACATAAAATATCTAAAAAGAAAAAAGAGTAGTGAAATGGACATTAAAACAAAAACATTTCGGCTAAAAACAGTGAAATGAGTGTGAACAGAGTCAGTGTGTTTTTGGTAATTGGGTTTTCTTTTCAAAAACAAAAGGAAAAAGTAGACGTATTAGTGAATTAATTTTAATTTCAAAATACAGCAAAAATTTAATTTCAATGCATTTTTCTTTTTGAGTGTCAAACGGTTATATACTGAACTAAAGCAATTAAGACATGTTTCTCTTACTAATTAAAAAAAGTTGCATTCCGACAGAAATGAAAAAAACGGACCCAGACTAAACCAGAAATGAACTATTTTTGTTATAAGAAAGAGAAAAGAAAAATCCAATTACAAAAAGATAGACTTTCTGATATATTTTTTTTATTAGAAAGATAAAATAAAAAATCAATCTGTTTTTAAATTTGGTTTATCTGTTTTGACACTGAAAAATAAAAACACCTTGAAATTCAATTTTAATTGTTATATTTTAGAGCAAAAATAAATTAGGCATTAGTTTTTCTTTTGTATTGGGAAATAAAATCCAATTACCAAAATGTACACTGACCGAGCAGACACAAATGCAACTGTTGTACTCTTTTCATTAATCAAAACATGAGTTGAATCAGCTGGTCTTCACGTGGAGCTGCTGGCTGTCTCACGGCGGCCATGTGACGTCATGGCGTAACTCGCCTCGGTGCACGTATGCAAAACAAAACCCAGTCAGTTTGGAAGTGTCAGTGTCAAAGTCTCTTCATCAGTTGGATTAAGTAACCACAACCAGATCCACAAAACCCGCCTTTTAGCTGAACCAGGTCTGGGTTCAAACCTGGAGACGCGAAGAAGGAGAATAAACTGTTATAGAAATAGTCCAAAAAGAAGTGGCGGCGGGACGACGAACCAATAGCGAACCGAGAGCGGACCGACACCGGCTGTCATGGGGGCTGTTCTGGGGGCCTTTTCCCTGGCCAGTTGGGTGAGTTCCCATGAATAAATATCATATTTATTAGAGGAAAAACGCAAAATTCCCACGCGTCTCCGGTGTATTTTACTGTAATGATCCAGACTATGACCTGGTTATTTCACAATATTTTGAAACTGATTATTTTTGTGTTTTTTCCTCCTGGTGTGAGGTTATATATTTATCAAGAGTTAAATGTGCTGGTTTAAATCTGTCAACGGGTAGTTTTTATAACATAATTATGGTGTAAATTAACTGGAAATTATAGTTTCTCCCCGTTTTACAGTCGGTAATATTCAGGTAATGTCATGTGTCCGTTATGGGGTCTGTGTATTAACTGGACCACGCAGTAAACAGACCTGGTAACATAAGGGTTCATCATAACACAGTCATCTGCTTACACGTGATTAATTGGATTAAATCGGTTTCAGAGGCAGATTGTAAGAACAACAACAACACAAACACAGGTAGACATGATCACAATAACTGGATCGAGGTGACAGAGAAACAACAAAACCAACGTTGGTTCTGTGCAGAATACCCACCCCTAAAAAAAAGATGAGAAAAGGAGCAAGACCATCAACAAAATCAAAAGGTTAATGGCGAAAAGGAAGGGAAGTTAAGACATTGATGAATAATTAAGAAAAACAAACCTCCAAATAAGAAGTAATTAACAGATTACGGAACCAAATGAGCAAAAACGGACAAAATAATTGAAGAAAAATAATAAAAAAAGAAAACCATGAACAAAACAATCAAGAAAATAAGACATAATGAATAAAATTATCAGTAAATTGAGACATGACAAATAAGCAACAGAAAATTTCAGCAAAATATTTGCTAAAATAAGCAAACCCGGAACAAAATGAGCAGGCATTTAACCAAAAACTAACATGAATGAATAAAATGAGCAAAAGTAATTACCAAAACAATTAAGAAAATAAATATTGAATAGAATAATTATAATATATCTATAATAATAATAATAATAATAATAATAATAATAATAATAATAATAATAATAATAATAATTATTATTATTATTATTATTATTATTATTATTATTATTATTATTATTATTATTATTATTATTATAGAATAACATGACAGAATCCAATAGCTGAAATGAACAAAATAATAACATAAGACAACATAAACAAAAATTAGTAAAATATTCAGAAAATGAAGAAAAGTATGAAGAAATTTAGCTTAAATTGATTCCAAACAAAAGCATTTAGTCTAAAAATAAAGTCTGTGTTTGTGTAAACAGCTCAATGTGATCTGTGAAGTTAGCGAAGGCCTTTCAGACCCTAAAGAAACTCTTGGTCCATGTATTGCATTGTAATAACCAGAGTCCCTGGTGTGTTGTGGCTCCACCATGGTCTTCTGGGTCATGTCCTGGATGTGTGTTATCTGACACATTTAACACAGCCTAGACTGGAAGACTCCGCTCTAAGCTGACCTTGTCTGGTATTAAGACGGTGACGGCTTCCGGCTCGTCTTATCTCTTGACTCTGGTTTAGTGGAGGAGGAGAACGTTGTAAATACTATCAGTGAATGAATCCGAGGAGGTCAGAGGTCACTAAAATCATACTGTGCATGGAGGAGATTTAGATAGTTTGGTTTCATTGTTAAACGTCCACCAGCAGAACATCTACAGATGGATTGTCATAAGAAACCAGATGGTTATTATTACTGAAATGAAAACAAACAAGATGGACAGGGCTCACTGACTGTTATTAGAGCTCAGTTTTCATTTTTTTCATTCAATTTTTTTTATTATTATTAAATCCTGTTTGTGGCACCCTCCAAGATAATATTTATCCACATTTAACTATTCCTTTGTGATTTGTCACCCTGTACTGTAATATTGTCCTTTGTATTCTACAGTTTTTCAGTGTAAATCCTTTATTTTCTTACATTTAATTCACTCATCATATCATATCATCATTCATAAAAGCTCAGCAGAAATTCAAAGGTTATTTTATCCAAACAGTTCAGTTTATTTCGAATATGCAACAAAGAAAATAATCCCACTCCATCCCCACTAGTAAAACAAATAAGACAAAAACAAAGAATATATAACACGAAAAACAAAAACTGACAAAACTTACAGAGAAAACTGAAGAAGTATAGAGGGGAATGTTCATGGGCCAGGTCTAACTAGGCCACAGTAGGAACCACACTGAACTTATTGGGTAATATTTCATCACAGCTGGACCCCCCCCACCCATATTTGTGGCTGTGAATAGACTTGTCCACAGCCCACCTGCAAACTTATTATAGTCAAAAGTATAGGTCGTATCAATAAGCTGTTTTGGCCTGTCTGATCCTTGACCTAGAATACATTAGTACTCTAAAAGGGAAAGACCTGTCCAGGTTATCAGTTACAAAACACACACACACACACACACACACACACTCACACATACACACACACACATACACACACACACACACACATACTTGTTTCCATGTCTCATGAGGACCAAGTTTGTAATCAAGTAGCTCTTAGGGAGGGAATGTTTTTAATAGAATGAAATTAAGTGAAATAAAAAAAAATAATACAAATCAGAAAATTAAATGTAAAAAAATAAAATAAAATAAAATAAAATGAATGAATAAATAAATAAATAATAAAAAAGAAAAGAAATAAAAAGAAAAAAACATTTTAAATAAATAAATACATAAAAATTATGGGGAAATAAATAAATAGTTTTAAAAAAAATAGCCCACAGAAAATAAGTCCTTTTTTTAAGTAAACACAACTTCAAACCTGTTTTTGTTCAATTTGTAGCTTATTTTTTTCCATGTAATTTTTTATTTGTAAATGTTCTTATTTGTTTTTATGCATTTTATTTATCCTTTTATGCGTTTCTGTTAATCTCCTTTCATAGGTTGGGTATTTTTTCTATATTTTGTCACTGAAAATGTAAGAAAAAACAACCTTCCTAGTCAAATCTGTCATTAGCTAAACATAAACACAGGGTGTCCATCCACTGTCAGTGATCCAAACTCCATTGGTTTTATTGGTGAATGTTATAGAAGATGACATTGTTTCCATGGCAACCACAGAGCTTCTGAACATACAAATGGATCATATCTGATGACTATAAAAAGATGAATAACTGTATTGTATATCAATTATTTACACGGATTAGTGGATCAACAGGTATTAAACAGTAAATGGTTTTGATTAAAGGTGGATGTTTGGGCCTTTATAAACTCTTACACAGTAAACTCTGCTCATATGTAGTTTAACAGAACCTGCATGAAGTTGGCCCAGCACCCAACAGAAATCTCTGAATAAATAGTCTCATTCATTTGTGCTTCGCTTGTGCCGTTAACATTTTCATTTGTGCTGTTATAGTTCAGTTAGCCTTTCTTTTACAGGACATTCTGAGGGCAGCAATTCCCCACTTGCTCTACATGTAACCAAAATGGCGGTGTTTGTTTCTGCTGGTAAAGTTTTTGTCTGTGCTGCTATTGTTTTATAGATACTACAGGATTTATTTTCAGCCAATAAGATCACACATGAATACTTTTTGAGTCAATATTCTGTGAACTTCATTTTGAAACATTTCACTTACATTGGCCATAAATCAAATTTTGCAGAGTTTTGTAAAACCTGTGCTGAGAAGCTAAAACTCGTAAAAATGTGGAATATTACATGTAAATTTCCAGTAAGTAGTAGTAACTTCTCTTTCACATGTGTACTACAGATTAAAACCTGTCAAGCGGTAAATATATATGTGTGTGTATATATATATATATATATATATATATATATATATATATATATATATATATATATATATATATATATATATATATATATATATATATATACATATATATACATATATATATATATATATATATATATATGTAAATTCTGTTAAACATGCAAAGGACCATTTCAGGTGAATTTGTAGCTTATTGCCTGTTTGTTGCCTGTAATATCTATAAGACCCTAATGACACAAACAACACTTTAAATACCACAAATGAAGCACAAACCACCATTTCTGTTCAGTCTGGAGGAAATGGGGGCTGTGTGGCCACAGCAGCTCAAACCAAACTTTAAACAGCACGAACAAACACCACCACTTCCGTTACATTTGGAGCAAGTGGGAGGGCTGACTGCCCACAGAATGACACGTAAAAGAATTAATAACTCAACAGCAGCACAAATGGAAATTTTAATGGCATGAACTAGTACAAACAAATTACACTTTATCCACAGATTTTTATTGGGTTCCAACTTCACGCAGGTTTTATCACATTATCTATAGTTTATCTCATATGAGCCAGAACATAAATGAGGAAATATAAACCAATAAAAACACATAGGATGTAACAAATACCCTTTGTGTTTCTTTTTTGTTTTTTTATTGCTTTAACACATGGGTGAGGATTTAATTTATATCTTCATAATCTGAGATCAGCATGTTCTTCCTCTCCTTCACATGCCAATCGAACACCCAGTATCCCAGCACTCTCTGCTCCATTAAACCCACCACATGCCGCTGCATTAGTTCAGAACAGGGAGCATAACGGATTAATACATGGCTTTAGATCGGACATGGTCAGCATTCATCACATGACTCTGACAGATGACTCTCAGATGATGCCTTTTAGCGTCAAAACTGATTTATCACATTTACACGAAGAGAAAAGTCATTCACCTCAGCACTTTATCAAATATGCACTAATGTGAAGGTATTTCTTGTAAATTCAGCTCCTTTTACAGCTGTCTTTCCAAAATGTTTGACACTAGAAGTTCCATGCATCCGAAAGTTTGCGCAGGCCAAAACTCCCCCTTGTACTCCTACAGCACATAAATGACTGCTTTTGTTTTGTAAATGTTGAATAATCATTCTAAAATGTCCCCTACTCTAAACAAATGATGATGGGCATACATTACCATTGTCCATCAAGAAAATGCTTGATGTGTTTAGCACTAGAAGACCCACGGATGTAAAAATAGCCTCCCTCTCCTAATTTAACAGCACACTGACTACTTTTGTTTTGTAAAAGCTGAATAATTTCACTCTCATAAGTCCATAACAAATGTCAGAAAGTATTCACTATTTACAAATAGAAAATATAGGTTGTGACACATATATACACACACATAAATATGACCAAATGTCTCCTTTTTCTGTTTCCTCTTTTCCCCTTTTTTTCTTATTTTCTGTCCCCCAGTCTTTTCTTTTTTCTCTTTTTTCCCTCTTCTCTTTTTCTTTTCCTTTTTTCTCTTCTTTTTTCTCGCTTGTTATTCTCTTCTTTTTTTAACCTCTTTTTTTTCTTTACCTATCACTAAATCATGGCAGGGGAAAATACACATCAGCCAATTAACAGGTTGATACCCAACTGTTTATTTGAAGTGTCCCACAAACACTTTTTACTGTCTGAGAGGCAAATCTTAGTTATTTTATTGGGATTGGACAAAAAATAATGTTACAGTGTTAGTTATGTACTACTCAGTCCCTCTCTACCAACTGTTGGCGGTTCGCATCCTCACTCTGGCTGTTGAAGTGTCCATGGGCAAGACACTGAACCCTGACTTAGGCCCCCAGTAGGACTAACAGAACCTTAGAAACCTACTGATGTGTGAATGTGAAGTTAATGTTTTGAGCACTATGAAGGTGGAAATAGATGCAGACCATTTTTTTTTTTTTTTTACATTTATTACTGATATTGACAGACAGATGTCACACAGCTCTCTGTGTTGTGTATGTTGGTTTCTTTTAGCTCCATCTGTCTGTCAGTTGCGTCTCCCCCTCCTTGTTTCTGATTGGTGGTTTGTTCCTCCAGGTGCCGTGCCTGTGCAGCAGCGCCACCTGCCTGATGTGCAGCTGTTGTCCACGCAGCAGGAACTCCACAGTGACCAGAGTCCTGTACGCCTCCATTTTGCTGCTGGGAACCATCGTGGCCTGCATCATGTTGTCACCGGGTGTGGACCAACAGCTCAAACGGGTACTAGACAAACACCAAACATCAATAAATATTAACTCAGATGTGTCAAAGCAGATCAGATGTTGAACAGAATCACACTAATTTTGTTGCAGATCCCAGGGTTCTGTGAGGGTGGAGCGGGTTCTTCTATCCAAGACCTCCAGGCCAGTCTGGACTGTCAGATGTTTGTGGGCTATAAGGCTGTGTACCGCGTCTGCTTTGGCATGAGCATGTGGTTTCTGGGCTTTTCTCTTCTAATGATCAACATTAAGAACAGCAGAGACCCCAGAGCAGCCATCCACAACGGGTGAGGGACAACAACAACATCTGCCAACACAACAACCAACACAACAGCTAACACAGGAAAAGCAACAAAAATAACCAACACAGCAACAACAATAAAATAAAGTAAAATAAAACAGCAGCATCCAACACAATGACTTTAGTAAATAACAACAACAACAACACATTATAATCACTGCAATATCTGTTTCTTAATTATTATTATTTTTTGAGTAATGGAAATGGTTAATGTGTTGTTTGTTTTTTTAACCATCTAGAAACATCCACCTAAATAAACTTAATCAATGTTTAAAGCTCCTCTGTGTTTAGACTACGTCCTCCTTTTTTCCTGCTGCTGTCACTTGTCTCTCATGAACAACTGAAGTCCAACACATTCATCCACTAAACATTCATGTTGTTGAATCACTGTGATGTTTGAATCTGTTATTTCAGTCTCTTATTACAAATGAATAGAATGATTGTGTCTTCATGAGGTTCGTAACATGAAAATGGATTCAAGTTCAGAGTTCACTTAAATCATGTGGATTGAACACATCTGATTAGAGGGAATGTTAATGTTTTTATACAGATTTTATGACAAATGAAGGTTTAAAAACAGGAAGTGGAGACTTCAGATTTCATATCAGTATTTGTTCATTTTTATGTGTTTTATTACCAGCAGTTAGTAATAATTGGTGAAAATGAAAAGGTGAAAAACATCTTTAATGTTTAGAATGTTCTCAGGAAATGACAAAGACTCTACTGTCACTGTAGTTACTGTAGCCATAGAAACCTTCAAGATTCTTAGGAATCTCGTTGCTTTGGAGTTCATTGTCATTTCCTGAGTACATTTACTAAATGAACAAAAGTATGTAGATGCATTGAATTCAGGTGTTTCTTTTCTAACAGGGGTCTGGGATACAGAATAATGTTGACAAATGTCATAATATGGTTTTATATTGGGATAAATATCACTGTATTAGTTAGTTTGGTAGAAATAGTTATTTTTGCTTCCAAAATGCCTCAGAGATGGTTCTGACATAAATTAGTTTCAACGTTGATTTAAAAAAATTAGCTATAATTATGATTTTAAATTTTCTTCTTTAAATTTAGAAAATATTTTTCATAATGTGACTGTAAATAATAATTTTCCACCACAACTAACTACTTTCATCACATGTCACTGAAGAAGAAAAAGTTTCCATTAAACTTTAAGGAAATGTTGATGCTCATGTCAGAACCTCATGAACATGACATCATACAGCTGTAGACATGATATGTGCCAATACATTTGTCAATATCATTCAAAAAGTGTGGTTTTAGTTTGTTTTTGTTGAGTTTTGTTTAATGTATAAGCCTTCTAGATTCTTAGCTCAAAGGTCACATTGATTTGAGGTTCATAATCATATCCTAAATACATTCATGTCTTCAGACACAACACCCATTCTCACAGAAAAAAGCTCATTAGTCAACATTGTTAAATGTTCAGAATTCTACTGGAATCTAAAATGCATTCTTTGTTTCAGGTTTTGGTTCTTTAAGTTTGTTGCATTGGTGGGGATCATGGCTGGTGCCTTTTACATTCCTGACAGGCCTTTCACCTACAGTAAGAACACAGTGCTTTTACTTGAATATCAGAAGCCTTTCAGTCTGTGGTGAAGGAGTGACATATGTGCACTTTTGTTGTTGCAGCCTGGTTTGTGATCGGATCTGGTGGAGCTTTCTGTTTTATTCTGATCCAGCTGGTGCTGCTGGTGGACTTCGCCCACTCTTGGAATGAGTCCTGGGTGGAAAAGATGGAGAGGGGAAATTCCAAAGGCTGGTATGGAGGTCAGTGAATGACGGACGGACGGACAGACTGACTGACTGAAAAATTTAATTCAAATTAAATGAACCAAGCTCATATAAAATGGTGCAGATGAGGTGAGTGGTTTTATAGAGGTTCCACTGTGTCCTGTGTCGACCAAAAATAAGAGTTGGCGTTGTCAGACAGGTCATTTCTTCATTAAATTTTTTTTTATCACATTTAAACTTTTGCATCATTGAAGTGACTTGTCGTGGAGGCATATATGATGAAGAAATTCATTGATAATGGATTGGTTGTCAATCAGGCCTTCCTTTATTGTGCACATAGAATGTAGGACCTTGAAATCATCCTGGGAACTTTTGAGGACATACCCTTTGTTGTTGAATTCCAAAACTGAGAGCTCATGCTCTGTCATGAACTAAAATACCATGTTTTACCTTGTGTTATTGTTAGAGATAAAGTAGTTTACAATATGCAGAATTGAGGAACTGAGAGCAAATATTCATATGTAGACCTGTGGATAGAAAGGGAATGAAAACTGACGAGCCATCACACGTGTCTTATAAACTAACAGAAGACCAGATCAGTATTAGAATTAGTATTTACACTGTAAACATCTTTAAATAAAATGACTACAAGGCCAAAAGCCGTGCTTCATTCTTCAACATCCAGTTACGAAACATTTTGGGCTTTTACTCTCTTTACCAGAAACTGGCTATGTGGACTTTGTAAAATTAGATTTTAAATTTATTGATGTTCTCAGTATATATTGTATATTATTTAGCATATATTGTATATTTTATTCTGTATATCTGTTTTGATTATATTCTATATGTCTCAGACCAACACCCATTGATTCATCAATATGAGGATTAAACAGGAGCAAAAAATGAATCCTATAAATATCTAATATAAAAACATACAAATCAGAAGATGAATAAAGAGCATGTTTTGGTTATTCTTTAAAATAAGGTCTGTCTGTGTTAACAGCTTCACAGCAGAAGGTTCTGTTAAAAAAGACTGTGTAACCACAGCCAGATAAATGAACTGGACAGAACATGTGACTTTTTCCTTTTTATTAAACCTTTTAGTGTTTTTTGAATCATGTGAGTGTATGACAGATGATTACAGTCCCAGTTTTGTACTTGTTCATTAGGGCTATTTCTGTGTTTTTAGATGTATTTTAATATTTCTATCCTCTCTTCTTTTTCCTCTTTAGCTTTACTTGGTGTCACAGTCTTTAATTACATCCTATCGGTAATTTCCGTGGCGATGATCTTCGTCTTCTACACTAAACCAGATGAATGCACCATTAACAAGTTCTTCATCAGCTTCAACATGTTGCTTTGCTTTGTGGCATCTGTTGTGTCAGTTCTGCCCAAAGTGCAGGTGTGTAACCATCATACAGACCAGTTCTTAAATCTATTCAAATATCACAGGTTTTAATGGGCCTGTAGATCCAGAGGTCTGATGCAGAGGAAATGGATTTGATTTGTTTTTGCAGGAATCTCAACCTCGTTCAGGTCTGCTGCAGTCATCCATCATCACCCTCTACACAATATTTCTGACCTGGTCTGCCATGACCAATGAACCTGGTGAGAACCGACCACAACTGGCATCACAAGAACAATGAACAACACAATAACAAACAATAGCAAATGACACATTAACAAACAACAGCTACAATAGCCAACTACAGAAACACAACAACAAAAACGAACAATAACCAACACAACAACAGAATCACAAACAACAGCAACAATTACCCACAGCGATTATTTTTGTGATCAATTATTATAGCAATTATTTCAATAATTATTTTAATAGCTAAAAATAACAGACATGTGTGAAAATTACATAACTTAAACAAGCACAAAAAATAAAATATAAATAAATATATAGAAATAACAGTATATAAAACTACTATATATAGATGTAAACAACAACAAACAAGCCCAATAACATCTACAATCTCCACACTTTGTGCATTTCATTACTAGTTTTAATGCTTTATGTGTTTTTGCAGCTGATTTTGGTTTGTTTCTACTTTTCATTCCAACTTTGTGTTTCTTTGGTGCCATTGCTCAGATCGAAACTGCAACCCCAGTCTTCTGAGCATCTTCCAACAGATCGCCATCCCCACCGAAGCCCCTCTGGAGATTGAGAATCAGACTTCAGTGGTCATCATCAGCACTGAAGAGCCTGTCCTCTCGGTGCCCTACCTGCAGTGGTGGGATGCCCAAAACATTGTGGGCCTCACCATCTTCGTCCTCTGCATCCTCTATTCCAGGTATGAAGATGGCTGCGTACTGAGCATGTGCAGAAACTTTATGGACTTAATGGGATTTATGATATATGTAACATATATTAATGTAATGTCTTGTACAAGTGAAAACAATGATTTTCTGAGATTCACCAAATGAAATAACTGTAGAAATACATCCATTTTGTGTCATGAACTCAACTTTTTATTGATTTCCTAACATTGCTATGGCTTATATTTCACCTCCTTGGCCCCATATGTTTCCTTCTTTTCGGTGTTGATGTCACACATCCATGTTTCCATCCTTAGCATCCGTTCGTCCAACACCAGCCAGGTGAACAAACTGACCATGGCGTCCAAAGACTCGGCCATCTTGGCTGAAACCAGCAGCAGCCATGAGACGTTTGAAGAGGGGACGGGGCCTCGGCGGGTGGAAGACAACGAGCGGGACATGGTCCAGTACAGCTATTCCTTCTTCCATTACATGCTTTTCCTGGCTTCACTTTACATCATGATGACGCTGACCAACTGGTACAGGTCAGTCCTGGACGTACAAATGTGTTGTAGGAAACACTGAAGAAAATATATGAGGAATTGGCAGAACTGCAGCAAACTCTTTTAAGTGACTATTTCGGAATTTCTCACAAAATTATTAAAAACCTCTGTTATCTGGCCCATAGAAGTCCTTCTAATCATCAAAAGTACATCATCTGCACTGTGTCTCAATAATATGAAAATGTTTTTCATAGATTTTGTTTTTAACTTTTTAAAATATTTTTGTATTCCATCAATTTGAGCCATAAACAGAAATACCAAATACACAGACTTGTTTTTGACCCTTTAAATTACTTATTTGTAATCTGAACAAATCATATATTTGATATATATGATATATGATATAACAACTTTTTTCCCAATATACCACATGAAGCTAGCTTGTTTTATATCCAGACTTTTTTTGGTTGCCTGTCATATGTTAAGAATTAAAATCAACATTGGTTAATGTGTAGTATTTCTTGTGCTAGGTCAAATGTTAAATGCTATAGGTTGAAAGTGTGCTTTTTGTACTCTCTTGGTTGAAGGGTGTTGGTGTAGCAATGTATCATTGTTTATAATATGCTGATTTTAATGGATGGGTCAGAATTTAAAAAAATAATATAAACAATGTTTAACCAAATACAAATTGTTATGTGTGTGTATATATATATATATATATATATATATATATATATATATATATATATATATATATATATATATATATATATATATATATATATATATATATATATATATGTAAAATGTTCCTCTCGCCCCACCTGGGCGGTGTCTCCTTCAGACTCGGGTCCTCTACCAGAGGCCTGGGAGCCTGAGGGTTCTGCGCAGGATCTTAGCTGTTCCTAGCAATGCGCTCTTTTGTACAGAGATCTCTGATGTTGTTCCTGGTATCTGCTGGAGCCATTCTCCCAGCTTGGGGGTCACTGCCCCTAATGCTCCGATCACTACTGGTACCACTGTTGCCTTCACACTCCACATTTTCTCTAACTCCTCTTTCAGCCCTTGGTATTTCTCAAGCTTCTCATGTTCTTTCTTTCTGATGTTGCTATCACTGGGGACTGCTACATCTATCACCACCACTGTCTTCTCATGTTTATCCACCACCACGATGTCAGGCTGATTGGCCATCACCTTCTTGTCAGTCTGGATCTGGAAGTCCCACAGGATCTTGGCCTGTTTGTTCTCTGTCACCTTTGGGGGGTTCTCCCATCTTGACCCTGGGACCTCCAGTCCATACTCTTTACAGATGTTCCTGTACAGTATGCCCGCTACCTGGTTATGCCTCTCCATGTATGACTTTTTATAACATGGAGTGCAAAATGTGCATAAGGTGCTCACCTGGATACAAAAGGCAATGAAAGATTTTCAGCAATCTTTATTTCTGGAAATGTATTTACCAGGATAAAATAATTCCTAACTGTTTGTGTTTCCACCACAAAGTTCAGGAAATGTTTTCAGATCAGTCTGGTAATGGTAAAGGAAACTGCTCTACACCTCCAGTGCAGTAGGTGGCGCTGAGCAGAAGCTTTACCTGATCAATTTAGTGCACAATGAAGTTTTTCAAAACCCCAGGAAAATGATAAAAATGTTCCTGCAAAAAGGGTTAATGTCTTGACATAAAGATGCAACAGGTTGAACAAGACTGAACAAAGTAACGTTATATGCAAAAAGACAAAAACAGTAACAGTAAAAAAGTAATAAAAACACACATGTAGTCTGATGAATTAGTTCCTCAACATGATAAAAACTGTAATATTTGTTTATTTGTGCTCAGAAAATGAACATTCAAGGCCATTTCACTAATCTAGAACAGTCAGAATCATTAAATTACTTAATTTAACTGTTGACTCCAGCTCCACATCTCTGGTTAATGATGATAATCTTTGAAATTACAGCTCAAATGACATATGAAGTATTGTTGTTTCTCTGTTTCTAGCCCTGAAGCTGACTACACTGTGACAAGTAAATGGCCAGCGGTGTGGGTGAAGATAACCTCTAGCTGGCTGTGTTTGGCACTCTATATCTGGACCTTGGTGGCCCCCATGATCCTCACCAACAGAGACTTCAGCTGATCACAGACCTCATACCACACTGCCTCCATCATCCTGTCAAAATATACTCACCTTTTATACCTTTTTCTGGACTTTGGTTCCACTGTCTGGGTTGAAGAGTTGCCATAATGGTTACTTCAGTGCAGGATTTTAGTGCAGTGAATCACATGCATTCTTTTGAGATACATTTGGTTTCTTTTTCTGTTATTCCATTCTGTCTCTGTTCCTTTTGATACTTACTGTCTTGTTTTCCTCCAGTTGTGAGCAGATGTAGTTTGCTGCTATGCCATCCAATGCCTTATTGCGTATGTAAAATATTAAACTGTAAATACTGAGTGTATGAGTAAAATGTGACGTTCTTCTGCCAAAAATATTGAACCGAGATTATTGAATGTAAATGTGTCTTTTAAATGTAACATTTTAACAGATACAATCATGTAAAAGCTGTTCTCAGTGTTGACTTTATCATTATGTGAGACTACTGTATGACTCCTAATAGTATGGAATAGATTTAATATTTATGATTATACTTTTTAAAAATCTATTTTTAAAATCAAATGAAGACTTATTTTGTAAGAAATGTACATGATATTTGACTTCTATGTTGATGAATCAAATGTTGACCAAATGTCTGGTGTGCCACTGAATCTTTTAAGTATTTTAAGTTTTGTTTTTGTATGTTAGCTTGGCTTGCTTTATTATCAAAATGGAGATGCAACATGCAAAACTCTGAATATAAATAAAAGCACTTTCCAGTTTCATGAGTGAGGGGAATTGTTAATTTATGTGTAATCAAAATAGTTGACTTACAATTTGTACTACTATCATAACTATACAAATGTTTTAAGTGACTAAACAGTTTTTATATGAAATATACGCTAATCTTACATTACTGTGTCTTAATTGTTTTTAAATAAACTTTATTTAGTTATGAATTGAAACATAATATTCAACAAAATACAGTATGTGAGGGAAAGGCTGAATCTCATTTAGCCCTACCCCTACAACAGAGCTATAAGGCATAGGACATTAAAAGCAACCCTCTGACTTGGGCGCAGTGTGTTCAATGTAAGGAAGTGTTAACTTTTAGCACAAATGTTTCGTTGTCATAAACTCTGGCTGTCATGACTTTGGCTGTTAGCTTGTTAGCTTGCTTTTCAGACACCCTGTAAATGAAATTGTAGAGACCTGAATGGCAATATGTTGACATCACATATCATTATAAGCAATAGTACAATAAATAAACTATATATTTTATATTTGTACATTATTGAAATGCTTCTGCTAACACAACACCTAGGAAGTCTGTGGTGCTAGCTGCTATTTAGAGGCAGCCGGCGGACGTTGTAAACTGCATTACTGGCATCTACAGGGTGGACAGTTGGAACGGTCTGGCAAAAATTTCTACCATGGACAAAAAAACCTCATAAGGTGTAATACCTTGCATAGCACCCATTCCTGTCAGTGGATGAGCGTCTGCTTTTCCTGTTTTTATTGCAATAATATACATGTTACATGAGCATCCGTTTTTATGGTCTCGAACTCGCTGGTATATAACATGGGCTTGTCTCGGTCTCGGCCACTGGTATTGCCAAATATGGTTCTTAGCCTCGACCGAGTCCAGGCGTCTTTATTTTGTTACAATATTCAAGGGAAAAATCATCATTCATCTCGGTGTGTTAACTGTAGAGCTTGGCGGTGCTTAGCGTCTTAAGCTAGGCTATCTGTTATGCTAACGTGAACATTAGCTAACAAAGCGGAATATAAGCCAAGCTAATTTGTTTTTGGACATAGTTAGCACTTACTGCATGTCTGGTATTAGTGGCTTCATGAGATATATATATAAAAAAATCAAACGATTGGTTGTCGTGAATTGTGGTTGTGTGATACTGTACTGGTGTTACAAAGGGTAGCAGCTACACAAACGCTCGAGCGTTTACATTAACTGTAGGGTAAAGTAAACGTGCGCGCGCGTGTGTCCTCCGTAAACAACTTGTACATTTTGTTCAGAAACAAAAATGACGTATTTTAAGTTGCACTTTGTTTGTTTTTATTTAACCAAACTTTAATGTTTTCTCAAAATAGATATTTCTCATTAGTGCACATCTAAATAATAAAATGATACAATATTGTTTTCCGGAGAAGGCGTAAACTTGTCATTCTGGTCTATGTCTGGAGCACATTATGTCCTTGATGACATTATATACGTTTCACTTTTAGCATAAACAAATATTTACTATGTCACGTCCAGGCCTGAGTGCAGGGAGTCTGAGAGTGCAGCCTGCAGCTGGACACTCATGAAAAATACTGTAACATCCATGCATTCCCATATAGATTTTGATATTAGATTTGAGTCCATATCATCTGGAACACTGGGTCTGGATCAGTTGGAGCACTGGGTCTAAGTCTGGATGATCTGGAAAAGTGGGACTAGGCCATTTGGAACACTGAGCCCTGATCATCTGGGACACTGGGTTCAGATCATCTAGAACATTGGGTCTGGATCAGTGGATCAGCATTCAGTATGAACTCCCTCTCCTCCGCCTCCTTCTGAGCACTGTGCTCAACTCGACACCTGAATGTGGATCCACGGTCGTCCTTATCAGGGTTGAGTTTAAGGAAGCTGAACATGGAGTAGAGTCCATTGGTGTTAAGGCTTGGAGGGGTGTTGAAGACCCCACACTGAACCAGTTCACCGTCTTTAGTCCACGTTACCGTCACTGTTTCAGGACAGAAGTCTTTGATGCACAGGTGGAGTGTACACTCCTCATTCAGCTGTGGCTCTGGAGGCTCACAGTTAATGAACATGACATCAGGAGGCGTCCCTGTGGATGAAGATGATGCAGATTAGAAAACAGTTTGTGGACTTTAAGAAAAACTCACTGCTCATATGTTACAGTTTGTTCTGATTATTTAAACAATACCTTTGAGGATTTAAGGGAATATATAACATTATATGGACATATATATTAGGACATATGGTCTACAGTTGTCAGATGTCCTCTTCAATCTGATTTAGAATAAAATCATCAATATTAATAATTAATATATTTATCCCAATATAAACTATATTATAACATTAGTCATTGTTCTTTTGTAGCCAAGACGCCTGTTAGAAAAGAAACACATGAATTCACCTGAATATATATACATATATATATATATATATATATATAGACCATAATGTCTATATATGTAATATAAATCACAGAGGTGATAAAAACTGTTTATTTCAGAGTTGGGCCTGGCTCTCATGGTCTCCACAGACATCCAGACTTTTTTAAAACCTGTGTCACCTTGAGTGTTGATGTAGTAGTGGACGTCCTTGAATCCTGGACTGGGGTAACTGGGGTGGTAAACCCGGCAGGTGTAGACTGCCCTCTCATCCTCTCGGGCCATGGTGAGCTGGATCTTACTCCACACGCTGTAGCGGCGGCTGTGGTCAGAGAATGGTCCGAAGTGGGTGACGTTGTGGACCATCTCGCCATCGTTCCTCGACCACTCCAGGTGAACATCTTGTGGGTAGAAGTTCTCCACCCGACAGCACAGAACCAGCAGACGTTCCACCCTGGGGATCTGAGGCATGCTAGAGATCTGGAGGAAAGATGGCGCCTCTGGACCACAGCACCACCATCATATTGATTAAACAGTTATAGGTAGTGTTTTATCACATCTTGTTTTCATTTATTTAGACCCTATCTGTTTTATGCTTCATTTATCCCTGCTGCTATACTACTGAACGGTGGAACTCTGAGCACTTTTTTGTCCTTTGTCTTTTCTTGATACTCGATCAGGTACCTGCTTAACAAGTTCAATGTGCGTCTTGTTGTAATGCCAAACACGTTTACTCTGTCTGCAAAAAATGTTTACCTAAGGTTCAATAAAGTAACCTTGAACCTTAGGAGACATATGTTACCGTATATTAAAAAAAAGTAACATAATGTGCAACATAAATATATTAATATAATATCAGCCTTTTGTATTACAGTTTAGATTATAAGATAGGCCTACATAATTTTACAACAGTTATAACAAAGGTTTGCTCTGCTGCCTAAAATACAATAGAAAATTAATTATTGTAAATAAACAATATAATCGAAAACTGAGGATGGTAAGTAATAAAGTTAACAAAATAAATGTCAAAAAATCCAAAAATGAACTATAATAAACAAAATAATGAACAAAACAAATAAAGTGATCAAAATAATCAACAGAATGTACAGAAATAAGGAAATATTTAACACAATGAGCAAGAGAATGAACCACAATAACAAAATAACCAGAAAAGAAATATAATTATCTAAAAATTAACCAAAATAACTGAGTTAATCAATAAAAATGAATACAAAATAGAAGTCAGATCCAACGTGAATATTGAGTGACCCTAATATAAGCTCTGTAACAGTGTGGTGTTGTACAGATGTCAGATCAGTTTGTACACATTCATGATGCTCTCTGGTGTCTCTTGACTCACCGTTGACCCGGACCATGGTCTCTCTGATGATCGTCTCCTGCCTCCACTGGACCTCACACTGGTACCTAGTTTTGTCATCGGTAATAGTCAAACACACACTCAGGATGGATGTGTGGTGTCTGCCAATAGACTCCAGTCGTGCCTGTTCGCTCACATCCGTTCTGTCCAATAGGGCGGTGTCTTCGGTCTGGGCCTCAGGGTCGTCACTGAGTCCCAGTTTATACCACCTGACCATCAGGTCCGCATGCCCCGCCCCCCTGATGCTGCATTTCAGCTCATTTTCTACCCGAGCAAGGACGACACCAGATTGGCTGATTTCAGAGATGGTGGGAGGAGCTGAAACAGAGAGGTTTCAATCAAACATTAAGGAAAAATAAAGCAAGTAAGTATTCAACCTTCTACACCAGGGGTCTCAAACATGCGGCCTGGGGGCCAAATGCGGCCCGCTGACAGTTCCAATGCGGCCCGAGGGATGAAGAACATAATAACCTATTAAATGACTCTATGTTATCTTCTCAGTTTTTTTCTTTGTCTATAAATGATAACTTCCGATTTGTCTGTGTTTGATTGCAAAAAATATTAAATTACGAAAATATTTACCTTTACAACGTATCCAATAACAATAAAATATGAACAACCTGAAATGTCTAAAGAAAATTAGACACAATTTGAACCATTTTCTGCTTCTGTTAGTAAAAGTTTAGTGTCTTTCCAGAACTGATCCATAATCAAACACATGGACTAATGATCAGCTGAGGCAGAATATTGTTAAAATTGCCCTTATTTTCCTTATGAAATTTAACTTTTTAAAATATTTGGATAATTTCTGAAAGTATTTTCTTAATTTAATGGGTGTTTTTTTGCACTAAAACAATGACAAAAATGTAGAGTTGTCATTTTTTAATAGGTTATTATGTTTTCTTTTTTCTGGTCCGGCCCATTGTACATCAAATCAGGCTGAGTGTAGCCCCTGAAGAAAATGAGTTTGAGACCCCTGTTCTACACTGTTAACCATTTAACCCCTGAGACATGATTCCAGGTAAATATATTGCTTCAAATTGTCTGTTTCATTGTGGTAGAAGCTGTAAGATAACAAATATTTAAAAAATAAAAGAGCAGGAACTAATTATGTACATCAATTAAATTACAGATTAAGTTTGATGTGGAACAATTTGCCAAAAAACCCCAACAAATAAAGGTATTTTAGATGAGACATATTGTTGCTGTCAGGTGGAAATCTCATCAGTCCATTTGTGGTCTTTTTGTTTGTTTGTAATAAAACAATTCTATTGGCTACTCTCTTTTACTTGTCTTATGCGGCCAATTTCTTTCTCATCTCTTGAGTCCATTCTTTTAACAACAAAGCATAATGATGGATTAGATTTCTGTAGCGCTTTTCAAGGCACCCAAAGCACTTTACATAATTGATCCATGATTCATTCACTCATGTATTTACACTCTGGTGGTGGTAAATGACATGTACCCACAGTTGCCGTAGGACAGGCCGACGAAAGTGTGGCTGTCAATTTGCACCAAACCATCCCTCCAACCACCACCAAACATTCGCACACTTTTATACACCAGTGTGAATGACACTGGAAGCAAGGTGGGTGAAGTGCTTTGCCCAAGGACACAACAGCACAAAAGATTTGAACCACTAAACTCTTTGGTTATTGCCTGACTCACTTTACCTCCTGATCCATGGCCATCCCAGTTTAGAATAAACCTCATTTTTCCAGTTTCCTGAAAAATAACCAAATTGGACATGAGAGTTTTCCACCTGATAACAACAATGTGAACAACACACTTAGCCAAAATATAACTTAACAAACTATACTTTAAGGTTAATGATTTAATTGGCCCCTTATCATGTGACCCACCGTCCAATTTTGCCTTTCTACAGAAATATCTGTAGAGCAGTAAAACTCCTCCAGTGACCGACAGGACGAGCAGCAAACTGACGACACTTGTGACGGCGACAAGTTTGACGACACTGAACTGAAGCTGTGACGGAGCTACAAGGAACATATTCAGTTTTATCAGTGACGGACATAGAAAGGACTGTTAAAATGAAGCACAAATAATAAAAGTGTACCTTGAACAGTCAGAGTTACAGCTCTTCTGTAAGGGCTGCTGTAGGTCTGGTGCTTCACCTGGCAGATGAGTCGAACCTCTTTGTTCTCTATGGCTGATGAGGGCAGGGTGATGATGCTGCGAATGCTGTACGTGCCGTCAGAGTTGTGCTCCGCCATTTCGGTGCAGACTCTGTAGAGCTTGTTGACCCTGGCGGGGACAATGTCTGAGGCGTTTTGAATGTGCCACGTCACTGTCACATCCTGTGGATAGAAACCTTGAATGTCGCACTGTATCATCTTCTCCTCTCCTTCTGGAACTGCCACCTCCTCTGGAAGTGAGACCGAAGGCTGAGCTGGATGACAAACAGAAGATGTGAGACAGGATACAGGTGATGGACAAAGGACGTCAAACAGACAATATCAATATCAAGTAATGGACATAGACCTGGATGAAGGACATCAAACTCAGGAGGTCAGACATGCTTTTTTCCCTTTTAAATGACAGCATTATTATTATTATTATTGTGATACATTTTTATTTTGGGATAATTATAATAATTGTTAAGTACATTTGTCTTTAGTATCCATTTTGTTCCCATCTTCAGCTAAAACACTTGAAGTTGTCTCAGTTTTTATATATTTTAATTAAAGGAGTTGTATGTAGGGTTATGGCTAAAACTGGTACTATAGTCACATACAAAATACCTCCATCTGCCCCCCCAGAACAGGGGTTACCAGATCTAATATGAGTGTCTAAAAGATGCAGCTACCATGGCAAGCAACGAGTCCTACACGACCAGTAATTATACCAGGCCTGGTCACATTTTATATATATTTTTTTTTTATTTTATTTTATTTAACCAGGTGGGAGACTTGGCCAAGAATGGCAGCAACACATAGTTTAATTTTATTCATTATTTTCAGAATTTTAAAGATGTGCATATGTCATATGAAAACACAAATATATTCTGTAAATGATGTGAACTATGATTTACACCTTAAACAACTGCTCTTAAGCTCTTAACTGAGCATATTATGCCCACTTTGCACTTGTTATAAATAGTCATATTATTTTTCACAGTTTGGATTCATTCAGAATTTGAAAGTTGTTAATTTTTTGCATGATTTTTTAAGTTCTGTCCAAGCAATGAAAATCAGCACATTGTAAATAATGTGGAAATTCCTACACTAACAGCCTTCTACCAAGTGAGGACAAAATGCACATTATAGCATTTAACGTTTGACTAGAACAAAAACAACATTGCATATTAACCAACGTTGACATACTGCAGGGTGAAAAAAAACAAAACTAGTCCAATTCATATATAGATATTGGAGGGATCGTGTGTGTATGTGTGTGTGTGTGTGTGTGTGTGTGGGTGGGTTTTTCACAATAAAAAAGATGGCATTTAAAGTGTAAAAAATATTACATTTATTGAGTATTTGGTATTTTTGTTTTATATCAAAAATGTTAAAAAGTTCAAAACCGAAAAAAAAAAATCATTACTGTTGGTTTTGTTGGTTATTAGGATCTTTTTTTGTTGTTGTTTTTTGGCATTTTACTTTTGTTTCATAACATATATTGTTTCATTCACTAAAATAAACTGAGATTTCCTCTTGTTTCTGGATCAGTGTGACCTCCTTGAACTATATTGAGTAGGATTGAATAGATACATACCCAGAACCTCCAGGGTGGTGGAGAAAGTGTCAACCACTGGAGTGATAATCCTACAGGTGTATTCGCCGTCATCTGCCAGAGTCACATTACGAAGCTGCAGAGATGCATCGCCTCGCAGCAGATTGTGTTCATCCACTACAGCTCCTTCTCTGGTCACTTGTGCCGCCCCGTATACAAAAGTGTACATGGTTTTCTTGTTCAAATGTTCATCCACCATTTTCCACTCAACCGTCAGAGATTTCCTGTCCAGTGGTGTGGACAATTTGTCAGATCGACAGCTCAGAGTCACATCAGAACCCATTAAGACATTGAGGTGCTTTGTTGAGTAGGTGAAACTGTCTGGAATACAGAGGTCAAACATTTCCATGTTGTAGAAATATAATGAAACTAGAAAAGTACTTAGAGAGTACAAACCTCCACCACGGCAGACCTCTCCCCTTTGAAAAGTTCTGCACAGATTTTGATCAAATTTTCAGGATGTGTTGGGAGTGTCACAAGGAATAAATTATACAATTTTGGTGGTGATCCAGAAGAGATCCTGGATTCTGGATCACTTTGAAATTTTACATTGCGGCAATTGAGAATAAATGTCAAAGTGATCCAGAATCTAGGATCTCTTCCAGATCACCACCAAAATTTAGTCATTTGTTTCTTGTGACAACTTTTTGCATAATTTTGCTGACAAACAAATAAACAAACAGACAAACAAAAGGAGTTGGATTTAATACCTCCTTGGCAGAGGTAAAGATGCATGAAACCATTCCAAACAAAACCAGGGCTGTCAAACCCATGTTAGTTTAGGTTCCACATTAAGACCAATATGATCTAACGTGGATCAGAACCAGTAAAATAAGAACAGAATAGCCTATAAATAATGACAACTACAAACTTTCCTCAATGTTTTAGAGTAAAAAAGGGAAAATTAAATAAAGAAAATAATTACATCTACCAAGTATCCTTTAAGAACATGAATAACATGAGTGAACTGAAATGTATTTTAAAAAATTAAGTGAATTTTTAACAATATATTGCCTCACATTATCATTTACACATACATTGTAACTTACAGATGACAGTGGATCTGCAGGCAGAATATTTGTACAGTTATACTTCTATTACAATATTTCCATTTGTTCATATTTGTTCAGGTTATTTAATTTTGTATTAATGGACAGTTTATAAATGCAACCATTTTTATTTAGTTGTGCTTTGAACCCCCCCCCACACACACACACTAAAATAAAACAAACAGGAAAAAATGCAGTTATCATTATTTGATAGCCATTATGATAATAATTTTCTGGTCTGATCCACTTGTGATTGAAGTTTAATGTGGAACCTGAACTATAATAATTTTAACATCACTTATTGCTAATATCTTCAGTGATTTTTTTTTACATTTCATAAATTGACCCCATGGTAGGGTTTGGACTCTTTGGTGGGCTGGTTTTGGTCCACAAGCCATATGTTGGACACCTGTGAACTAAAACAATCGTTCTGCAGACCTGTGTCTAATTCTACCTTTTTTTTTTTTAATCTTGTTTTCACGGTTGAATGGATCAAACATTCTTTTCCCTAAATACAACAATAAAACACAGGAAATATGTGTGCAGCCTTAAGGACACAAACAAATCTAATAAATGTGTTGGAATAAGTAAATTCTACCATTAACTGTAACACGAAGAGATGCAATAACAGCAACCTACAAAATACAGTTTCTACTTGAAAGATAACCTAAAATAATAAAAAGTCAGCTGCTGCTAGTATTTTAAAATCCCTCATGTGACATTTAAGAACACACTGCTATGTATGTAGCTCTGCCATGATATCAGTGACTCAAAATAAAAACAGACAGTTCTAATCAGAAAGTCCAGATATTTATCAACAATTTACCAGATATCAATCAAAAATCAGTATTTAAAATACAGATACTTAGCAGCTCTACTGAAGTACAGTAATGAAGTATTTCTACTCAGTTACTGTGTTACTGTGTATAAGTGAAATGACAATAGTGAACAGCAGCATGTACTCTTACCTCCAAGGGTGTCACAGCCATTTAAAATGTGGGGGTGTTCTAGGCTGTGGCACATGAACAAAATTTTCTGAGTCTATCATTGGAAAATTACAGAACAATTATCCATTAATGATTAAATTTTATATTAAAAATGAATACATGGTCGAAAATAATAACAAAAATGTGTTTTTCCTCAATTAAACATTGATTAAATTCATCAGTCAAAATTCTGAGATAAAAAAAATTTAAATTATGATATAAAAAGTCTAAATTATGTGATTAAAAAGTCAAAATTATGAGATAAAAAGGATTTTAAAAATCAGACACTGATTTTACAGACACTGTTCCTCTTTTTTCTTACAAAAATGTTTTGTCCATGTCAGGGGAGACGACTAAAAATATGTTCCTCAGGGGGAACATCACTGAAAAAAGTTCTAGAACCACTGTCTTAGGGTCAATGTCACAGAAAAAGACATAGTTTAGTTAACTTAGTTCAACAACGGCAACATTTCTCATTACTTACTGTTTGTTAACACCGTGAAGAAAAACTGTTTACATTTCAACTGGTGAACTGAGGTGCGCTTCATTTATATATACTGTTGTGCCGCCCAGGTGGGTAAACAGTTTAAACCATAGATATTGTAACAGCCCCAAAATGTTATTGATGTTTGTTTTGGCGTGATTGCGACCGACAGTAACTGTTTATCCTGAAATAAAAAGTAGGTGAGACCAACTCTCAGTGCGTTTTCTGGATCCAGTAACGATACAATATATAAACTCAGGAAAAAGTGGAGGCTATGAAATCATCTGGTTGGAGAAGTGGGGGTGTTGTGACATCCCCCACGGGTGCGACGCCCATGCTTACCTCTGCAGTGGAAAACAATGACCATGACCTGGACCAGAGTCTCAGTGCTCCATCGCCAGTCCATCAGGTTCTGGTGTCACGCTGCTCAATGCATTGTTATTATAGAAGAAACTGACGCTTCAGTTTCAATCTTCGCTCAGTTCAAACACAAGGTCTGGGCTAAAGTTCACATGTTTCCTGTGGCACTGAATGTCTCTGGGCAGGACTTGGCACAGAAACACTACATTTAATTACCTGCTTTGATGGACTTTGACCTACAACTTCTGCAGCCGCGCCCCCTGGACAAGCCACGCCCCCTGGTCAAATAGCACACAGAGCTGGATTTGGTCAAAGTCATGGGAGGTAGATTTCTGATTATCTATTCATCCTTTCTTTCTTTCTTTCTTTCTTTCTTTCTTTCTTTCTTATTTTCATACATTTCCTTTTTTACATGTTGATTTTAGCAGTATGTTTGTGAAGTAAGCTCACATGTTCTAAGTGTACATCCATCTGTGATGCTGCAGTGTTTCCTTTATTCTATTTGTTCAACAATTTTATAATGAATCCAGCTTTTTTTAAACTTTAGTGTAACTCTAAACCAGGGCTCTCAAATTCATTTTAGCTCAGGTTCTACCTTCATCCCAATTAGATCTAAATAGGATCAGAACAGTCAAATTTACTAATCTGTAAATAATAATCTAAATGTTTATCTTTAAGTGTGTGTTTTCAGTGTTCATTCATTCATTTTTCTGTGTCTACAAAGTTTATTCACAGGTTGCAGAAATTTAGATTTTAGAATTTTTGACACTTTTTAAAAATATTAAAAATATTAAATTAAATTCAATTGTGTTTATAGAGCCCCAAATCACAACAACGTTGTCTCAGGGATTTATAGGGTTGATTGGAGACAACAATCAATCACAGAAATAGCTGAAGTCCTAAGCATCCCCTATCCTTAGACCCTCCTTCTCAGCAAGAAAAAACTCCAAAACCCAATGAGAAAGAAGAGATCTTCCTTTCCTTCTAATGGTTCATACTTCAGTGGTTTATAACATGTAAATAGTCATAGTTCTCACTGATAGAAGTCATATATGGACTGAGTTGAGTTCTCCTCCAGTGAAACTACCACCCACTTCTATTGGGAGATTGATCCAGACCACAGGACTAGAACATAGAGACAGAACCTGACAACATCACAAATGCAACTGGTGTTGGATTCAAATAAATGGTAAATGGTTTGCACTTACATAGCGCTTTTCCACCTTCATGGTGCTCAAAGCACTTTACATTAGCCTCACATTCACCCATTCACACACACATACTCATACACCAGTAAGGTAGACTAAGGTCTAAGGTCAGTCCTACTGGGGGCCTAAGTCAGGGTTCAGTGTCTTGCCCAAGGACACTTCGACATGTGGACAGCCAGAGCCAGGACGCGAACCATCAATCTCTCGGTCATTGGGCGACCCTAACCCTAACCCTAACCCAAATAGAATATGAGCCTGATATACAGAGGACACTGAAGCTATTTTCTCACAAAAAATGTATGGTCGTCACCTGTGACTCCATGAACTTCTTGTCCAGTTCAAGGAAACAGCTGTGTTTTAATTCACAGATGGTCGACTCACAACTCTTTGGTGTTTATATATCGCTATATCTCTGCAGAAACTGTTTTCAGATCCAGATGAAAAGTCTTATGGTCAACAGATGTGGAGAGACATGAGGATGAGGATAATGGTTAAGAAAAACTGTCAGATCAGACCTGATGTCATGTATACATATGCCTAAAAATTTAACGTAGATATAGGACTAATCTACCATCTGAACACTGGAAATATTCATCAAATAATTGTAAAATAATAAACCACCTAACATGTATAATTACATTTATTATTTATATGAACAGTTTTTCATGGTCATCAGATATGGCCCATTTGGATGATCAGAGGTTCTCTCGTTACCATGGAGACACCATCATCTTCTACAACATTGATTCACCAGTAAAACCCATGGAGTTGAATCAATTACAGTGGATGGTTTTAAATATGAACAAAACATTTCCAATTAATTGTAGAGATGATGTTTCTTATTGTTTTTGTGCATCTCTGCTTTTTGAAATTGTTTTCTTCATTTTACCCAAAACCTATGAATTCCACATGATTCTCCTTCCACCTTTTCAATGAATCAGAATCAGAATTCTTTATTTGTCCCGTGTGGATGAGCATCCACAGTGAAATGGAAGCGACACTCCCTTAAGACTGTGCAAAGATGCAAAATAACTATACAAATATAACAATATACAAAAATATACAAGACAAGAAAGACTAGAATAAAGATAAGTAAAATATAAAGTAAGTAGGTGAAATATAAATAAGAATATAGAGAAAAATATAAATAAAAATATAGCCTGGAGGTACTATAAATATGTACATTGATATACATGTTACTATATACTGAGTGGTGATGTACAACTCTATACATGTCAGTGCTGATTTAATAATCAATAATCAATCACCAGGTAGATTGAAGCTCTGTCTGTTAATGATGCATCAGCAGATATTAGTAAACCAAATGGTTCTGTCTTCAGTTTGTCATCAACCACCAGATGGAGACAAATCACTGGAAAGCAGTAATTTCTAACATTATCATTATCTAATATTATTATTATTATAGCTTTACAAAGCATAAACTAAATCTGTTTGTCCTTTAAAGGACATGCTGATACAGAAGTACCCTAGAAAATACATGTAAATATGGGTTATGTTTTGTTAAACTGAAACTAGACTGAATTATTACATAGAATATAAATTAAATCTATTTATTTTGCACATTGATTACACTAATTTGATTTGTCACCTATTTTTATTTATATTTCATAATTTAATCAAATTAAAGGATTATGTTTAAAATGCAATAATCATCTAATGCTTTGTTTTCTTTCACTTTATTCTGATCTATTTATATCATCGATGTCAGTGTTGTGAGCAGTGGCTGATGTTATTGAATAAAGTGGATCTCAAACTTTGATGAAAATGAGACTTAATAATCTCATAATGTTTGTTGTATAATGCTAGAATTTACTGGACTTATTTGAGTAAACCTGTTATGTAGCACTTTAATTTATTAAATATGTAGAAATGAATATGATAATAAATAAATAAAATAACGTGCATAAAACGTTATCATAATGAACAGAAACCTTAAACAGGTGAATGGAAAGTAATGTAGCTATATTTAAGGTTTATATTTGATATTGATGCTACATTGGGACATTTCATTCACTTTTTAAAAAAATACTGATACTTAATTACTAAAGGCAATAATCAACATTTCCAGACTCAACAGTAAATCAGCATGCTTCAATTGAAGACTATTGAATATTGAATATTGATCAAGTATGAACTGATTTCATGTCTTTTATGAACACACTAGGAATTTATGGTTCATGAAGAAAAATAATGTTTAAAACCAGGTAAATGTTAAAACTAAATGACAGCAAATCTATTTATGAATCCCATCTAAACATCAGTGTGACGTTTATGATGTGATTCAACACAGACGCAGAAAAACATTACAAACCAACCACACATTTGTAGTTTATCGAGGTGTAATGTGATTTAAATGAAAAATCAGAATCAGATCAGTTTATCTCTGTGTTTTTGTCTTGAACTCATTCACTGCCATTGACGGGGTTTTTTTTTGCATCAATTCAAATCCAAATGAACAGTCTATGCTTTATTGATGAGTGCCATACTTATGTAGTCTTGGTCTATTATTATAGTATAATATATAATATACTATAATATTGTATAACATATATAATATTATATAATATTGACTATATCCTGAGTCAATATTCTCTTGTCATTCACCTGGCAGTGAATGAGTTAAATATGTCTCTGTTGATGTTATTAAACATGTCTCTGTGTCGCCATGTCTTTAAACATGTTTGTGTTGTTGTTTTTAAATGTGTCTTTGAACGTATCTTTAAATTAACCTAGATGTATGGATGCTTCACATGGCTGCTCACATCTTACACCTGGGAAAGCACCATTTGCTTCTCTTTTTTAAGGCGGGGTTGCCAATCAAAATCATTCGCCCTGATTGGAGAAACCAGGTGCTTGTCATTTTGAATGACATACTACTTCAACGAATCACATTGAAAGCAACATGTAACATAGATGAGATCTCTTACCATACCTGGTTGCCACCAATAAATTCTTTCAAAACTGTTCTGTGTTCATCTTTTAAAGAATCAATATGTGGCGTGAATTGACTTTAGACATAATGAGCCTTCAAATTATGTATAGTTGTAAAATCATGTCAGTGACACTTTAAAGAAAGTAGTAAATATTTTCCAAGAGTTGTCATTCTGTTGCCATAGAAACTAAATAAAATAAACAAATTTAGCTGTTAATGGCATTGACGATAAAACCAAACAGGAAACCAACAAAATGAAGATGAAGGTAAATACTGTGATATCTGCACCATAACATCATGATCTACAACTGAGTTATTGTGATTTTATATGTTTATGGTCTGTGTATACAGCTGTAGTTTAAAGTCCAAATGGTTAAAAAAAAAGTACAGTTTTATTGTAGAACATGTTGAGTTACTGCTTTGTAAACTGTGATATTTCAGTTGTTGTGCCCGTAGGTGTAACTTGGTAATTTCCCATATTTTTGTTTAAACCACTAATTGAAAAGGCAGTTGGCAATAGATGAAACATTTGATTTCCCATCTGGAATTTGTTGTGAAACCTGGTGTTTGAGATTTGAGTCCAGTCACACATACATGAAGCAAAACGGCATACCACAGGGTTCAATCTTAGGACCCATATTATTCACTATTTACATAAATAGACTTTGTAACCTTTCAAATGCCTTTTATCACTTTTATTCTGATGACACTGTAATCTATCACTGTTCTGCTTCCATTGCCCAGATGCTAGTTTTTTACAGAATGCTGACAAATGTTGACAAAACTAGACATATCAGTTAATACTTGGTCAATAATAACAACTCAAGGAACACTGATAGAATTAGCTAAAATTATCTGAGCTCATGTCACTCCA
Source organism: Siphamia tubifer (assembly GCA_020466265.1). NCBI lineage: Eukaryota > Metazoa > Chordata > Actinopteri > Kurtiformes > Apogonidae > Siphamia > Siphamia tubifer. Next base: position 44,592,668 of record CM035787.1, read on the forward strand.
AGATTTGTATTTTGTCTTACAAACTTCACAGAGAGATTCAGTTTTTCCATGTATTTTTAAAATGTGGTTGACCTCAACTAAATTACACTTTAAAAAGGAAAAATAAAAGTTTAATGAATTGAAAAAGAAACGAGTAGTGTAAAATATCATATATAAGATGTGTGTGAAGTCTGGATGCAGGTATGAAATAAATCATGTAGATGTTACTTGTGTGTTTTGGATGTAAATGACTGGGCATTGGTTCATATTTACAGTTGAATGTGTTTGTTAATATTTTCCAGTGATGTTTGATGATGAATGGACCACACACTTTCAACTGAGTGTGGATCACACAACCCAGACCTCCACAACCACATCCTGAAGCTGCTCTAAACCTACCTCAGTGGGACCCACATCTTGGTCAGTCTTGTTAAGTCCATGTCCCAACAAACTAAACATGGAATAAGTCTGAGTCGAAAAAAACAAAACAATAACTGTTAGCATATAATATATATATATAGTGTGTGTGTGTGTGTGTGTGTGTGTGTGTGTGTGTGTGTGTGTGTGTGTGTGTATAGGTGCTTGTGGAAAAGCTACTGCAAATGTATATTATGAACAGGATTAGTGTAGTGGTCGGTGACTTACACCAAACGTAGTCTGCTAACTTTGCATACACTAAGCTAGGCTACAAACGCAGACTTTATAAAGTTTGCTTGTTGTGTAATTTAAAACATCAGTACTAACTTACACATATAAATACATTACCTCATCACTTTGCATTCTGCAAGTGGTCTTGAAAAAAGAAATATAGAGTTGTTTAAATCATTATTTATGCCCATCTACATGTTTCCAGGAGTATTTCAAGATGCTTTGAGCCTTTTCTTTTTTTTTTTTGCCAAAACTCATCAGCGCCCGTCTGGTGTTTAAATGGTAAGGCTATAGTACAGGCATGGGCAAACTATTCCATAAAGGGCTGGTGTGGCTACAGGTTTTTGTTTCAACCAACCAAGAGTTCACAGTTTGACCAATCAACTCTGAAGACTGAGATCAGTTGATTAATTAAATCAAGTCTGGTGTGCTGCTGCCTGGTTGGAACAAAAACCTGCAGCCACACTGGCCCTTTGGGAATCGTTTGCTCATGCCTGCTGTAGTGTGCACCAAAAGGGTTGTTTTGGACCATCTTCAAATCTAGTTACAAAGTGCTTTAAATTATTATTTATGCCCATCTACATGTTTCCAGGAATATTTCAAGGTGTTTTGACCCTTTTTTCCAAAACTCATTAATGTCCTGTGGGTTTCGAATGGTTACCACCATCTTCAAACTTGGTTAAAACTTTCGCTCTTTATCCATTTCAGTTTCAGTTATGACATTACGACATTTGTTGCTAGTGCTTATGGGAAACATAGGCGGTCTCAGAAAACACCACCGATTAAGTGAAAGGTGTCGCTGTTATTTACTTAAACCTGAAACTATGGCCTTTAATTTGTTTCTACAAAATAACATTACAAACATGGTATTTAAAGGATTAAAAATATGACATTTGTTGAGTATTTGGTATTTTTGTTTATGTCTCAAATGGTAAATGGACTGCACTTATATAGTGTTTTTCCACCTTCATGGTGCTCAAAGCCCTTTACATTAGCCTCACATTCACCCATTTACACACACCAGTAGGTTTCTAAGGTTCTGCCAGACCTACTTTGAGCCTAAGTCAGGGTTCAGTGTCTTGCCCAAGGACACTTCGACACATGGACAGCCACAGCTGGGATGCGTACCATTGACTCTTTGGTCATTGGACGACCCGCTCTACCAACTGAGCCACAGCCAACTATCAAGTTGATAATATACAAAAAAGAAAAGTTTAAAATAAACTGTGTGAAAAACATTTTGACAGTATTACAGTCATGTGAAGTGTATGCTCTTTGGGGACACACACACACACACAGGTACCTCTAAACATGGAAAATCACTGCCAATGAATATTTCAAGATACAAACATCTGATGAGTAAATGTTGTCCTTTTGTGTGCTCAGTGTTCCATCAATTCTAATGAAACAGTGTTTACACAGAACCAGCCAGATGTGAATATTTATATGTAATGACATGGTGTTTTTGTTCTGGCTCACAAGACACCATCAAAGCAAAAGCATGTGAAAGGAATGGAATGAACTGTTCTGTGATGTGATGTGAGTCGCAGCATGTTGAACAACTTTGGAGTATTCTGTTTGTGGTTCCAGAAAAACTGAATGACGTTGCATATTTCATGAGATTTTACTCCACTTCCCTTATTCTGATTTTGCTCCACTTCCCTTATTCCGGTGATGACATCATTACGTCATCACCAGTATTTGCACAACACTGAAAAACCAACATAATAATATAATGCTCTACTTCAAGAGATCCCAACTTTTTAAACACAATAAAACACATTGTCTAAATCTACACACATTTATACTTACCTCCTATTTATCTCCTTCACTAATGCATTTTTATCAGTATGTACTTTAATGTATCAAAAAGAAAAGCTCTCATTCTGTAGAGTCCCAGAATATATTTATACAATATTGTTATCACTAACAAATATATGTAGGAGTATTTTGAAAACATAGATTGTCAAAACTTGAGATTTTCTTTTATTACTTGGTTAATTCATAGTGTAGCACTACATCAAATCATGTCATGGTTTCAATGTTCTGTTGCTATATTGCACTATTGTGCTATTGTACTGTAACTGTTAAAGAGAGAGAGAGAGAGAGAGAGAGAGAGAGAGAGAGAGAGAGAGAGAGAGAGAGAGAGAGAGAGAGAGAGAGAGAGAGAGAGAGAGAGAGAGAGAGAGAGAGTGTGTGTGTGTATAAAACACAATTAGATTATCAATTTAGCAATTTGTACAATACATAGTAGATGAATATTAACAATATATTATGTAAAAACAATAAGTGTGGACATATTGTGTTAAAGCATCAAATGGAAATACATATACAGATTACTGGAATCCCAGCATTTCCATGTGTTCAGGCCTCACTAGATGTTACTCAAAGGAGATTAATATCATTTAGTTTTTCTGGAACAAGGGGGAAGACTTAGTGCATTCCAGAGTACTGGGATGTAGAATATATCTCACTTGGAGTTAACTACGTCTCATCTGAAAGTTTTTCACGTGATCCATGTTAAGCATAAACAACAAACATGGAGATTACACATCTAAGCTCCTATTTGCTTTGCTTCTGACAGTTGATAATAGTGTTCTCATATACGCAAACAAGATAGAAGAAACGAAATAACACATGAGCTAATGATGCATTGTAAAGTTTTTGTCATTGTCATCATGTACACTGTGTGTCATTGTTGTTAAGGTCACATTGTAGTGCCCAGTTAGGTCAGGGTACTTATATTTGGCCCCACTTTGCAACAAGGACCTTTGGCTCAGAGCAGCATTCCCATGCATTGTAACGAGTTGGATGTTGGAAACTTCCCATGTATCAGCACTGTGGAATGTAGCATAAGTACAGTGTAATACTGCTGGTGGCCATTAGATGCTGCTCTACAACTCTTGGCACCCATAGACTTGCACTGAACGTGACATGTTTTACAAATTGTTATCCATATAGATGTGATTTGTCAGAGTACGTGTTCATCTGTGGAAGGAAAATAATAGAATAGAAGGTAATTTCATTCGAGAGTGAAAGAATAATTTAATCAAACGTCATCTAAGTTGAACAGAATTTGGCAGACTTGCTGTTGGATTAGGGTGTTTTTGCTTCTATCAGAATAGGCAGCATATTGGTACAATTGCACTCAATTATAATAAGGTTTTTCTTTAAGTTTATGCATTATTGCTGACGTTATTCCTTTTTCTGAAAGGATAGTTGGTAAATATTTACTTTTTGTGTAATTTTTTAAGCTTTTTTTCAACTATAGATTATATACTATTATTCTACGGCACTCTAGAACGTCCCGTTCACTTTGAATGACGTCAGCGGGCAGATTTTTCCGATAACCGCCCGCTGCGCCGTGAACACCCGCTGCCCATGGCAAAGGGTTTTGTCACTTCAGATTCACTGTACCATATCACTCCGTGGGTAGTTCGGCCACTTTTAAAGTAAATATTAGCTTCGTTGTAACTGCTAGCTTATCCAATGTTAACCTATGCTGATGTTATCCTTACCGTAGTCAGGAAATCAGGGGAAATTGCCGTCCTCATCTCTTACAGAATCTCTAGGGTCGAAGTAAGTATTTTACCCCTCAGTTAACTCCTCTATGCTGGTTTTTAGAAAACCAGGAGTGGTTTCAGTGAGCTTCGTTTTCAGTATTTATTTGCAGGAACGGGACAACACCTGCTCCGGTCGCCGACCTGACTGTGTACATCCGTCTTTCTCTTTCCTCCGCCTATTTCACAACACTAGTCTGTTAGAGTAGAGACAGTAATAAACTGTAATAACCCATAGAATAAGTGGGATAATACATGGAACACGAGTTACTACACCCCGACCCCGAAGGGGAATATTTTTCTGATAGTAACTCGTGTTCCATGTATTATCCCTTGCTTATTTACAGACAATTATTTTGCTGGTCTGATCCATTCAGATTGCAGTGGTCTGTATCTGACCTCTGAACTAAAATGATTCTGACAACTTTGGCTATTAGTATCTTCAGTGTACTTTTTGCATTTCACAAATGTATTCCATGAGCCAAATCAGACCCGTTGGTGGCCTGCTTTTGGCCCATGGTCCACATGTTTGATACCCCTGAGCTTGTATGGTGTAGTATGGTGCTGTACACTTGCACAAGACCCATAAAGTCTAACCTTTGTTGTCATGTTTTGGTGCCATTTTAAAATGTACCCTCTCATCATCCTTTCACTTTCCTGAAGCTTGTCAGTGCTTTACTTGACTTGCCCGTCAATCTAAACAAAACCTACTTCTGTACAGCTGAATGAGTCAGTGGAATGTTGAGTCAGAATGTAGAAACTCATTGTGCTACTGGTTCCTGTTTATGTAAGGATTTGATCTGATTTGCCAGTCAGAGGAAGCCTCATGACAAATATCATTTTTCATTACCATTAAGGAGCTCAGAGATCACGTATGTGTTATCAGGTCAGAACAGGTCAGGAGCCTAATAAGTCACTCCCTGAAACACTCCCAGGGCTCAATCTATGAGCTTTTATCAGGACGTAGCCTCGTGGCTTTGGCCTCATTTCCTCCTTCATTGTGCTGATGATTATGACAGAAGAGGACAGGATGTTTCGTCCATGAAGGACCAGTTCTGCAGACCCACTGAGTACTGTGTTTTTCCATTGATAATGTGTCCAAACACTTTCTAAGTTCTGCAGTTGACTGAACTCTTCAACCACATCTGCAAGTTTTTTGGTTCCTAACAACTGGTTGACCTGTTGTTAAACATCCTTCAATATTTACTTGTAGATTAGTGATGGCAGGGGGTCAAAAACAGTTTTCCAGAGAATCTACTCCAGCCCATGGGATGAATTAGCAAAAATTGCAAGACTGTCGAACTGGATTTAATGTGATATAAAATAAGATAATAGCATAAATAATGACACCAAATGTTCTTATTGGTTTAATTTGAAAAAACAATATTACATTATGAAAATATTTACTCTAAAACTATCCTTTAACAATAAAATGTAACCTGAACACATATGAACAACCTGAAATGTGTAAAGAAAATTAAGTGCACCTTTTAAAAAATATGCTGCCTGTTATTGAGTCTTTTGCACTTTTATAGCTCCAATCTATAAGACACATTTACTAATGATAAGTTGACCTATAATAAATACAATTGCACTCATTTTTAGTAAACAATGTAATTTTTTTTTTTTTGGGGGGGGGGTGTTGTTTTTTTTGTTTGCTTGGATACTTTCAATCAAACTTTATATAGCACTTTTTATACATGGTGCATTTTATTTGATCTTTATTTTACCAGGTAAGACCAGTTGAGAACAGCTTCTCATTTACAATCATGACCTGGCAAGATGCCTCAACAGCCAAACACAAAGACAAAGCACAACAGACAATAAAAAGAAAAACAGATGAAACACTACAGCATGTTGTGCATGTAGCACAAAGCGCTTTACATCAGACCCAACAGTTGCAGGAACAGTTAAAAAATAAAATAAAAAATTAATAGACAGATAGAAGTAGCAGAATAAAACAATGTTAAAAGTAAGAATTTAATTAAACGCTAAGCTAAAAAGATAAGTTTTCAATTTACTTTCACTTTAAAAAAAAAAATGAACACTTGCAGCAGACCTCAGATAAACTGTTCAATAGTTTGGTGCCATAAAAACTGAATGAGGCCTCTCCATCAGTTTTGGTGCAAACTGTAGCAACAGTAAAAAGATTACGACCTGTGGACCTGAGGGTCCGAAAGGGCTCAGGCATTAACAGTAGATCTGATAAATAAACAGAGCTAAGATCACTAAGAATTTTAAAAAACAATAAAAGCACTTTAAAATCAATCCTGGAGCTCACAGGAAGCCAGTGCAGAGACCTAAGCACCTGGAGCCCTGGTATTTTTCGGAAGACCAGAAAGGAGAGTATTGCAATAATCAATGTGACTGGTAGCAAATGCATGTATCAGAGTCTCTGCACAGGATCAAGAGAAAGGGTTGTACTCTGGGAATATTTTTAAGTGATAAAAACCTGTTTTAGTAACAGCCCTTATGTGTGGCTCAAACGTAAACTCACAGTCAAATAAAACACCCAGGCTTTTAAAGGGACGACTGAATAGGTTTGGAGTTTAGCTTTGAGCCTGTCTCTCTGAACCTCAGGACCAATGATTAAAAGCTCAGTTTTGCCCTGGTTCAGCTGGAGGACGTTTGCTGTCATCCAGGACTTAATATTTAAAATGCATTTAAAAAAGGGCTAAGGTCATGAGGAGACACCGCATCATAAAGTTGGGTGTCATCAGCATAACTACGAAAGTTAATGTTTGTAGATGTAAATATTTTCAGAATTTAATGCCATTTTTGTACTAAAATAAGGACATTTTTGAAGTTGTCAGTATTTATAGGTTATTATGTTATCCTTTTACTAGTCTGACAAATTGGGCTGAAAGTGGAACCTGATGTTTTTATTAAACAACATGAATCAACAAGTATCACAGAAGTCAACGACAGACTGAGCCACGTCACATTCTTCTGTGTTGTGTGAAGTTAACACAGGGTAGATGAATATCTCTGGCTCAGGAGTCAACACAGATGTTTACATTCCACTCTGCAGATCTGACCACTATGCACTATGATCAGACAGAACAAAGACAAATTCTAAAATAGTCAACCACCAGTTGAGCTGAACTTTACACCTACTGCACTGTTTATTGATAACACATTTATAACTCTAGACCAAACTGAACTCAGCCATAAAATATGGAACAAAGCAGGGTTTCATTGGTGGAATGTGGAGATTGGTCAATTAATGAGTCACATGACCAGGATCAGGGTTTGAACCCCACTTTCAGTTTGGTTTAATCATTAAAACTTGGGTTGAGTCTCTATCTCTAGTTCTGCTACCACTTCACCTGATCTGTCGGTCTGTCGACCCGTCCTTCTAGAAACCTTAAAACTCAAGAAGCACATGGACAAAATTAATCATTGGCCCCTTTTTCCCAGAACTTCAGTAACCTGAATATTTTGCCCTTATTCTGGAATGATGTTAGCCTAGCCACGCTATCTCCATTATTGGGTCTAGTTGTGCTTCATAGTCAGGGGAGGCGGGGCTAAAATGTTGTCTTTCAAATCCCTCTGTATGCAATAGGACAGTACTACAACCAATCAGCGTAATCTTTAGGTTGACGTAGTTACAGTGCAGAAAACTTCACGTAGGAGTCTGGAGAAAGTTACGAATCACTAAACAAAATTGGGAATTGTGGATCTTAAAAACTGTTGTTGCTTCTGTTAAAAGAATTTAAAGATTGCTGATGTTTTCTCACATTCTTCACTCATCTTTGATGAAAGGAAATCGCCACCCATTGTTGTTCTTCTTCTATGGTTGTTTCTCTGAATCATCAGTGTCACTTTGTTACACTCGCCCTCTGACTTGATACTTCACTGTGACTTGAATTTCCCCTCGGGGATTAATAAAGTATCTACCTACCTACCTACCTACCTACCTACCTACCCTGTCGGTCAGTTTCAGCGAAATCTGGCCAAAAGTTACAGTGAGCATAACTAGACTACTATGGTAGCACATAAGATCTGCTGCCGCTAGGGGGGTCTAGCACGGCTAGACTAGAATGGTGACTGTCTAAATCAAATGGTGGTGCCATCTTTATCATGACTCTGTAACACCTCTGGAAGTAGTAACAGAACCGTGACAAAGGTGGGATCATGATTCCAGAACGCTATTTCAAAGGCACACCTCTCATGCCACAACCAACATGTTACATTTTGATAATGGCAACCCCTAACCTGACTGCCGCTATCTGGTATCACAATACCATCTGGGACCCTTCCACAACCAATACGTTTTCAAAGGAGGGGAGAATCTGTCCGTCATCTTAACTGACGCACCACTTCAGCCACTCACGTTAAACTCAAGCTGTGACGTAGCTCAGAGAAACAGCAGGGAGAAGAGCCATACGGCTAGAAGACCATCATCAAAACAAATGCAACAGTATGGCTGCACCTAAACGGACCGGTGCTTTGTCTGTAAATGACCACTGTCGTATGTGCAGGAAAAATCTGAGGATAAAAGGCAACAGCCAGCGGATATTCCTTGAACTTCCCTATGGAAAATGGGTAGACCAGTGGCTTGCAGAACTTGGTTTTAACATGTCAGATGTTCCAGAAAAGTCCTCTCACATATGTCTGAAATGCCTTCGCTTGGTAGAGAGACGTGAGAGTTCTCTGGCCACTATAAGGGAATGGCAAAAACCTGAAGAGGAACCGAGTACTGGACAGATACCGTCCGGTCATGGGAAGTCCCACCCGGCGAAACTCTTTGGCTCCTTCGTTTTTCAGAAAGCCTGAACCTCAAGATACTCAGATGATTGTGTGAGGCAATTACAACGCCCCCCAGTGTGTAGTTTGGTGAAATGCAGCCAGATAATGTGAGTCAGGTCAGTCAACCCCCACACCTGAGAGACTGGCATGGATTCTGTTGCAGCCACTCCAGGTGTGCCAGGGAAGCCGTGGGTACTGGGGCTTCTTGCCAGGGGTGGAGCTGGTGCTGCAGCTGCATGGCCTTTTTAGTCATGGGAGGAAGCCGTGGGACCAGCAACTGTTACAGAATCCATTCCAGTGTCTCCATATGCGTTGTGTCACTGCCTCTTTGATTTCATATTACAGACCCACTGTATAAAACTGCAGTCTCTCACACCTCTATTTCTCCTTTAGCTTGAAAAGTGGTTAATGACACCTCATTTGAAAAGTAATATATTTTTCCTATTCACCAAAAGCACAAAATCTGCACAGCGCTGTAGACATTTATTTTTTGTTTGTATTTTTCTTTTCTTTCTTTTTACATATTTTTTTTTTACATATTTCATCAACTTTAGCCTTAGACATAAATACCAAATAATCATTTCAAGCACATTAAATGCCACAATATATATTTTTGATCAAGACACATTTTTTTCAATATTCTACATAAAAATTGTGTTCTTTTATTGTTTTTTTTTCATCCTGGCATGTGTCAGTGATTAACACCCACATTGGTTAATATGCATTCTTTTTTTTGTAGGTTTAATTTACCATGTGTTCAATTACACCAGAGGTTTTAGAGAGTCAAAAAAGAACGAAATCATCTCAGAGTTGTACTAGACTAGTTTAGATTTGAAGAAGTGTCTTCCCATTCTGGTAAAAGTTTCACAGACCTGTTCACTACCACCTCAGTGTCAGTGACATGGATGGATGTTAACACTTGCAAAGAAAAAGCACCTTTAGCAGATCAGACCCTACTGCAGCCCTTTGTACTGTATGTCATTGTTGTTGGAGAATCATATTATGTTTAATAGATGATTTACGTAAAAAAAATTTAATTTTATGAGACAATAATGGTCATAACTTTATTTCAAACATAACTAGGAAGAAAATACAAAAGGGAACAAAAGATAAAAAGAAATTATGAATAAAGATGCGGAATATTAAAGGTAGTAAGTTAAACCCAAAAACAGAGGTAAAAAAAAAAAGTCACATAGTATGGAATTATTTCTGTCTTGTTAACAGCACTTTATGTCTGAAATGTAGCAGGAAAAAGTAGAGTTTATATTTCGGACCCCACCCCTTCAAAAACTATTTTAAACAGTCTTAAATACCTCACATATGGTTGGCTGATCAGAAATTTGGAGACATTTTAAAAATGTTTTATCTCCAACACTTCTAAACATTGGTCAATATTTGATTTGAGTCTGATTTAACCTGCTCCTAAAACATAACTGACTAAACAAAGCCAAAGCCCCATCCATCCACACACACAGCTGCATTCACTGTCATTCCGACACTGTAGTTCTCAGTGGTCATGACCTATTTTCCACGCATCATATATATTTAGAATTAGATGGACTGAAACTGGGTGGGAAACATTTAGATCCACCCGTCCAAAATATTTATATTACAGCCAAATGACAACAACTGCTCTAAACTAATGAGGCGTTCACTGTCCACCCGTCAGGGAAGTGGAGAACAAGACAGGGTGATTACTCACATCCAGGTCCATGTCCAGACTCTAGCAGAACTGGACCAGGTCCAGACAGGGTGCTGGTTCAGTCCATTCACATGTACAGCAGGTGTTTGGTTTGTATTTCTCTAAACGAGTCATATTTACTGAATCTAGGACATCTTTGTAAAACAGTGGCTGTTTGTGTGTGGAGAAGGAGAAGGCAGATGGCATTAAATGATTTTGCACATTTATAGTATATACACAACCTGCCCCCCCCCCACTCACAAAGCAAGAAGACACTGTATTAGATGAATTAATATTGTGCAAAAGTTTAATTCAATTATCTCAATTAAGTTTTAATATGAACATTTACCATTTTTCTTTGTCTTTTTTGTTTGTTTTTAAAATTTTTGGTAGTTTTTATAATTTTTTTTCTAGAACTGAAGCATTTATTTTTTCAAATAGTAAGGATAATTAATGGTCAGATATTGAAAATTAAGTTCTTTCTAAAACTGTGCGAAAGGATTGGCAATAAAATAAAAATCAAATCACTTTCTTTTTATTGTAAAAACATAAATCCAGATTCTAAAGGTGGCCCTTAAACGGCTAATTTTGAGAATGCCTTTGAGGTATTCTGTATGAGTATTTTATTTGATAAGAACGATGTACGTTTTACTTTCTGTATGTGGATCAGGTTTTATTTACCGGAACTGTGATAAGAAATCCAACAGGGAAATTCCATCATCGCAAACCATTTGTAAATAAAGACATCACATTTCAGTGTCAGTTGCTTCACTTTACTCACATTCACAGGTTGACGTTATAGTTCATATATTCAGCCAAATAAAGTGCAGTGTTGACATCCTCCACCCACCTTATGAAAGCTGAAGCAGACATTCACACCAGACCGTAAGACGTGTGAAACTATGACATCCTTCTGCTTTTGTACAAATACGAATGAGTGGAAGGTGAAGGAAATAACACAGACACGAGGAAGTGGAATTATTTACAAAAAGTTTTAGAACAAATTCAGTGAAAAAATAAACAGGTTACATTAATAAATATACAAAAATATACATAGTGTGATTATAGAACAGATTCACAGCCAAGTGTACAGTATATGGGAAACAATATTATGATGAATATACTTACATTGAGTGAAGGTGGATGGCACTAAACTACCAGAATTTGACAGTCAGTTTTTGGTACATCCCTCTGTGGGTCGATAGATCTGGGTTCCATTAATCAATAGTTCCAATAACGTGATCTTTACCCGTTTAAACCAGGTCGTGTCACACTTTCCTTCAGTCAATAAAGTTCAGTCAAACAGTAGATTTTCATCTTAAACTGATGACAGGACAGTCCTGCTATAGCACTGCATGATGGGTAGACATTCAGCCAAGCTTTAGAGTATCTCAGATCTCAGCAAAGCAGTTAAATAATCAGCAATAAATCTTTTCAACCAATATCTGTCCCATATTTTGTAAAAGACAAAAACAAAAACAAAAAAACCCAAATGTTGAGATTAATCAAATGTCATTTTACAATTCAGTGCTTATTTTGTTCATTTTGATTTAATGTTTTAAATACTGACTGGATGAAAATGGAAAAAAATAAAAATAAAACTACATTTATATTGTGATAATTGCAGCTGCTGATGAAAGGAAAATTATTGTGATGTGATTTATTATAGGATATGAACTCCTGTCATAATTATGGGGTTTCCGGCCAATCCCTGGTACAGTTCTTATTGTCTGGAATCCTACTCAGGGATTCATCTACCAGTGGGGGTTTACGGTACTGGACCACATTCTTCCAGGACACCACTGAGACCCGGACCCGCTGACCCACATGGTGCAGCTTCAGGAGGAACTCATCGTTTCCGACGATGTAGATGAGTGGGTTTAAGGCGCTGTTCAGGCAGGCCAAGCACCGGCCCACCTGGTGGGCGATGTAGACCCCCCGAAAGCTGGGGTGGCAGACACCTTCCTGCTTCAGGATCCGGATCTCCAGGTTGATGTTCCGGAACACATGGTATGGGATGAAGCAGATGGAGAAGAGGATGACCAGGATGACCACCAGCTTCAGACAGCGCTGTTTCAACAGAGGGTTGATGTTGGCCTTGGTGGCCAGAACGTAGACCACGTGACCATAACAGGCCAAGATGATGACCAGGGGCACGGCGAAGCCCGTCACAGCCCAACCCACGCTGTAGGGCTGGTACCGGTCCACCTGCCAGTCCGAGGTGGTGTCGAAACAGGCCTCAGTTTTGTTTGGATCATTCTTATCGAAGAACATGTCAGGCAGGATCTGGACGAAAACCATGACCCAGACCAGCACGGCCACGACCACAGAGTGTCTAGTGTGGATCTTCCCCATCACCCTCATGGGGTGCACGATGCCCAAGTACCTGTAGACGCTGATGCACGTAAGGAAGCCGATGCTGCCGTATAGGTTGAGATTGAAGCAGAACCGGGTCACTTTGCAGAAGGTCTGTCCAAAGGTCCAGCGGCTGTTGTGGAAGTAGTAGTGGAAAAGGAAGGGCAGCGTGGACAGGTACAGCAGGTCCGCCACTCCAAGGTTCAGCATGAACACCTTGATGTGGCCGATGCTCCTCCAGCTGCGGTACACGCTCCTCAGACCGCACACGTTGGCCGTGGTACCGACCACGAACACGACGGCGAACACGGGCGGCAGGAACGCGTGCGTAAAGTCGATGTCGATGTTCGCACAGCTGATGTTTCCAGACATTTCCGCCACTTCCCGGACCTTTCACGCAAACAGAAAACACGCACCGAACATGACGGACTGTAGACAGGTCGGAACCATCAGAGTGAAGTGGAAAGAAAGAAGAAGTAGATGTGGAAGTGGGAGCGGGTCCGCCCCTGGAGCACAGCAGAGCCACGGATACGCGCTCCACGGGAATAACATATGACAGGATTCCACTGAAATACATTAGAATCCACGTTAAAGGGGGTATTCAGAGAAAAGCCTCCGGCAAAGTAGCTATCCCTTTATTCCACTTTAAGAATTAGGGAAAGTCACCCGTGGACACACCCACAGATTGAACACTGAAAATGGAAAAAAAAAAAAGACAACCTGGTGAATTTGGACCAGTAACCTGTTCTGGACCAGGGTAGTTCTAGAACCTGTTGGCACCAACAGCATGAATACGAACAAAATAATCTTAACATTTTTTGAAATTAATAATATTTTTTTTAAAGTTCACCACAATTAAACTTTAATCCACAAAAACCAATTATTGAATGTATATGTTTGACCAAATATTGTGTCATTTACATTATATTACGCTTTTATCAGTATTTGTATAATGGTTCCCTTACAAGAAGGAGAAAGAAAAACAAAAAGGTTTTCATATAACAAATGCATTGTGGAATTTTTTTTAATATCACGTTGATTCACACTGGAACCAACACCCTTCAACACCTACAACTATTAATGTGGAGACTTTTAAATGAGCTATTTCTCTGTTTTACATTTATCACCATTTATTAGAATATTATCTTTTTTATTTTTAAGTGTGAAACATGCTCATCTATATTTAATTCACTGATTATGTGATGTTCACTAAAGCATTAAAGATCAAATTTAAAGGTTAATATATTAAACCTGAATAAACTGAAGGAAGTAATTAGTTTGTTAAATATTTTGCTGAAAAAGTTTTCAGCAAAATATTTTATGAAATTAAATTTAACTGAGAACTTAAAGAATCACCAAATTAATACTGACAAATAACAATAAATATATCAGAAGTCCAACATTGATGCATTTTGTAAGAGTTTTAATTTATGTGAATGAAATAAACCCAATAATTAGAACCATTTGCACTGTGATAATATTGACTAAAATACTTAATAAAAAGGGCTTTATCTCGTTTTTTTTTTGTTTGTTTGTTTGTTTTTTTTAGTTCTGGTCCACTGGCCTGGGCTGCTTCTGAACTTTTAAACCACTGCAACTACTTATATTGATTTATAAAATGAATTTCATATGTAATAAATGATTTATTTCAATTTATTGTAATATCCTCAGTATTTTACATTTTCTAGTGTACATCATGCATTTGCTATTTTTAATTAACTGATCATTTGGATGTTCATTAAATCTCAGTGTAAATTCAAAGGTTATATCAAAACCCAAAAGGCTGAAGAAAGACTGACTTTTTTAATCCAATCTCTCATTAACAGAAACACAAACCCAGTGTTTTCCATGCTGGGGTGTCATAGCGAAAAGTGGACCTTACTACCAAGAGCCTGAGGAGAGAGAGAGGCCTATGAAAACCTTGAATTTTTTAAATTATATATATTTAATTGTATATATATATTTAATTGTAACAGTGTGTCTCTTTGTGTGTCCACAGAGACACATCATGCTATAACTCAATGAATACTTGCTATATCGTCATGAAAATACATACATACAGCTAATGCGCAACAGATGTAATTATCCATTTGAGTAAAGGTCAAGGTCGTATTTAGCAGAAAGGTCAAAATCACATTATTGGCTCCAATTCAAGAACAGGTTGTCACAGAAATTGGGGTGAGATTAGGTATTCTCTGAATACTGTTTTTGTTATGTTTCAAATGATTTGGGCCCTTCAATTAATTGGTGTCATTCCATATATTGATAACATCAACAGAGAATTAATTTTAGGCCACAGTCCTGCCAACATATTTGACATCCTGGTGCCCCTCAAAATGGTTTAGTCTTAGTCTTTGAGCTAAATGGCATTAATTCAAGTGGTGAATGAAAAGAACCACTCATCAATATAATCTCATTGTAGCTTAAAACCCTATTTATGCTTTTATATTTTAAATAAACAACCCCTTTTTCCCCATTTTGCACTGGCATGAATAGGGGCCCACTGACATTGAGAATGCACAGGGCCCAGAATTTGGTGCTATACCTCCGTGTGTCCATCCACCGTCACTGATCCGACTAGATCAGGGGTCGGGAATGTTTAACAACCAAACAGCCATCTGAACCCAGTTTCCATGGAAAAGAAAACACCTCAAATAGTTTTTGACATCTAAAATGAAAAAAAAAATAAAATTTGAAAAACACCAAAACACATTAAAAAGAAAGGAAAAAATATTTAAAACAACTTCCTTTTTTTTTGTTTGTGTGTGTGTGTGTGGGGGGGGGGGTCACCTCAGTCATACTTATTAGTGTTTTAATTACCCTTTTGAAGATGGGCTGTCTGATCTAAAATAAGGAGAACACTGGATTGCTTTGTCTTACCTTTACACTTGTAAAGGTAAGACACTCCAGACCCAGTTCATCTTTGACCTGTGGGACATTTCTCCATACTTGTCCTAACTGGGGTTGAAAGTTGCGACAAATTGACGAGGTTTTGGTGGGTATACAGTAGCTTCCATGAGTATGATATTTATTTTATTACTATTTTAACATGCAAGATCACAATTTAGGAATAAAATAATAAAAATAACACAAATAAAATACACTTCAATTAAATATTATTTTTTCGTAATTTATTTTCCCAAGCTACTTGGAGTTGCAGGATAAGGATCAAAGAGCCACAGGTTGCTGACCCCTGAACCAGATACATGGAAGTAGGAAGACAATTGTGTTGTCATGGTAACTACAGAGGCTCTGAACATCCAACTGGGTTGTAGGTGATGATCATAAAAAGATGACAAACTGTATTTTACACCAATTATTTCAGATTCAGATATTTCAGATTTTGGTATTTTATTTGTCTGTCAGGGTTTAATGATGAAAATATTCCTTACAGATACAACAAGACTCTGAAGATCAATGCTATTTAAATAATGTCCAGTAAAATTTGGGAAAATCATCGGTTTTAGTTTCTATTTATTTTAATAAATGTCCATTTATCAATGGAAAAATTATTCATTTATAAGTGGATCTTACAAAAGAAATTGAGTTTTAGTTGATTTAGTTAAGTTTAATGAGCATAAAAAAATCTGCAGTTCAATATGTAGTGATATAGTGCTTATACCAAAATAGAGAAACCGATGCATAATGTGAAAGATGCTTAATGACATCTACTAAAAATGCTAGCATTTACTAAACATTGGGATAAAAACACTTCAACACATAAAAAACAATATACAAAAATAAAACCAAGTAAAACAACATGTGGCTAAACTAAGAATGTGAATTGAATATAAAAAATAGATTAGTTCAAGTAAATCATTGGTTACTTACTGCTCCATGCCATGATGCATCCACAGTATAAATCTGGTGCCGACATCTCAATGCATTAATTCAAATAATGCATTTATGTTGTTGAATGGATAAACAGAAAATTAAGCAATTACAATATCCCTCTGACAGTTGTCCAAGGGCTAAACAAGAAACAATGAAACTACATAAATTAAGAATAATTCCAAAGTACTGTCAAGATCAGAAAATCAGGTGACATTGAATTTAGACTGAAAATCATTAAGAACAAACATTAACACAAACAGAGAAATCTGTAACTTTATGACAAACGTATTAGTTTAATATCAACTATTTGCTAATGTGTAAAAACCTGTTATACATGTTACAGGGAAAGAACAGCTAACTGTTAAAGCAGTGTATGATGTTAATGACCAGCTTTCCATTATGCACCTGAATCACTCCCTTCGTAGTGAACAACCTGTGACTGTACTCCATCATAAGCTTTGTGTTTATTTACATACCAAACCAAACCATCATGTGGGTCTTTTTTGAATTGCAGCAAGAAGTAATGAAGCCGTTGCGTGTTTGTTGCTGCTGCAGCCATACTGTGTCTATATTTCTGAAGACGGCTGAATGATGGCTTTGGTTTAAAAAAAAAACACAGCTTGTGATGAACTACACTTTAAAGTTCTTCATCATGAGGGATTAATTCAGGTATATGATAGAAAGACAAATGAATTTATGAGACTTACACAATCACTGGGGTTTTACAGATTGAAAACTTGATGACGGACATCACATGCAACTTTAATTAACTGTTAGTTAATGCTCATTACTGTTAATATAATATTTAGTAATTTCAAAGCATAAATTACAACCTTATCAACATAAACTGGTAATTAACAGTCTTTGTTAACCATTAAAACTTAAGTATATTTTTAACCTCGCCCAACATTGGTTGGAGAGATTATTGTAGTGTTTGTGTGTGTGTCCACAGAGACATATCATGCTATAACTCAATGAATACTTGAGCTATCACCATGAAATTACATGGGCATATACATATAGCTAATGTGCATCAGATCCAATGATCCATTTGAGGAAAGGTCAAAGGTTAAAGTCACATTTAGCAGAAAGGTCCAAGTCACATTATTGGCTCCAATTCAAGAACAGGTTGTCATAGAAACTGGAGATTGGCACAAAATAGGAGCAAGATTAGGTATTCTCTGAATACTTACTTTGATTTTGAGTGTAGGAAATTTATAAACATTTATTAGGTTTATGGTCAAGTACTTTTTGTTAGAATGATAAATTAGTTTCTAACAAGGTATGGTTTAGAAACTGATGAAGCCTATGTATCAGAGCTGGTTCTGGTTTCATACAAACCCTGTTCAGATCCTGATACTTTTCAAATCTCTGCCATTTTGAAATGTCCAGTCTCTCATCCTTGTAATTGTATTTACATCCTGTTGAAACATCAGCTTCATCATCTGGATCCTCATCTTACAGATAGACCTGACACGTACCCGGGTCCGGTCCGGTCCGGTCCGGTCTGTCCTCATCCTGGTCACAGCCAGGGCAGGGTGGTGCCACGGGACAGTGGGCGGCAGTTGGAGATGCTGCATGAGCAGGACTCAATTACCATGACCTGGTACTGGACCAGCTGTCTCTGGGGGCAGCGGAATGCCATGGAAATGGTTCTGGTGAGGGCAGGGCTGCAGCAGTATCCATCTGGACAGGACATGGCACAGAAACGGGGCCGGTACGATCGTATGCTCCAACAACCCTGGTGCTCCAACTGAACCGGGACCAGTGAACTGAAGCCGGTCTCACACAAACCCAGACCCTGAAACCCAGAGACCAAGGAGATCCGTAAAGATACAGAACCAATTACCAAGCAACCAGAACCCAACAGCAGAACACTTACAAACATAACAGAATATTTTATTAATCTTAGAGGAACATGTTGTGTGTTAAACGTTGGTCCATGCAAGTACAAGAAAAAGTAGTAGGAAAGATACATTTGATAGTAAAAAAATAAATAAAAACACATACATGCAAATATATACACAGACACACAAAAACAGTTGGGCTAATAAGTTTACATACCTTAGAATTTTGGGACTTATGGCTATTTTTCAGGGAATATGAATGATAATACAAAAACTTGTATTTCATTGATGTTAGTGGTTTGATGAATATATTTATTATCAAACAAATGTGTTTTTAAATCACAGTGACAACAGAAACTATCCAAAAGACCTGATCATAAGTTTACATAGGCTAGTTTTTCCATCCTCTGTATTGACCCCTTTAATATAAATCAGTAGGTTGACATGCACTTATATTCAAATTATTGCCTTACTCTAATTAAGGACTTAACTGGAGTTTCCCAGAAATCCAAGTTTACATGTCAGCAAGAGAAATTTGAATTCTTCTTCCACTTCCAGACACTAGGAGACACTACACACCATTAGTTAGGATTCAGAAACACATCACTGCAAAAAAACATCTGGGGGTCTGTCCGGATCCCACAAACTCACTGACTTTTTACAAACATTTTAATTACAAACAGATCACAAGTGAGGCTGGTTACCTTTAATAACCATTAAAACCTACACGTCAACTTGTGTGTATGTTTTTAGGCCAAAACCTCCAGGGTATGGAAACTTTTGATCAGGGTCATTTGGATAATGTCTGTTGTCATGATTTAAAAAGACCGAACATTAATTTGATAAATGGATTCAAACCGTTAACCATGAGTGACATAAAAGTTGTATCATTCATGTTCTCTGAAAATTCTGCTATATTATACTAATAGTACAAAACACTTAGAACACAATTCGAACAGTAATTCAAACAGTAAGTACTGTATAAGTATTATCAATATGAAAAAAAATATCAGTAAATAAATAGTTGATCTGTTTGTACTGAGGACATGAGTAGGACAGAGCCAGAGCTCTGGGTGTTTCGCTGTAAACGGAAAGTCATCATTTGTCATCAGTTCCAGTTGGCTGTACATGTTCTGGCAGGTTCTAAGACCATGACTCAGCACAAATGATGTGTTTCCAGACTGACGTGAAGGAATACAACCATACCTTCTACATGTATCTTCCTGTTTCAACACTGTCTACTACGTAATGAACAGAACTAACCAGTGGGATTGTAATGAGTCAGGGGTTATATACAGTATAAATGTGCATATTTTATACAACTTCTAACTTATTTAAAATGTCACATCCCTACACAGAGATCCAGAAAAAGGAGAATGGATGGAACAAAAATAACTTAATAAATCATTAGATCTCACAAATCTTCATGAATTTAGTTCAGATTGTGTCCAGAATGCTTATGATAAAGAAGGAAAATCTAAATTGTAATAGGTCCAAGTCGTTTTGTCTTTTTTGTTTTTTTTATACACAAATCTAAAATATTTAATTGCTTTGGTCAAAGTTAACAGCAACTCATAAAACTGATTTTGTGTGCGTGCGTGTGTGTGTGAGGGGTGGGGGTGGGGGCACGATTCTGATAAATTGAGATGTTTTGAACTGGCTAATTTGGTACCCACCGTTGAAGAATAATCCCATCTCCACATTAAATATCTCTACAAGTGGATAGGACCAATATTTTCTCAGATGTGGATCTTAGCAACCAACGTCACTGTGCAGTGCATTCTGGGACATACACAATAACAGTAAGCTAAAGACATTTTAGAATATAATAGCCTTTCAATCACAGAAGTGCAACACTACACATGATGGGAAATTAAGTTAAAAACAGGAACACTGCATTAATTCCTGCAGTTCTGACATATTAGTATTATCATTGGCACCTGCAGCCATATGGCCTGTGCACAGAGAGCGAGAGAGAGCGAGAGATCAGGTGCATCCTAGTACGTACATGGAACTCCACCAACCCCATCCATGTATATTAATTAGTGTTAAAAAGATGGATATTAGATGTATTATTTTTGAAAGACTTTCACTGATGGAACATAATTGCTCCACAGTGGAGGTCAAAGCCCCGATTCTGGGCCCTGGTGGACTCACCGGCAGCAGCAGACTCTGACAGGGTCGGACCTGACACAGTCTGGTCTGGGTCTGCAGGCGACACAAGCGGTTCTGGTTGGAGACACGGGTGGATACACCTGGACCACAGCTGTGGGAGCAGGGGCTCCAGTCAGTGCTCCAGTCCACGCAGGTGGGGACTGGTCCAGGTCCGGGGCCCTGGTCCTGAGGAGCCAGTTCTGCTGAAAAGAAATATTTACTTTATATGTGGAGCTGAAAGTTGTTTGAAACTCATGGCTTTGATCACACGTTGTGAGTCAGAACGTTCAGCGGGTCCATGGGCTAAGAATAGGACCCACAGATGTGCACACAGATGTGGGACTGTCCACACACAGCCTTTAAAGAAACATGTTTACACCAGGGATGTGGACCGATCTAAATGTAGTCTCTGCCCAGATAAGTCCAAACACAAATCACTGAAACTCAACAGGACGGACAGACAGACAGAAACAATAATGAAAGTAAAGGAAAACTTTGTAAGGGATGAAAGTGACATAAAAGACAAGAGGAGAATGATGCAAAAGATGCAATAAAATGAAGATGAGACAAAAGTCTTAATTTAATCTAATCCAGTCTAATGTAAGGGGTTTTCAAATTGTGAAGTAGTGTGCCTCCGCTAAAAGAACTCAAAAGCGGCCCTGCTCCCCAACAATACATTTTATAAACAACTTTAATTTATATATACACACACATATATATATATATATATATATATATATATATACCGTATAAACATTTTAAACACCTTTGTCTTCATTTCTATTTGCTTAAATATCTTATTTTAAAGATATTGTAACATCTGTGCATGTTTTTAATATTTTGTTTTACACATTTTAACATCTATGTGACTTTAGCAGCTTTTTAAACATATTTTTAACATTTGTGTATTTTAACAGTTTTTAAATACATTTTCACATCTGTCTGAAATCCTTTGTGTGTAGCTAACCACACATACTTTAGATAACAAAGTTTACACTTTTTTTTTTTTTTTTTTTAATTCAGGTTTATTTTTTTCTCATGTCGCACCTCCCCCCTGAAGGGGGAGGCCCACCTCACCACTGATCTAATCTAATCCAATGTACTCTAATCTAATCCAGTCTAACCTAATCCCATTGGTGATCCTGTCGAGTCTATTTACCTGCTGGTTGACCGGTGGAGATGCTGTTGTCCAGACCATCACACACCCACTCCTTACAGCAGCGTCCAGGCAGTCTCAACAGCTGAGGGTGGGGACACCTCTCTTCAGGTGGGGGCTTCAGGTCATCAGTGCACAGAGGGACACAGGTGACCCCACCCCCCAGGCAGTGGCAGAGCTGTGCACAGGATGGCTGGAACACCTGCCCCTCTTCCAGCCTCCGGCCGTTTAGTTCACAGCCCAGTTGGTTCTGACCTGGTCCAGAGAGGGAGAGACCACAGTTACAGACTGAACCACCAGCTGGAGATCAGTCTGATATAAGAACAGCATATTATTGTATGTGCATGAACAGATTTTAGTGCTCTCCCTTGACATCAGTGAAATGTGTGATGGTGGTTCAATCGTATTATAATTTTACAACTTAAGGAAGTCACAGTTTGAGGTAAAGACCATAAAATACTGTTCAGTTTAACATAATAAAACAATAAGGACAAGGGTGTCATGCACATGGCCCAAAACTAGCCCACCAAAGGGTCCAGTCTGGCCCACGAATGAATTTATACTGAACATATTAATAATCATTTTAGTTCAGGTCCAACACTCAGACCAATATAATCTAAAGTGGATCAGTATCAGTAAAATAAGAACAAAATAACCAATAAACAATGACATACCGTGTTTTATATAAAAAAATGAAAATTATTTTAAAGTGCTTACATTCACAAAGTATCCTTTACAAAAAAAAAAACTGAATAAACTGAACTGGACCAATATTCTGTCTGTTAATAAGTGTTCTGTGTACCAACACACTGTCCCGGTCCCCCTGGGTAGGAAGCGCTGTAGTCACACTGCAGGCCTTTGTTGGTGTCACAGGGCAGATGGGCAGAACATGACTCGCCCTCCTGTCGACTGCAAACCTGGCAACATCTGCACCCATCCAGGACTGGAAGAACCCCAGGAGGACAACGCAGAGCCACAGGAGAACAGCGACATGGGTCAGAACATAACTGAGAGGACACCTGGACACAAGACAGGACAATGTCAGCACCGGACCGGAACCGATGAAGAGACAGAGGGGACCGCATCCTATGGGGATGTAAAGACAGATAACAAGTATTCAGATAACAAGTATTCATGGGTGAGATTGCCTAATCTCACCCATTTTTGAGTTGTAACTGATAATGTGATTTTGACCTTGTCCTAATCTCGCCCAACATTAATGAGAACATGCAAACTCCACACAGAAAGGTCACACTGACTGGTGCCAGAATCAAACCCAGGACCTTCTTGCTGTGAGACACAACTGCAAACCACTGCACTACAGTTTCACCCTGTTTTAATTGATGCAAATCAAAGGACATAAGTAGCAGAAGCAGAAATAAGCCTCAAGCTTCAGCTTCTTCCTTTTTCAGTTACAAATTATGTAAGTTGTGTGTATGTGCTTCTTTGTATATAATGGAAATAAATTCATTCATTCAAGATCTGTAGGGATTTTTAACTGACAGGTTTCAGCACAATGCTGCTTTGAAGAGCTTTTTAGACCTTCAGTTACAAACAGGTGAAACCAATCATGAAAAATACTCTTTAATTATTGGCTGTGTCCAAGGTTCTTTATCAGAAAGTGGCCACACTGGGGCCTCTAAACAAGTGTTTGTTACCCTGGTCCTCGAGGAACACCATCATTCATGTTTTAGATGTTTCCCTCTTTGAGTGCAATTATCAGTCTTCTGCAGAGCTTGATGATAGACTGATCATTTAAATCAGGTGTGTTTGGAGAGGAATACATCTAAAATATGCAGGATAGTGTTCCTCAAGGACTAGGGTTGAGAAACACTGGTCTGAACAACTGTACACTGACCCAAGAACTAACATAATTCATTATTATGAATTAGGAGAAAGATACAAGAAGTGCTCTGCATTTGCAGTGTCTGTCTACAGTCACTATGTAGTGCAGAAATGGAAGGCCACAGGAAGTCCTTGTGAAGGAATGGTGTGGTAGGCTGAAAAAAATATCAGCAAGGTACAGGCGAAGGATGGTAAGAATGATAACAGATAAGGCACGGACCACCTCCAAAGAACTTCAACAACATGTGGCTGCTGACGGTGTAGTTATTCATTGCTCTACAATTCAGCATACTTTGCTTCAGGCAAAGCTGGTTGGAAGGATGAGGCAAAAAAAAAAACTTTAATAAGTGTATGTACTAAGAGGAGTTCACATGCGCTATGCAGAACAACATCTGGACAAGCCAGAAGCATTTTGGAAAAAAAATATACTGCAGTAGTAATTATTTGGTCCCAACAAGAGGATGTATGCATGGCCAAAGAATACACTGAATTCCATGAAGAGAAATTATTGCCTACTGTGAAATTTTATGGAGGGTCCTTGGTGTTATGGGGCTGCGTTGCTAGCACAGGTACAGGGAACCTTTTTGAAGTTGAGGGCCACATGAATTTCCTCTCAATATCAGAAGATTCTTGATGACAATGTTCAAGAATCTGTCATACAAAGTTAAAGTTACGCTGGGGTTGCATTTTTCAGCAGGACAATGATCCAAAGCTCTGTTTAAAAATCCACCAAGGAATTCATACGGAAGCATAAATACAATGTTCTGGAAGAGCCATCCCAGTCCCCAAACCTTAACATAATTAATAATGTATGGATTGATTTGAAGTAATCTACACACAGAAGCCAAGAAACATGGCTGTACTGTAGGTGTTGTGTATGGAGGAATGGAACAAAATATCAGCAGCTAGACTTCAGGACTTGTCTGTAGCTATAGGAGGTGTCTACACACTGAAAAAAGTCAATTGAATCAACTTAAAAATTCTTCTTCAAATGTCACGCATTATTTGGTTCACTCAGCTAATTTTTTTGTGTGAACTATTGAAGAACAATTGAAGTTGATTCAATGTTGTACTTTTTTCAGTACAGGATGTTATTGCTGCAGAAGGAGTCTCTACTAAACATTAATGGCATTATTTCTTTAGGGTGCCCAAATTTATGCACACATCTATTTTTGTTTAAACGCGTGTAAAATGTTTCTATTGGACCAATATAAATTATTTCACTACTTAAATATTTATTTTTCCATTCGGTATATTGAAATGCAGTTGCTTCAAAAGCTCAACAAAAGACAAAGACAGTGATTTTTTTTCCTAAAGTGTGCCCAAACGTTACCATATTACTGTAAACCTTTGCCCAACATCAGAAAAACACAAAAGCTCATTTACATGTGAATTGGACCAGTTGAATGTTCTGGTCCAGGTCTTACCCGAGTGATGATCCAGAACATGGAGCAGATGAGTCGGACTCTGTCCATCCTCATCCTCTTCATCCTTCGTCTCCTTCTTGTATCCCTGTCTTCAGTTGATGCATTTATTAACGCCGCCTTCTCGTGTCAGTTGTGATGTCACAGCTGGTCGACTGTTCAGTAAATCATCCAACACTCCATCTTTGCATTCCAACACTGTTCAGACTCTTCAGAAGAGGCCAAGCAGACGTCACTGTTAAAGCTGCTTCAGAACATGACAGTCACACTTTTTAAGACGGTTCTTCAACTTAAACCTTTATTTTCATCCAACACTTAAACTTGTGTTACTTGTCAATTCTTCCATTATTTTGTTTCATTCTTTTTCTCACCATGTTTCTGTTATTTTAATCTAATCAAACGAGACATTGTCACATTTTTGCATCTTTCAAATTGTTTGCCTTTACATGGCACGTCTGAAATGAAGTGACTGTATTATTTGTTCCATTAGATTTTCAGAATAATTTTTTTTTTACCATAACTTATCATACAATTGTTGAATCAAGAATGTTTATCTCCATCTCAAACACTTTATCAATTTGTGGGGCATTGTGTCTCCAGTTATGCAGTTTTGTATTCATTCAAATTAACCGCTGAACTATTTGTACTATTAAAGTGTATTATAGACCAGTGGGTTTCAGCTCAAGACAAAAAGATGATATTTACAATTATTCTACATTCATCATGTTTATGTCAAAGTAATTATAAAAATGAATAGTAAAGTTTAAACAATCTGAATTAAAATAAAACGTCAAATAAAATACAGTTATGAACAAAGCAGACAAGAAAAGCAACATATATGAGCAAAATCTTTAAAAAAACAAAACAAAAAAACAAAGCTAACAATAATAATAAAATGGCAGATCGAGTAAAATACTTTCCATGACCTGTTTTAGAAGAGAATAGTATTTGATTCATCCCACCCTGGGGACATTTTTTAGTTACAGTGGCAAAAAATTAAGTACAATATAAAATAGGAGAAGATGAGTATATTTGCACATATAAATTAACATTTACATTGTTTGAGTCCAGAGCCAATATTTTATGAAGACAGTTTTACTTTCAATCACACAAACAACCATCAGACAACTGTTGAACCTTGAACCTGTGGCCATAGATTAGGGTTGGTATTGTAGTGATGGTATTTGGCCACATGGGGGCAGTGTTGGGTGTTTTACAGACTGTTGAGGGTGAACTCGAGGCTTTTCCACAGCCTCTTAAATAAGGACAGCCTTGTCGCTCGTTATTCAGTCCCATTGTAGTAGCTTTTTGGCTGCAGTTCCACCAGAATTCCGCTGGGGACAATTGAAAATGAATGGGGCCCAAATACGCTAGACTGCTAAAAGTGGGCTCAGGGCTCAGATTTGAATATAGTTTTTGATTGTTCTACGTGGGTTTTAAATTATAATAAAACAAAACTTACTGAATGAGTACATATGTCCCTTTGATTTCTTACAGGTTGAGTTCTTGTTACCCACAACACACTAGCATTCTGCTAATACCCACTGGTTGGCTGGCGAGATGATGGATTATGACCAGAGCTACACCTTGACGACTGCCGTGATACTAAGCCACAGCCCCTTTAGAACAGCCATGTCAAGAGATTAAAACAAAACTAAGAGATTAAAACAAAACATTCCAAACATCAACATAAGCAACATCAAACATTCATTATGGGTAGCATTCAACAGTTCAGCGCCGCCCGCCGGGAGGTCCGGGGCTTGCGAATCGAGCGCTCCTTGGATGCGCTCAGAGTCTCAGTTCGAGTTCAGGCACGGGAACAAAGTCTGAACCCGTGCCGTCGTTCTTACCGGTTGCCTCCTTCAGGTAAGTGTGGACTGCTTGGGCTTGGTGTTGGCTGTCAGCCGCTGGATTGTCGCGTCGGGCGGTCAGAGCGGCTCAATGGTGGCGTTGACGCTCCTCGCGCTGCGTGCAGCAGCTGTCTGCTCTGTGCTGCATAGACGCCGGCGTCCGCTCAGCTGTGCCATTTACAGCTGCAGGTGTCAAAGCTGATTGCTCACCTGACGTCTGATGACGTGATGTTTGTTTTTTGTATTTCTTCTGATTGTTTTTCTTTGCTTGACGCGACACTCACCAGTCACAGCCCCTTTAGAAAAACGTAAAAAAAAAATAGCAATAAATAAAAACTTTATAGCATATGTAGCCTACTTACCCGTGTCAATTGCATCTCAACTTCGGGACAAGAAGGCTTGTTGCCGTAAAGCAGTGTCTTCAGCCGTAAACTGTGTGATGTCATCGACACTTTAAATCCCTTTTTAAGCAAATACGTGACTCTAAAAATTGCCATTGCTTCTTTTACATTTTTACACCTGCTTCCATTGACTTTCTCTTGACTCATAGTTTAAAGGTAGTTGGAGATCTTGGAAAATCTTGGTTCAAGATAGTGACGAGGATCAACTTCTCGTCGTGGATTTGTACTAAGTTGTTTAGCCTATACTCTTAATCTCGGTTGAACTAGTGCTCTGGTGGCACAAAACAGCTGCTGAGACAGTCTTTGGAACAGACACGTGTTTATTCGCAGAACACAAATTAAACACTCGGAGAAGACATCTCGAGACGTTCTGAAAACTGCTTGGAGTAACCCTAACTTATATACTCTCCGGGCTTGGGGAATTCCATGCCCTAAGTCCATCCCTTTTTATGTTTCTTTGTAATATGTATTTCCACCGGTATGTTAATTAAATTATTCCTAATGGTGGCTTGGAGTTAACTGATGTCTTTTTTTATATAAGGAGGGACTTGTCCTTCTTGCATCTGGAATTACGCCCACCTGATGTCATTATGGGCGGAACACTGCCTTCTGCAGCTGCCAATTAGGAGGTTATTTTTACCTGTTAGACGACTCCAGGCCCTCACACAATCATTAATTAACCCTCTGCTCTCGACCACATAGTCTATTACTCATTTGTTTAGTTAATCAATGTCACTGGATCCCGTTCTGACCGGACTACTGACCTCTCAGAATTGCACTTTTATCAGTTATTACCAATACATCTGTTATATTACTGTCACTCATTCCTTCCTCATCATTTATTACCAAGCCACCTGTTTTACATTATTGTCAATTACTCCTTCTTCCCGCAGACTGCTCCTTACATCTTACATTCACTAATCCATCCACTGCAATAGTTACATTATGCAAATACACAATTCAAAAGTCAAACCCCTTTATTCAGACATCCCCCCAAAGCCATGGCTCCAGAGTACTGGCACGTGCAATCAGGGTTCGAAATTAACTTTTTTTCTTTGTGTCCCTCTCAAAATTAGACATTCTATTTTCAGTTTATTAAACTTTGGCAACATCTAGATACCCATTTATTTAAAGGGGCCAAACAGCTCAATGAGAAAATGTTTCAACTCACTAGATCTACAGTACACTATACATAGTTGAAAACAACACCCCCTTTATGTTAATTTTATCTTCTTATACCTCCAAAATCTGTTGGCGTGTATCAGCCAACTTATCGTTTTTCACCATTACTGTTACCCATGTTTATGAAATGTACCTGTTGCCCTATTTAGAGATGTTTAGAGACAAAGAGAACACTGACAATCTGACATCAGCAGTTTGTGGTTTAGTTTCTTTATTCAATAAATCAGTTACATGTAACACTGGTTGTCATGGCTAAAGTATGGAAAATAAACAACATTCAACACATTTGTGAGGACATAATCATGTTGTGTTTAGATGTGAGTTGAGGTAAAATGTGTTACGCTACGTGTATCTAAGACTCATCCAGCCATATTCACAGTCCAAACACATTAATAATGTTCATGTCACATGATTCTGCAGCTAAAACCTCTTTATAAACATGACAATTAAACAGGATGTTTAACATGTGTTTGTTTTAGTTATAAGAACTGCCATCTTTTTGCAGTTGCTCAGAATGGACTTCTTTTCTTTCCATGTCATCTGAGATTCAGTGTTGAAGCGCAAAAGGACAATTGTCAAACTTTGCCACTAGATGTCACAATTACAGATTGAACCTTTAATTTTAAAACCACCTCAAAGTACAATGACTTGTTTAGATGTCAAAGTGTCATTAGATTTCACAATTTCTTTGTCTGAAAATGGATGATTTTACCTAAATTTAAAACTAAAAATCATGTTTTTATTGAGAACACCATATTCTACAATGATAGATTTGTTGGGTTTTGATTTTTGAAATTTCATGTTTAGTCATTTGTTGTGATAAATATTGATGGAATAGTTTCCCTGACCTCCATCAGCTTTTCATCTTTGACAGTGTTTAAGTAAATACATACAGTACATGTACAACAGAAACATCACTGTGTGTTTGGCCATCTACTGGAACATGTGCAGTGTTGTAAATATTTACATTGTGCTTATGTACATGGACAGTATTGCATGTGCTACATATTTACATGTTGTGTTTTGTCACGTTTACACAGTGCTGTTGGATGCCACTTCACTCCCTTCAATCATTTCTCTTAGTCCTTTGCTGAATTGAAGGTTTGCTCCGATCACAATGTAACCCTAAACACAAAAACAGAAGTAGCAATGATGAAATGGGTGCTGAACATATGGTCCATGGGGCAAAATTGAGTCGTCACAGAATCTAATCTGACCTGTGTAATAAGTTTACAAAACCTTGACTGAAGATATTAACTATCAAGTATATTGAACCAGTTTTAGTTCAGCTTCCACATTCAGACCAATATGATGTTAAAATTATACTGTAAGAAGCTTTAATTAATGACAACTCACATATTTTAACCTTGGTTTAAAGCAACATGTGATTTTCATGAAAAAAAATGTCAAGTGTGTTAAACCCTAATGATGGCCTAATTATCACTAATCCATTTGTCTTTCCATGCTTATGCACCTGAATTACTTACAACTATGAAGATGACAGCATTAAACATAATTTATTTGTTTACGTAACAAACCAAAAGATCACAGACTTTTTGGAAATGTTGTCACAAAGTGCACAATGGGAAATAAAAACGATTTGTCACAGATTCAGCAGGAAAACAAGCCAGATTTCTACAACGTAAAATAATCCACTGGGGCTGTTTAACAGAAAGAGTCTAGTCCGGGGGTGGCTAACCCTGGTCCTGGTCCTGCACAGCCACTATCCTACTTGTTTTAGGTGGATCCCTCTTCTAACTGTGGGTTTGTATTTTCTAAGTAACTGACTTAAGGTCTGGAACAAGGGTAAAAGTTGCCACATGCCATTATAATGACAAACATGATAATGTCAGTATCGCTTAAAAGATGCCTGCTTGTCTGAGAAAGTCTTTATGATAGTGATGAAACTTGTTTTTCCCTGTGACCTTCATTTTAGTACAAACTGTGTCTGTTACAACATAGAGGTCACACAGCACCTTGGCTCCCTGTCATGTTGATCCTGTTTTTTTAGGAAATAAAACTCAGACCTGAAATTTAACAATTTAAAAGCTATTACCAGGTCTGCCTATTACCACCTGTAGAACATCACTAGAATAAAGGGTTTTCTGTCCAAACCAGACACAGAAAAACTCAATCATGCATTCATTTTCAGTAAATTAGATTATTTTAATGGTGTCTTCACTGGTCTAAACAAAAAAAAATCAACTAGGCAGCTACAGCGGATCCAAAATGGAGTCCTGACCAATACCAGGAAACTGGACCATATCACACCGGTCCTCAAATCCTTACATTGTCTTCCTGTGGGTCAAAGGATAGAATTCAAAATCTTACTCCTGGTCTACAAAGCACTAAACGGCCTTGGACCCAAATCCACCCTAGACCTGCTGTCTGTCTGTCACTTCCAAATCCCTCTTCACACCTCTCCAGTATTGTGACCTCCCCCCTGCTGGCTCCATCCACACCTCAGAGCTGTTCACACCTCTCTGTTCCGGCTCCAGCTTTCATGTCCCTCCTTTCACTTCACCCCCCCCCCCCCCCCCCCACCCCCCCAGCTAACCAGACCCTCCCCTGCTGAGACCACTGCCGCCCCTGCCTCCACAAGCACCCCCTCCAGTCATAGAAGCCCTCCTCCAGGCACCTCCGGCCCCCCTATCCATCAGCAGGTGAGGTGGGAGCTCAGGAAGACAAAGCCCAGGAAAGCCAAGGCGTGGATGGGCTCTACTCCAGCCTGCTCATGGAGTGTGTGGGCCAGCTTTCTGACGTGGCCTGAGCCTCAAACTGGAGAGAGCCCCCACCCTATGGAATATCTGCTGTTTGGTTTAGGTTCCTAAAAAAAGCCCACCCCAGTGAACTGAGCCACTACGGAACCGTTGCCTTGACCTCCCACTTCATGAAGACTGTGGAGAGAATTGTCCTCTGTCATCAGACCTTCGTTGCTGCGGAGGAAGATGGAGGTGGCAAGAGTGGACCAACATCTGGCTGCACGGACCACTGACTACCTCACTGACAGACCACAGCATGTGAGACCACACAAATGTGTGTCAGATGTGGTAGTCTGTAACACAGGGCCCCCCAGGGGATGGTACTCTCACCGTTCCTGTTCACACTACACTTTGGACTTCAAACACAACACCACCCACTGTCGTATATACACTGTGCAATGCAATGTAAATACTGTACACATGTAAATATGCTCTTCCTCTCTGCTATTTTATACCTGCACTTTATTTTTTTGCTGCTGTAACTGTGAAATTTTTCCAGGGTGGGATGAATAAAGTATTCTATTCTATTCTATTCTATTATCATTCTTGGACACATGCACAAAACCATGCACTTAAATTAAATTTTGTTGTATGAGTCTTGAACACAATATAAAAAAATAAATACACCTGTCAAACATTCAATCTTGTGCATATAAACACAATAAACCATCTATTTTAAAAGTACACACACACACACTATATATATATATATATATATATATATATATATATATATATATATATATATATATATATATATAATCAGTATTTTTTGTAAACATTGTGTAAACATTTCTATTAAATATTGTGAATTTCTAGATCGACTATGATGACTTACATTATGGTATTCAACCACTTCCTCAATGAAATCCATGCCATCGGCCAGAGGAATCCGAACTCCTCTCTTTGTCCAGTCTGAAAACAAAGCAGTAAAAGTTTTTAATTTAGTCTCCCACAATTTTTGTTTGTTCAGTTGAATCATCAGGATGTGGTCAGAGATCAGTAACACCATCTGGCTCAGAAAATCATCTGTAAAGATGCTTAACTGGTTTAGTTCCACTTACTATTGATTAAAGGAACCACAGACATCTGCAGCATTGTCTTCAGAGGAGCCTGAAGAGGAATCAGCTGATGGAGACAGAAGGAAAGACACTGGCTTTGAAACATGTCAGAATGAAATAGCTAAAAAACTAAAGTGCAACATTTAAGTCCACGGTCTTACACATCAGCTCAATAAATTCAAAACAAATAAGAACACAGTAAAAAGGTGTGAAATAAGATGTGCAACAATCTTCTCTTCTGCAATAATAATGTAATATTTATTCATTATTTATCAAAATTGAGTTTGAGTTGAGTTTTTATACACAGACTCGACTTCATTGATATACATGCTGCTAATATTGTGTTTATTTGTATGTAATTTTTTTTATTACCTCTGCCAAGGAGGTATTAAATTCAGGTCTGTTTGTCTGTCTGTCAGCAGGATTACGCAAAAAGTTTTGAACAGATTTTGATTAAACTTTCAGGAATGATAGATAAGAGGTCAAGGAAGAACAACACCTATGGCTCAATCACATCATGTTTTGATGTCATACGACGCCATATCAAGCCTTGGCGGAGGTCAGCTGTCTCTGACTGCCTTGTTAATATTGTTGCACTGACTGAACTTGCATGACAATAAAGGCAATTCTATTCTATTCTATTCTATTCTATTCTATTCTACTCTGTTCATGTCATTTTCATGTCTCAGTAAACTATATTCTACAGCAGTGAGTACAAACAGTACTGACAAATGCTATAACATCCCTGAGTCTAAACTAGACAACCATCTGATGATCCTCATTAATTCTAATTAAGCCTAACATTGACAATGACATTATTAGTCTGTAGGAGGGTTGTCAATCATGTGGCCCACAGGCCAAAATTGGGTCACCAAACGGTCCAATCTGGCCCATGGGAAAAATTTACAAATTGCAAAAATTACACTGGAAATATTTTACCATAACTATAACCACAAGTATGACACAAACAACATAATTATAGTGTATAATATAGAACCTAGTTTATTTACAGAAGCTAAAAATTGGTTCTGAGTTGTAAAGTTATGCTTTTAGCTGGAATTAGCTTAAGTAGTTCTTTAAATGGATTAAAATCCCAGATATTTTCAAGGTTAATTTGCTCATTTCATGGATTAAATTACTCTAGTTCTCAACTGAAATTAACTTTATTTTTACTTCAGTGTTTTTAATTGTATTTTTTACAGCAATGTACAAGTGCACCATGTATTGTTTAATGTTTTACACCATTTATTAATTTTATTTTTCTGTATCTTGCCACTATTGAAAATGAAAGCTTCTACAATGGGTTTTTCAAGGATATAAATGAAGGAAGGAAGGAATGAAGGACAGAAGGAAGGAATGGATAAGTTGGTTCTCACCGCCAGAGACTCCAGAGCCGATTGATTGGAGAATATTTTAAACCTGAAAAATAATGAAATAACAGTGAACAAAACACAATGGAAATACTGCGTTGAAAGTACACAGACGACTCTATTACACTATATACTATTGTTGTGTCTTACCTGCGCAGGTCAGCGTGAACAGCCAAACGTTTTCCCTTCATTGAAACTTTTGCATTAAATTTGTTTTCCTGCAAAAGACACAAGTTTTATTAGTGGAAAATTATGAAAATGTACCTGAAGATTATGAATAAGACATCAATTAAGTTTGAAAATAAATCAGCCATAGCTTTTTGTTTATCAACTGCCTGGACATCATTGAACATATTTGTCAAATATGCTTAAAGAATCAATAAATTGAAAATAAATTAATTATTATTTCAAATAAATTCATTAATTGAATTGATTGATTAACATTTTCCAGAAATTTGAGATGGAAACACAAACCACACAAATTACTAGGGATTCTTTCAGCCCAGTAAAGATATGTATTCCTGGTGGTGATCCAGTGGTGTCATAATAAACAAAATTAATTTAATTGTTCATCAGATCACAAAATTCTATAACAAATCATGGGCATCACAAAGAAATCGGAATTATCTCGTCTCAATTTTACAGATGTTTAAGCCTGTGGTGAAGATGAATGTGTTAGTGAGTTGTGTGTTGGTACCATGGTCATACTGCTGAGCTGGACTGGAGGCTGTCCAGGAGGCAGAACCAGCACCTTTACGATAGCTGTCACGACAACTGTTGCTCCAGATGTCTTTATGGTGGTTTTTGGGGGGGAGTTGACGGCAAGCTGGAGGGCGAGCGGAGCATCCATCAGTGCCGGGTTCTATGAAATAAAAGAGAGAATGAAATGGATGGAACTGAACAGTACATACATAAGGTACATATCCAGCAGCAGCATCCTCATCATCATCTTTGTCGTCAGCTTTGTCTTTGTCATCATTCAATCTTCTTCTCTGAAACTACTGATTGGATTAATTTCAAATTTCATCTGTATCTTGTTTTGGATAATGTCTACAAAGTTCACAGTTTTTACAAATTTGGATTTTTGAATTTTGTACACCTTTTTTTTTTTTTTTAGAAATATTTGAAATGGTCCTTCCCTTCTAATGGACCATATTTTAATGTTTTATAACATATAAATACTAATCACTTCTAGAAGTCATATATGGACATTAACTGAATCGGTTGAGTTCTCCACCAGTAAAACTACCACCCACTACTCCTGGATCCAGACCACAAGACTCTAACATAGAGAAAGAATATGACAACCTCACACATTCAACCCTGGATTGACTCAAATAAAACATGATGCTGACATACAGGGACACTGGAACAAGTTTGTATTTCTCTGTGTGTAATTCGTAGTTTAAAGTCTCCAGTCAGTTTTCACTGGTGATGATCTTGTTTAAAGAAAAAAAAATAATAGTGATTTTACGTGAACATTTCCTGTTCTGTGTCTAGTTCTTTATTTGTCTCACCAACATCATGAGGGCCCCGAGGTAGGTAGTTCTCAATAACAGCTCCATATCTTTGGGCATCTGTAAGACAAGAAGAAAATATTGGGGTCAGCCCTAAGTTCCCTAGTACTAGTACTTATGTTCCATGTCCAACATACATGAAATGAACGTGGTTTCATATGTAGGGATAAAAGCATAATTACAGGAACCGATATACTGGTTTCACTTTGGGTTAGGGGCAACCAGGTACCAGGGAACATAGGTACCAGGAAACTAGGTACTGGGGAACATAGATACTGGAGAACATAGGTATCAAGAAACACAAGTACTGGGGAACATAGGAACTTGAAAACATAGATGCCGGGTACTAGGGAATATAGGTATTAGGGGATGTAGGTACAGGGTGACGTAGATACCAGGGAACATGGGCACTGGGGAACAAAATTAGACATAGGGAAAACAGTTAGCAAGGAAGGCAGGCACAGGAGAACACAAGTACCAGGGAACATAAGCACTGGAGAACATTGGTACCGGGGAACAAAGGTACTGGGGAACACAGGTGCTAGGGAACACAGATTTGCTCCCTACATAGTAGAGTTCAAGATGATTCCATCTGTAAATGTGTTGTATCTGTGATGGATTCGGATCTATAGTTGTTTGTACCTTCTCATTCACTATGTCCATCTGGAATATTCCAGCTTTGTAGTAGGAGAACATTCCACTGTCAAAGAAGAACTCGGACAGAGCCAGGTAGACCATCCTGTCATACTCTGTGATGATCGGCTCCACAGCGTTGTTGACCAGAATCTCGTTCTCATTGGCCAGGTTAAAGAACATCCCCTAAAAGGACATCATGTCATTATAACTTCATCATAGAGATACTATACTATCATAAAACCTGGTGTGTGTCTCACTCTGAACTCCATGTCCAGACTCTTAGAGGTCACCAAAGGGTCAGTGAGTAAAGAGTAATCAATCCCAATGTAGCTGTCGACGTCCGTCTTCACAGGGATTGAGTCCAGCATTGCATTGACATGGACCAGAGCGGCGTGGTCCAGAGCTGGACAGATCTGAGATCAGAGGGAACGGACAAACACATGGAGAAATATTAGACCAAATTTAAAACTATTTTAATCATTTCTGACAATTGATGTTTTGTGATGTTGT
This sequence comes from Siphamia tubifer, assembly GCA_020466265.1. NCBI lineage: Eukaryota > Metazoa > Chordata > Actinopteri > Kurtiformes > Apogonidae > Siphamia > Siphamia tubifer. Next base: position 44,629,192 of record CM035787.1, read on the forward strand.
TTTCAACAAGTTTGTCCTGAATGCAAATAAGGCTGGTGGGCTCAGTCACATTCAAAGATAAAAACTGAATTAGGACAGAAAACTTTTAGCTTTTCAGAACCTGGATCTTTCAGTCTCAGCTCCATCTATAAAGACAGATTCCTTTGATTGATTTTAAAGACAGTGCTAAAAGGCTGTTTGGTCTGGGTTCATGTGTTTTTCTGTTTGTAAATGCTTTTATTATTATAAACTATAATGATGTAACTGTAGCGCTGTAGTCTTGGTCAGGGCTCCCTTGAAGAAGAGACCCTTCCACCTCAATGGGACTAACCTGGTTAAATAAAGGTTAGAAGATGTTTTGAGCTGATTTCAATCTTTCATTGTTGTATGTTGACATTGATGACTGACTGGTGACAGATTTAATCAGTGTCAGTTATGATGCAACAGATGTAATTTGTGGTAAATGGCCGATGTCGGACAGAGACAAACCCAGAGGACATATATAGATGAGCATGAACCAGTGGATGTTACAACTACTTCAACACTATAGATAGACACTCAAGGAACACAACTAAAAGACTCTTTAAACTCCAAAAAATGGCAAAGTCCATGGAATATCTCCAAAGTTTCTCAGATTACTGACATACAGGTAACACACCTTTTGGTTGAGGAGGAAACGCATACCACTTGTCAAAAAACCTGAGATGAAATCGTAGACCTTCCTAAAAATCAAAGCCAGATGAAACCGATGTGAGGAGAATTCCTATTTAACATTCAAAATTATCTGAAAGTCAAGCTGAAATGTATGACTAACTAATAAAATATCATGATACACAATCTATCTTTGGTTTGAGAAAGGGTGGAAACTAACCCAAGTGTCCCACTGAACTTTGCTCTCATTTTCTCGATTTTGGCATCACAGGTGATGTTGTTGATCTTAAGACGACCTTCGTGGTCTCGGACCAGATTCAAAACCGTGTTGATATTCACACCATTCGCTGACGCACTGATGTTTCCTGTATCATAACTGGTAAAACAAACAGATCATCATCAGAACCATCATCATGGCTTCATGGTTGTTGAGGTGCTTTGATATGTTGATTCTGCTGCAGAACTGACAAGAACCAGTAGAGGATCCGTCTGTGGAAGCTCAGAGTGATCGATGAGTTCTGGACGTCGAACAACAACCCGACGGTCGGGATGAAACGCAGATCCACATGAGTGAGATTCATCTCTGTGATCTTCACACTGATGACATACAGAACAGGTAGGTACATGAATATATCAAAAGTAATAATACAATAAATAACACAAAATTATATAGATCAAATTTTTTAAGTATCGGTTTAATCACTTGCCTCAGTGAGGTCATATTGGTTTTTTATAAAACTACAAAAATTCAGACAGATTTTCTAAACATGATGAAGCTGTAAATAATGAATATGAGTGATTGTTCTCAGTTTATGACCTTATAACAGTTATTTTATTGCATGTGTTTAGTGTTGCACTGGTCAGATATTTGGTGGCAATGAGAGGGAGATTGCTGTCATGGAAACTAAGAATTTAGGTAGATAACAATGTCCAATAACACACTAAGGTTGAAAGTATTTCAATGAGTAGCCTATGAAGGGTTAGATGACATAGATAACATCAGCTGGAAAACGGTAGAGTTCCCTCTCCGGGTCAGGGGGAAGGTCCTGCCACAGGTGGAGGGGTTTAAGTACCTTGTGATTTAATTCACGAGTGGGGGAAGGATGGAAGGAATGGGAAGTCAACAGGCAAATTGGGGTGCCACCCGCAGTAATGCGGGTGCTGAACTGGTCCGTTGTGGTGAAGAAGAAGCCAGAAGGCATTTACCGGTTAATCTACTTTCCAACCCTCCCCTATGGTCATGAGCTTTGGGTAATGACTGAAAGAATGAGGTCAAGGGTACAAACAGCCGAAATGAGTTTCCTTGACCAGGATCAGTCTTCGAGATAGGGTGAGGAGCTTGGACATTCAGGAGGGACTCGGGGTAGGCTGTGCCTCCATCGAGCGGAGGCCTCCCTGGTCAGGTGTTCTGGACATGTCAATCCCGGAGGAGACATCAGGGCCGACCCAGGACACACTGGAGGTGTGATGTTATGTACGAATGAGCCACAATACTTTGCTTTCATAGGGACCACAATTACTGGCACCACCCCTGGTAGTCGTAGTAGCAGTATACTAATATTTGACCATGCTGGTATTAAAATGGGCCAATACTTGTACTAATACTTGGAGTAATACTTCTACGTACTTGGTGATGGTGTACTGGAAGCGTCCTTCTTTGCCCATCATCTCTGGCATATTGATGTTACTGAGCTCCTCTTCAACAAACCTCTGAGTCTCAGCCTTCACTGGAAACACAGAACACACAGGAAACCCCTGCTCAAGTCACACTGATCCTTTATCAACTGAGCTTCATTCAGGTTTAAGTCACATCCATAACTCTTACACATGTCCAGTCCTTTATCTGTGATCCGAATTTTACATCCAGCCGGTCCAGCTGCCATAATGGAGGAAAGCAATGGGATGAAGAGGACAAGGAGGGTCAGCAAACAGGATGCCATCATAAGTCAGGAAGACAGAACCTGTAACAGAAGTAAATAAACCAGTCAGAGACGGGATAAACACCTGCAGAGAATCGATAATTATATTTGGTAATGATTCTGTCATCTTGTCACTGGTGAAACATAACAGCCCTGATCATGACCCTGTGGTAGTTGATTGTTTTTAGAGTGGTGAAAGTCCTATCAATGTGTCTAAGACCAAAGAGATAACTTCAGATTTTGGGAAGAACTCTGCAGTCGCCTCACCTGTGGTCATAAATAACCAGGCAGTGGAAGTTGTCAACCAGTATAAATACTTGGCCATTCTGGTTGACAACAAGCTCACCTTTGAGCCTCAAGTGGACACTGTGTACAAAAAAAATACATCAGCATCTATATTTTTTATTATACACTTTGTCATTTTAGATTGAACAACACTTCTATGAAAATGTTTTATTGAGTCTGTTCTTACATTCTGTTTTATTTTCTCATATAGCTCAAACAGCATAAAGGACAAAAAACAACTGCAAGGGCCAGTTAAAATATGCAGTAAGGTTGCAGGAATGAGTTTCAATCACTTTGGTGAGCTGTTTCATGTCAGGACCTTGAGGAAAGCCCAATGCTGTACTTGGGGATCAGAGTCACCTGCTCTTTAAGAAGTTCACTGCTTCCCTCTGGTAGGAGATATGTCGTCCCCAGGTGTAAAAAACTAATTTGTTCCTGTCGTCATTGGACTCATAAATGACTCAAGGGAGTAATTGTTGCACCTGCTTGCACCTTTCTTCTGTGCTTTGATAGTTTTAGTACTGTATCCTGGTCTGTTTGGTTGTTATTGTTTATTACCTCTGCACTGCAGTTTGTTTTTCTGTTTGTCTGTCTGTCACCAACATTATTCAAAAAGTTATGGATGGATTTTGATAAAATGTTCAGGATATGTTGGGAGTTTCACAAGGAACAAATGATTATATTTTGGGATCCAGAAGAGATCCTGGATTCTAGATCACTTTGAAATGTATTCTCTATTTACCACAATGTAAAATTTCAAAGTGATCCAGAATGCAGGATTTTTAACTGACAGATAGCAATAGATTAACAACAGTACAAAACATTTAGGGCAATTGTATGGATTGGAACTGAAAAATACGATAATAATAACTTATTAATAATGAAAACTCCCAATTTTCCATCTTTGCTCTCGTGTAAAAAAAATAATAATTAATTACTGCTATTGTATTCATTTCACACCAGCTTGGGGCTGAATGTCAAAGACTGATTTCATAGTGGTGTTATCAGACTTGTCAGCTAATCATCAGCTGGAGGCAAATTAAATAAGAATGGAACATCATTAACATCTTACCACTTTGGAAAATGTTTGACTGAAGGAATGAAACAGCTTCAGACTGTTTGCTGGAGGGTATCTTGTTGCTGCTGTGTCTCATCCATTTAAACACTGCTCCACTTGAACGGCAGTAACCCCTGTCCACCCCCCCCTTCTTTTTCCTGTCTGCCTCTGACCCATTTTACCCTCGTCTTAAAACAAACTGTAGGACAGAGTGAGTCTCAGTCTGTTTATTTACATTTTGTTGTTAAATTAAATCCACATCCACTATATGGATAAATGTATGTGGAAATGTTGAATCCAGGTATTTGTTCTCTAACCAAACTGGGATACAAAACAAAAACAAATGTCATAATGTAGTTTTATATTGGGATAAGTTAGTTGGGTTTAAAATACCTCAAGGATTGTTTTGATTTAATTTCTCTCAAAATAGATTTTGTTTTCTTTTATCCATAACTATGATTTTAAATGTGCTATCACTGAATTTCTAAAATATTGTTCATGCTCTTGACTGTAAATAACAATTTTCTACCACAACTAACCATTTACTTTCTTCATATCTCACCGAGGAAGAAAAATCTCCAATTTAAACTTTAAAGAAATATGGATTTTTATAAACTACATATTGGGGATGGATGGATAACAAATTTTCTCAATATCTTTCATGTTTCATTGAACTCCATTCAAAGCAGAACACAGTTATAAATAACTGAGTGTGAAACAGAGACAGACTGTAGCCTCTAATCAATCTGTTAATGACGGTTCAGTGACGCTGGCCAATCAGCATCCAGTTGCTGCTCCTCCACACACAGACATCTGGATAACCGCTAACTGCTAGCCTTTAATTTAAATCCTCAGATAAAAGGGAAAGATCCAGCACCACACCCAGCCTCACCTCTGACCTCTGACCTCCCACACCTCAGGCATTGACTCATCATTGTAGGAGGTTTTTCTGATTCAAGAGTTCTTTAAAGGTTAATGATTTATGATGAGAGATTAATCACCTGTAGAGTCACCGATCTATAATCGATATGAAATGTTTAAACTGCTGATGTATTTAAACAATACGAAAATATCAACATTTTAGACAAAGATTTATTTAAAGTAGCTGTAAAAGTGCATAAACCACATAAATTCATGAAGGATGACACATCATGAAGTACAGAACTTATATTCATGTTCAAAACATGATGCAGCTCAAGAATTAAAATTGTTAATAAAGACTGGAACAGAAAAAATAACATTTAATCAAAAAACTTCAGTAAACAAGTTAAACCTATGCTAAAAAGAAAAAAAAAATCAATGAATTGTCTTTTTGACCTTTGACATCATGCATTCTTTTATTAAACATTTTTCAGGCTTTAACCCATAAAACCAGAGAGAAACACAAACTGATGAACAACTCAAGTAAATTCATCCAAATAAAAGTCAAACTAAATGTAGAAAACTGACTGAAACTATTAAACTGATGAAGATAAATGACCAAACTGAAGACAGAGACAAAAACATGAACAAACTGACCTGTTCTGACCTGTGTATGTGTGTGTCAGGTTGTCCTCAATTCTGTGTGTTCTTTTGTACCTGTGTGTCTGTGTCAATATGTGTGTCCATCTGTGTGTGTGTCCTACTCACAGATCAGCCAGTGGAGGAGCTCAGTCCTGTTTCGAGTCTTTACTTCGTTCGTTCTGCTTCTGTTCCAATGAGGATGTTTGTTTTTATCCCAAGGCTCAGACTCCGCCCCCTCTGCTGTGAGTGTGGTTAATGTAGGGTTTAGTGTGTGTGTGTGTGTGTGTGTGTGTGTGTGCGTGTGTGTATGTGTGTGTGCGTGTGTGTGTGTGTATGTGTGTGTGTGATAATGAACACATTTGCAAAAAAAACATGTCATCATCTGCCTGTTTCATTAACCACATTCACATTTTAATAATCTATACTCCAAATGTAAATAGAAATATAAATCATCATCCAATCACTTACTAATACTATACCATGAAAATACTCACTACTAGTAAATATTTAGTCGAATCCTTCAAAAGAGGCTAAAGTTCACAAACACAATCACAGTTTAAAAGTCAAAAGAACTGATTTTGGAACTGTTCCAACCTGCCGTTTGTCAACCTCACATCCTATTAATATAATGTGAAAACCATTCAGCTGTAGAAATAATTAGAATTAACTTCATTTAACTATAAATCAGGTCAAAGGTATAAAACATTCAGGTTTAATTGTAGCAGGGAAAGAAAAGGGATGAAGAAACCAGAGAATACTAACATGATGGTGAATGATGGAACTAAAATAATACTTAAAAAGAATAGACAATATAAAAAGAAACCAATCAACTAAAATTATTAAAACAAAAAAAAGAGATGAAACCATGACATAGCTTTTGATTTTCACAGACTTTCTACTTTCTACTTCTACTACTACCTATATTGTGAAGTTAGATCACTTACCTATAGGGGTGTGCATATTTTAACACTTTACTCCAAGAGCAAATAGAAACAATAAAAAGCACAATAAAACTAAATTTATATAGAAATAATATGGAAAACCAACTCATATAATCAAAGCAAACCTGTGTTAAGACTATTAAAAGATAAGAAATTATACAAAATATGAATGGAAAAAAAGTTAATTAAAAAATGTATAAGGGATAGAGACATCCAACATCATCAGTGCTTAAATATTCAAGGTGCCCAGTTCTAAATCCATCTTTTCACAACTCGTTAAGATAGGTAGAGGTCAAAGGCCTTGGATTAGCATGAGCACCAAGTAGAAATATGTAAAGGGTAAAATCAGTGATTACAAATAATAATCAAGTAAATTAAATTAACAATGTATTCAATGAATGATTTACTAAAGAAAATTATTAATGATTTTGTGTGACAATATGTAATGAATGTGAATGATAAGGTGAAAGGATGTTGAAGGAGTGTTGATTGATTTGTGATTATAAATGTTATATGTGTTAAAAAGTTACAAGTTAAAGAATTAAGGCAGGTCAAGAAATATATTCCTTGGAATGGGTGTACGTTCAGAAAGACTATGAGTGATGGCAAAAGGGGAAGTAAGGGGCGCTACGCCGAATTAATACGCCCAAATGATGGCAAAAAAGTCGGTTAGAACCGAGTGTTCATCAGAACAATGATGCAAAAATAATGGCCTTTTTAGACTGGGCGGAAACAAGCAACGCCTAAAACACTCAGAGCAAAAACTAAAGTCATATTATAGCAGAAGCTCACGGAAAGACAACAATGTCCAGTCCTGCATTTAATGCAATGAAAAAAAAATCACATTCTTTTGCAGCCCAAAGAAGGGTATAATAGATAGTTGCTAATCTTACTCATCCAATGCTGATGGCTATCTGTCAGAATAACTTTAGTATTGAGCTCCGGACGTCATGTGACTTTTAGTTGCCAGGGCGCCATGTTGGCAGTAAACATAACGATCGCGGCGCCACTGTTACATTATGTCAGTAAACATCTTCGCACCATCAGAGTACACTTGTCACTTCAGTTCGCTTGAAATTCAGATTTATATGCAGAAATTGGACAGATTAAATATAATGGGTCCGTATAATGTCCCATTGGTGCTTTTCAAAAGTATCTCCTCCTCAGCTGAAGAAGACGTCCCCGATTTGCAGTAGCCTATGCTAACATTACACAGCTACCTCATTAGCTTCCCGGCAGTCTACACAGGGAACTCTCTGAGAGCCTACAAGAGGCTGGATGTTTATAAATGGATTCAGTCTGGCTTTGTTTCAAACATTCAGTTGTGGAACATTAAATCCAAAAGTGTTTAATTATCCCAGTTTAATAGGAAGTGTCTCATTAGCATGTTTGTTTATTAACTGTGCTAGCTACATCTGACAGCAGTACAGCAGACACCGCTTCGTAACCTCGGATACAAGGGCTCCTGGAGTTTGTTTCCACGTAGGAAAAGAAAAAAAAAACTCACACCGTTTTGTTGAAGCTTCCCATGTCGGTGGTGAGACTGGCTGTTATACAACAACACAACACCTGCCAACCATTAAACCGGCAATGAGTGACATAATAACCGCAGTGCTTTTCGTATTAGCTGATCGTTTGTCAGCTGTGTCCCTCAATTATTTGCGCTGTAACTACATATTCCCAAACTTAGTTGCACGTTTGTATTTTTGTGATGTCTCTGTATCAGTGCCTGCCAATCAACAAACGCCATTACTGGCTACGTTGGCTTTTTTCTGGTCACGTGGCCAGCCTGTGACGTCAACTGCAGTAGCTCAATTAGAGGTGGTCTACAGTAGTGGTCCCCAAACTACGGCCCGCCTCCACATTTGGTCCAGCCCCCTGAACAATACCAGAGAGCATTTAGATTTTTTTTCCATATATGTGTATTTGTATTTGATAATAAAGTTGTACTTTTGCAATAAAATGCTCCTTAGTTATGAACTATTTTCATTATTAACTATTAGTATCTAGTGTAACACAAGAACTTTGAGAGACTGCTGATATGAGTCATTTAAGTCAGAAATTCTGCTCTGACAACTAAGATGATCTTGGACATATTAAGACAAAGAAGTTTATGTTCAATGGACTTTTTTTCTGTGAAGAACCCAGAAAGAGTTATTTGGTTATTATTTATTTCATAAATAGTGTTATTTATTTTCTGACTTTTGTTTTGTGAAGAATCCAGAAAGGCTTATTTGATTGTGGCTTTCTGGAAAACAATATATATTTTTTTTACATTTAGGCACTCTTGCAATCATCACACTGTTTCTGTTACAAACTGACCCCGGCCCCTCATCAGAGAAGGGAAAAGTTATGTGGCCCTCGGAGGAAAAAGTTTGGGGACCCCTGGTCTACAGAATATGAGGCGCCCCTTAGGCCATATATCAGGAATAGCTGACACATACCCACTAAAATCATACACAGGAACTACTTTTCCATGCACATTCACATGAAAAGTTTGCGCATACACTACATTTTTCATACACATTCTAATGAATAGCTTGTACATACACCATTTCTGTCTTGCACATCTACGCCAAAAACCTCTCTCGCGCGCACACACACCAAAGCAAATTCAAAAAACACTGTGGAAATTCATTGTTACCAGATTAGGTTGAGTGATTTCCCTCAATCACCTAAAAAAACACCCACCCCAGGAAAAAAACCCACCAACAATGTTTTAATTTAACAAATGTGGATTTAAATGCATTTACATTAGGCTTTTAAAAGCATAAGCCTAAATATAAAATTACTGTATATTTCACAGACAGTGTCAAGGGAAATGACTAGAGACGCACATGTTCTAATGTTTGAGTGTTGAAACCACTATCTCACAACAACAAAATAGGGGGGGACCCCAGCCATCACATGTAGCTGTGGGCGTATAGCCACGGGTTAGGATGATGTGCTTATACAATTAAAGTTGTCATAAACCGCTCAGTTCTCAAGCAATTTTTGTCGCTCTTGGTGTGAATGCACCTTAATAGCCTGGCGAAAACAAATGTCAAGATAGGTAGAGGTCAAAGGGCTTGGCTTTGCATGTGCACCAAGCAGAAATATGTTATCCAGGGTAAAAACTGTGATTACAAATCAAGCAAATGAAATTAAGAATTTGATTAACTATTTACTGAATATGTATTAATGATTGTGTGTGACAATGAATATATAATCAATGTGAATGATAAGGTAAAAGGATATTGAGAGAATGTTTATTTACTTGTGATTGTAAATGTTAAGTGTGTTAAAAGTATTAAAGGATAAAGTTGAGTGATGTTGCAGAGAATTAAGGAAGTTCAAGATAAGTATTCCTTGGAACAGACATAGGCTCAGAAAGTCTATAGTGAATCAAAGGTTCAAATGTTTCTTTATTTATATTTTGCAGTAAATTTCTGTAAATTGAATCATAACAAAAGTGGAAGTAGCCTAATCAATACACCCAAAATAATGGCAAAAACCGGGTTAGAACCAATAAAAAGAGGAAGTTATGCTGGAGACATCTGGACAATGACACAAGTAATGACTATTTTAGGCTGTCACAGAAGTTCACATTCATTAAACACAACAACATAACGCATCTTCATTTTTACGAAATAGAGGTCAGATTTGGTCAAGCTGGTTCTACATTGCTCTGTTAACATTCATCCTTAATCTCAAATATATCTAAGCTATAAGGCAAAAGTATACCATATACATACATGCTCATACATTATTGGTTGAATGTCTTGGAGGCATGCATAAGTGCAGGGAGACATTGTGTCATTATGTAAAGAAAGCTGGAACCACAACTACTGTTAACCATTATGGCTGTACATAACGTTAAACAAATAGTTATGAAGAAATGTACTTCTATTAATCAGTTAATCACTTGACCTGCATAATAGAATGCAGAAAGCATACAATTTAACATTTAAAATGAAAATGCTTAATAAGCTGTGGGTCTAGTCACACAATGGCAATGTTGAGAAATGTGAATTCAGTATTTCACTGAAAAGCAACTGGCTTCAACTGGGCTTCAGGTATATTGTAAATACTGTATTTGCTGTATGTGTGGCTGTAAATAGCACTCTGACTATGTACACCCGGATGCCCCCCACCATGCATTCTATTTACACCCTGGGTGTAAATAGCATTAGCGACTATGAAGACCAGGGTTTTAATAGCATTTTTGTGTAGGAACACCCGGGTGCCTGTCTTCTATGCCAAGCTAAATACACCTGGGTGTAAATAGCAACAATTGCTATTTACCCTATGTGTGAATGTTACTTATTTACACCCAAGTGCAAATAGTATCAGCCTTTTAGAATTTGCTTGTGCAAAGTGAAAGTGTGTTTGCAAGCTTTTGGTGTATGCAATCTTGGATAAAGATTGGAATTAAGAGTAGTGAGAATATGGACGAGTGTCCAGCTAAGTAGTGTCTCTGTAGGTTAGCACAAGTCGGTAATACTCTGGTCTACTGCAGGTGGCTAGGACCTATTAGATGGAGTGCTGGAACGCTGAGGATTCAACATAGTGAAAGAAAATCTACTTCAGATCACAGATAAACTCATAATTACTGATTTATTTCAATGTTCTGCTTGAATCCAGCATGTGCTAATGTTCAATTCCAATGATGAGCAATGATCTGAAGACATCAGCACAAGGCATCATGGGTAAATCAGAGGATGGGAGAAAGACAGACACAACATGTGACAGAAATAGAAGATTGGAATAATTCTTTGAACATGAAAATTACAGAAGTTTACCAACCCACAGAGACACTAATAAGTATGTTGGGCCTGGAAGTGACCCAGTACAGGGAATAATTAAGTTGAGTTCAGATGAAAAGCTTCACCAGAGTCAGACCATCTAGATGTCCAAAAACAGACCCTGGAACCTGTTGACGTCTTTATTTAATTCTGGGTACAGGATAGAATGCAAGGTTTGAAGAGGACCAGTCTACAACCTAAAACAATCAAACTAATGTTAGTTCAGGTTCCACATTCAGACCAATATGACCAATAAAATAATAACATAACATGAAAATGTTGTCAACTAGAGGTTTTTGTCTTTTCTTTATTACAATAAAAAAAACTTAATTATGAAAATATTTCCATTTGCAAATTATCCTTGAACCAAAAAAACATGAATATCAGGGAAAAAATACATTTCTTAAAACTGTACAATTTTAATAAGATTATGCCTCAACTTCTTATTTGTATATGTGCATTTTACACAATATGACAAAAATGTTAATAAAAAGGCAGAATTTGTTTTTAAAAATACGCTTAATTTTCTTTAGACATTTCAGATTATTGTATTTCTTTATAGTATTCACATATTATTGTTAAATGATAGTTCGTTCATTCATTAGCTGAACCTGCTTCATCCTCACTGGGGTCACTGGAGCCTATCCCAGTTTCACCCTGGACATGTCTCCAGTTCATCACAGGGCTAGAAAGAAACAACCACTCTCACATTCACACCTATGGGCAATATAGATTAACCAATTAACCTATCAGTACATGTTTTTGGATGGTGAACCCAGTCAACCTAGACACAGGGAGAACATGCAAACTCCACACAGAAAGGTCCCACACCATCAGCTGGTGTTGAAATTGATCCCAGGATCTTGTACTGTGAGGCACCACAGTGTCACTCTGTTAAATAATAATTTGTAAATGTGAATATTATAATTTTTTTAAAATGTTTTTTTTTTTCCTCTTTCTTCTTTTGCACCGAAACAAAAGAAAAATGGTAGTTGTCATTACAAAGTTATTATGGTATTACTTCAGTATGTGGAACGTGAACTAAAACAGTGTACATGTATGGGGAGGCTAAGTCACACCCTTTTACTTCCGGTTGCAAAAAAATTGAATGGGAGTGAATGGAACAAGTCAAGCTAAATTCTGATTCTGTTTAACAAGTACTCTGAAATTCACATATAATAGCGGTTAATAAGAAATATTTCATGTGGCATAGACAGACCACCCATTTTTTGATAGGAAGCAAACATGACCTTAGGTTTTATGTAGGTTTAGTAAGAGACTACAATGGGTCGCATATGTGTCTCAGCTATGGTGTGGAGTCTGTGGTGACGTCACATACGCGCCAGGCGTGTAGTCTAAATTGTTAATGATTTTTATTCGCAAATGAATCAGCCAATGGTTAACAGAAGCAGTTGAAACGAACATAAATAATTGTTATTTATTATGAGGTACAACATGTACGACAAAAACTCAGGAGCGAAAAAAGCTAATAAATTGGCTACGTATTAGCTGATATACGGTGAGACCCTATCGTCTGGCTTTACTTGAAAGTACAAATACCACATATAGACCATTTAAAATGCATTTTAAAGGCTTTGATTTATGTCATGTCAGCCTCTTCTTCTCTTAATTTTATTGTTTAATTGGTATTCATCACCTGGTATAACACATTTAATATGTGTGCTTCCATGCAGTGGAAGGTTCAGTATTAAAATCTGTCATATTTATTATGATAACTGACTGATTTATGACCACAAAACTTTGCAAAAATGTGTACCCTGGTCTCAAAAGATGTGTTATTACATGTGCTAACATTGCATTGCATTGATTCTGTTAAAATAAATAAATACGTTTTTAGGGGGGGGGGGGTTTGTGTCTCTGTGTATCATTTCCTCTATTCAGAGTTTCCTGTTTTTACTTTGTAATTTGCTGTCTTTAAAATTGAAACATGGGTCATTTTTATCGTTAACACTTTGTTCTGACTGTACCATGTTTGTTTCTGCTGAAGCTCATCTAACAAGGAACTAAACTTTCCATGAAAAATGGAACTTTCCAAGAAAACCCTTTTTTTTAAGTAGGTCTAAATGATGAGTCTGGATATGGACAGGAAGTCAGCTGTTTGTTTAATGTGTGTGGGCAGCAGCTGTTTGCTGTCAGAATGAATCACACACAGATGTGGGTTTGGGGTTGTTGTTTTTTTTGCTTCTTTTTCTTCACTGTTAAAAACCTGAGCAGATCTCCGTTGCCATGGTAATGGTGTTTGGACACAGATGACCTGTGGTAACCCCAGAAACTGTCTCGATATCACATCGTCCCCTTCAGGACAAAAACAGAAACACATGAAAGAAATAAAGTGACACAAATCGTACAACCCTGAATAGGAGAAAGACAAAACAATATGGAAAAGATTAAAATAAAGGCATTTACTTCATACTTCACAACATATGGAATTTTTTGTCTAATCACAAAAGTGAGTAATAAATACCTAATTAATAATAATGTTTGCCGGTTTGAACGTCTCTGTCTCCATGGTAACAGCAGCTCTCCAACCAGCAGAGGGCGCCATGCTCCTCAGTCTCCACGGGTCCAGTCACAAACGAACGCGTCTTTTTTAAACTAGTAATAACAAAATAAATACATACATATATGTATAACATATATTTTACTCATATTTAGCTTCAAAATCTATGCTCAGAAAAAAAGAAAATTACTTCAATAATATTTTTTCTTTAAGCCCCGGAAGTACACCACTCACATTTCCTGTTTTCGTCATCACACGTGTGTTTGTGAGGAAGACTTACCCAAAAGCTGGACGTTTTAAAACCCTCTAAAAGTTGTTTTTACAGACTCTTTCAGACCCGGCCCGTTGTCCGCCACCATGCTGGAGGAACTCGGTCTGATTGGGACGATCCGGGACGAAGACCAGAGCCCAGAGGAGCCGGACACCGAGTCCGAACCGGAGGTGAGTAGATCTGGACCATGTTTAAACCCGGGTCCGAGACAGTATAGGAAGGTTGGGCTCTTCAGGGTTCAGGAGTTTGTACCGAAGTCTGAGATAAATCACACACGATATAAAATGCAATCCATGCCCGAGTTCATACGTAAAAAATGTTAACAGTAGTTTGATGTGAAATGTATGTACAAGAATAATATGTCAATCATTCATAGGAAATAGACGTTTGTGTGTTTATGCATGTATGTCCTGTGACTTTACGACAATAACTCTTCAAAACGTGTTAACAGAAATTTTGATAAGCTTAACTTGAGATGATTTTTTGTCAAAGAAAATTGAGAGTAAAAATAAAGTCGTACAAACACAAATTATACTAGAATATAAAAGATACAAATCAGACTTATTTACAATAGTGGTGGTTAGAGCAAACAAGTAAGATCTGCTCAGGTTTTAATTAAGAATTTGTTTCTGTGGTCCCGTCAGGACCAGCCCATCATCCTGAACAGGAAGAAGAAATTTGGTAATCAACACCGTGGAGCGAAAGACTTTAACACTGACTTCGAGTTTGGAGAGAGAGGCGGAATGAAGGATGACACCGACTGGGCTCTGGCCGATGTCATGAAACAGCTGAAGAAGAAGGTAGAACATGCACAACAACCGTCAGGCTTCCACACTGCACCAGGGTTTGGGTTCAGGTTTTTATATTGGCTAGTGATGTGACTTCATCTGTTATTGAGGTGTTTGACCCTGACTAGTGGGGTGTGCTCTGTTTTTACAGAGGACACTGACTACTCTGGACCAGAAAATCGAGAAAATTAGGAAGAAGAGGAAAGCGGAGGTAAGACTTCTCCACTCTTTACCTTGGTTAGTTTGAGAATACAGTATACAGATAGAAAGTTTTATTTTGTAGGAAAAATCTGTTCCTGAAAAGAACCAAGATGAAGATGAAGGGGAGAAGAAGGATGAGGAGGAGGAAGAGGAGGATGTGAAGCCTGAGACTAAAGAAGCTGAAGAAGATGATGATGGAAGTGAGGAGGAAGATGAAGAGGATGATGATGCAGAATTTGACTCAGGAGATGAGGAGATACTAACCAAGTCAGGTAGGTCTGTGAGAGGCTTGGACCAGAATCTGGTGCATGAGCTGGTCTCTACTGGCCCTGCTCTGTTACAAGTTTGTTGGTCATTGTTGAGTCTAATCTTTAAGAATGTTGTTAGTTAGATGAGACAGACTGAACCTCAGACCCGGTCTAAGACAAGCTGATGTCTGTGTAACCATGGTAACATCTGATTTACACTGTGCAGACACCCTGAGAGACAAAGAACGCCGCAGGAAGAAGACGAAGGCAGAAGATGAGGTGAGGAAGAAGAGCTGTTGCATTTCCATGGTGATAATGTTTTCTGTGTCCCCATAGTGACAGCTGTATGTGTTTTCAGGCTCCAGAGGTGTTTTACGAAGATGCGTCTCAGTTTGATGACAAACTGACCTTTGAGGACATGAACCTGTCCAGACCCATCCTGAAGGTACAGAAGATTTATTATTCATGGTTCTGGATGCACAGAACCTGTCCTGGACCCATCCACGGTCCACTGAGACCATGGTCTAGTGTTCTGGTCTGTAATGTTCTGTTGTATTCCTGTAGGCCATCACAGCTCTGGGCTTCAAACAGCCAACTCCCATCCAGAAGGCCTGTGTTCCGGTCGGTCTACTTGGTCGGGACCTCTGTGCCTGTGCTGCTACTGGAACAGGTAAGTCTCCTGGTCTGGAACTAGTTTATTAGACTGGATCAGGGCCAGTTCACTTGAAGTAAATGCTGTTGTTTTTCCTCGTCAGGAAAAACGGCAGCTTTTATGTTGCCAGTATTGGAGCGGTTGATTTATAAGCCCAAGACATCCCAGGTCACGAGGGTGTTGGTTCTGGTTCCAACTAGGGAGCTGGGAATACAGGTTCATTCTGTGGCCCGACAGCTGGCCCAGTTCACTTCCATCACCACATGCTTGGCTGTTGGTAAGACTCAGCAATTTACAACATTCCCCTGCGTTTGAACTGTGTATGTGGACTCTGGAGCTAGTTCTGATTCATGTATGTGGTCCTGGTTTCTGTGCAGGTGGACTGGACCTGAAGGCCCAGGAAGCGGCCCTGAGAGCAGGTCCAGATATTCTGATCGCAACACCAGGTCGTCTGATTGATCATCTTCACAACACACCGAGTTTTGAGCTGACAAACATAGAGATCCTGATCTTGGACGAGGCCGACAGGTATTTACTGAGGCATGATGGGTAAAAATGGAAGCTGCTTCATTGTCTGGAGAAGAAATAGAAATGAGTGAATTACCATTTTCCTGTTGTTTAATAACAAAGACTTGAGTTCTGATTACTCTTCCTCCTGTTTACTAAGTAAACTAATGTGACGCTTTAGTAGGAATAATACTTGAGTAATCAACACTCCATCGTGCTGTAGCTCTGACTGGTCTCTATGTTTGTTCTCCAGGATGTTGGATGAGTACTTTGAGGAGCAGATGAAGGAGGTCATCAGACTGTGTTCCTACAACAGACAGACTATGTTGTTTTCTGCCACCATGTCTGAGGAGGTACTCCTACATAATTGTTTGTCTGTCATGTTACGGGTGTTCAGGTGACTCACTCTGTGTCATGTGACCTGTACCTAAAGGTGAAGGACCTGGCAGCAGTTTCACTAAAGCAGCCAATTAGGATCTTTGTAAATAGCAACACCGACGTGGCTCCATTTTTACGGCAAGAATTCGTCAGAATCCGACCAAACAGAGAGGGCGACAGAGAGGCTGTAGTGGCCGGTATGTAACACAACTAATACAGCACTGGTACTACTAATACTGTAGTACTATTGATATACTCACTACCTGTAGTACAGAAACCACTTCGGTTCTGACTGTTATGTTGGGAGTCAGCCCTGCTGACTCGTACCTTTCAGGACCATGTCATGGTGTTCACTCAGACGAGGAAACAGGCTCATCGGCTGCACATCCTACTGGGACTGATGGGCCTGAAGGTTGGAGAACTACACGGAGAACTGAGCCAGAACCAGAGACTGGAGAACCTCAGGTGTGTAGAACCAGAATCACACATCACACCCAGAACCAGAACCACAGAGCCTGACTGTGTTTGATTTCTCCAGGCGGTTTAAAGATGAGCAGATCGATGTGTTGGTGGCGACTGATGTGGCGGCTCGAGGTCTGGACATCGATGGCGTGAAAACAGTGAGTGTGTTCAAGTTAATATGAGAGCCTGCTGGTTCTGAGCTCCGTCCTTGGTTCTAAACCACCAGGTATGTTAATGTTCATCTATATTTGTCTGTGCACAGGTGATAAACTTCACAATGCCGTCAACGGTCAAACATTACGTCCATCGTGTGGGTCGAACGGCTCGTGCCGGTCGTTCTGGACGGTCTGTGTCGCTGGTTGGAGAGCTGGAGAGGAAGACGCTGAAGGAGGTGGTGAAGTCAGCCAAGAACAGTGTCAAGGCCCGAGTCCTGCCGCCAGGTCAGTGTTCGAGAAAGGGACATCCTCAGGTGTGTGAAGGACAGGGGCGTTCTCAGGCAGGTTGGTGCTCATGGTGTCATCTGTTTCAGAGGTCATCCTGAAGTTCAGAGACCTGATCTCCAAATTAGAGAAAGATGTGGAAGCTGTGATGAAAATGGAGAGAGAAGAGAGAGAACTGGCAGCATCTGAGGCCAAGGTACCAGAACGAACCTGAACTTAAACTACCAACAGCCCACCAATGAATACAGCATGACAAATTAAACCCTTACGGTTTCAACTAAACCATCAAAAATATCAAACTGGTTTCATGTGTTTTAATCTGTAGTTGAGCGTTGCCCAGAAGCGTCTGGAAGGTTCTACCAGTGAAGCTCAGAGAACATGGTTCCAGACCCAGCAGGAAAGAAAACAGAGTCGCAGTTAGTAACAAAACACACACTTTACTGCAAAAATACAGTGTTCCTCAGTAATACACAGTGTACCTCAGCAATGCATCCTTCCTTCTTCATCAGTGTCAAAGGCGTTGCAGGAGTTCGATCTTGCTCTGCGAGGGACAAAGAAAAGAAAAAAATTTCTGAAGGACGCAAAGAAAAAGGAGATCACGGTGAGGGGGTGGGGCTAATGTGATGGGTGGGGCTACAGCAAGGGACGATAGTGTCCAAATTGCAGGACTAATATTTCATGTAATTTTCCACTAAGTAGAAGTGAGAACTCTACTTTACAATTGATGATCTCTTCCTCAGGCTGAGGAACGTGCTCAGTTCGAGATCCTCAAGGCTCAGATGTTCGCTGAGCGAGCAGCAAAGAGGGATCGACGACAGAAGAGGGCAAGAGCTATGCCAGAAGAGGAGGCGCCGCCTAAAGGTCAGATATGAAAACCAACAAATGGCCATTGTCAACAATGAAGACAATGATTTAAATGATTTTGTCTTTGCAGCAGTCAATCAGAAAGCAGGAAAAGGAGGAAAGAAATCTGTGTTTGACAAAGAGCTGACGAATACGAGCAGCAAATCACTGAAACAGTACAGAGCAGGGTGAGAAAAGTCGTCTGTGTCTCAGAAATCCTCTACTGACAAACTGACTCTTAACCTGTCTAACTGCGTCTGTCTGTCTTAGGCCGTCCTTTGCAGACAGGAAGCGTCTCGGTATGGACAGGAAACGTTCAGGTGGATCCAGGTAAATTTTTACATCCTCTCTCTTCATTAGGTCACTTCTGAAAGTAAAAAAAACCAAACATGTCATAGAAACTCTCCTTCTTTGTCCTTCAGGTTCAGGAGGAAGTGACGTCCCGGCCTGTATCATCTGTTTCCTCCTTCACATGTTTTATTTGTGCTCACTGTTTAAATGCTTGTTTTCTTTGTTAAAATAAAATCAAATAAACTTACAACATGAAAATGCGTGTTAATGAGCAGGGGTCACCATGGCAACGGCATGAGTTGCCTTACACCTGCGTCGGTGTGACCTACAGTGTCAGGCCGTGCATTTGGTACCTGGGCCTTTAGTGGGGACACTTCACCTTTTAATACCACCACTATGATGTCACAGTTATAGAAACCATCAATACCATAGGAAAAAAAACAACGTGCTGCATTAAAGACAGAGACATTTATGGAAATGAGGGTAAATCCCGCTGTCACTGAAGCTGTAAATCCAGTCAAGACAACTCCAAACCTCAACACTACAATCAAAACCTGCACCATAGACATTTGGAGCAGTTCACAATTAATATTTAAATAAATGACATGAAAAAAATTCAAAATGTAAATAAACATCATAGCATACTCAGCGACAATGCTCATTCCAACCTCCTGTCTTAGAAAACGTCATTACTTATCATAGGGATGATCTGTGTGTTTCAGTTCCGCCAAGAAGTTTTTTTGTTTTTTATGTGTAGAGGCCAAGGCTGAGTCTTTCCAGTTAGATTCATGTCGTGTTTATATTCATTTGAGGACAGAGAATATCCACCAGCTATCTTCAGTTTTATGGGGCTGTTTTGGGGCCAAAAGGATTTGTAATTTTTTAAAAAAAATGCAAAGTTCCAAGTTTTGATCTAGAATTTTGAAAACTAAAACAATGTTTTTTATTATTATTATTATTATTATTATTATTATTATTATTATTATTATTATCTGTCTGTGATGAGCCATTACCATCACACTTCGTCTGTCATCAGTGTTGTCCACAATTCACTAAAATCGCTTCTACTCCCTCTGTTCTCAACAGATTTCATCTCTGATTGATTCATTAGATAGATTTAAGCACTGTGCACAAAATGTATTACTCTGTTGAAATTTGCCTTTGTAAACAATTTGTTTACAACTTTGTTTATTTTTCCAGTTGCTCACTAAAATCACTACTCTTCCCTCAGTTCTCAACATTTAACAGCTTTAACACCAGTAATATGTCATTACCCAGTTACCTACTTTTGTTCAGATGTTACCCCAGAAGAGCTTTGGGGGCTTCGTGTACCTTTCACACTGTTTTTTGGCATTTATTGATAAAAACACACAGCCAAGCAGTGGGACTGATTATATCATCTATTGAATGACTCCCTTTTGTTGATAGCAAGACATCACAGCTGTGAGGTCTGGATGAGGACAGGGACATTGGCCCTATTTTTTTTGTTTAAATTTAAAATAAGTATGAAAAGTTTTTTCAGGTTAATTATAATTTTGATTGACTTCAGTAGTTTCTTAATACATTATTTGAAAGTTTTACTTTTAGATATACTGTATTTAGATATTTGAGTTTCTTTTTCAGATTCAGATAATTTTTTTCCCCACTTTCAGATCTTTTTTCACTAGGGTTAGCTCATTATTCCTATGACAATGTAGATCCATTGAAGTCTATTTAAACTGCACAAGCTTTGGTTTTTTTAGAAGTGTGTATTAAACTGGCAGCCTTTTATATTACTCAGTACCCTTGCAGGAGTCCATTTGTCGAGGGTCTTTACTTAAACTAATTGAGCCTGTTTACATCCACACTAATCCTCTGATCATGAACTGATATCTGGAGTTATCAGATTATTGTATAGTATAATCCGATCTAATTTATCAAATAACCGTAATCTCATTATAAGAAATCAGATCAACACACCTTGATTTGCACTCCATACTCTGTCTTGCTGAATGTTTAGAGGTTAAGACAATTTATTTAGTCCTGTTACATCTGAACATACGGGAAGAACTATAAAAATCATAGAAAACATCAGTGACACAGACTACAATAATATGAAGTTGGATTCTACAGTCACTGTACATATGAACTCTGAAAGAATTTCTGATAATGGACTGAAACGTCTAAACCCAGGTTCTCCATTGTCACATTTAAATGCATTAAATGTGATTATTACAATAAATTGATTACTCCAAGGTACCAAATTCGAACAGGCTCAATGAGGTGCACATACCTTTTCCTTTATTGTACCCAGTTGAAGAGGTCTTAACCCCTTCTGGTCCTGCTGAGGTGGTCTTGATGGAGGAGGATGACTTCACAGAATCTGAACGACAATCAGCAATTAATTACATCTGTCAATGAAATATCTAATCTTCTTCCTCTTTGAAATTATCATCAGACAAAATCCACATATTCTCCAACCAGAGTGTCGGTGTAGACATCAGAAACACACACAACAGCTGAGGATGCTTCACATTCCATCAGTTTGGATTAAAGGTTTTTAATGAGTATTGAAATATAATAAAACAGGCAGCATTTAATTTCTAATGTCTCTGCTCACATTTGTTTTAATACTTTTAAAATATGGCTGAGCTGTAGTGAGTCAAAGGTCAGAGTCAGCTTCACTGGGTTCACAAATTAAGTCGAAATGTGGAAACGTGTCGTATCTGTACAGCGCGTTAACAAATCACTTATTTTAACAGAGTTTCATCCTGATGATGATGATGATGATGATGATGATGTCAGCAGGTCAGAGGTTGTCATAGGTTACAATGATGCTCAAGGCAGCTGGACTCCACCCGAATTCTGTAAATTCTGAAGACACATGCGGATACTGAGCACCCTCTGCTGGACAGTTCAGATATGTTTGGGTCATGACAACATTCATGTGATTAACATTCAGAGGAGGGAAGTAACAAAGTATAAGTACTTTGTTACTGTACTTAGGCAGATTTTTTTTTAGGTATTTGTAAATTACTTGAGTATTTATTTTTTATACTACTTACATTTTCTGAAAATAACATTTTCAAACTTTATGGATGTGACAGTACGCAAAATACGTAATTTTTTTTTACCCATCCTTGTATAATTTTGCAGGTTTAACTGTCAAGTATTAAGAGTCAATGCACAAGTGTGGTCAGTACCATTCACTGTGGAATTAGAAAACAGAAAACTTTATATTATTGCATTTTTAGATAAATATGGTTTCATTCATGGCAAAAATGCAGTTTTACTTTTTAAATTAGTAATTTATTACAATCAAGA
This sequence comes from Siphamia tubifer, assembly GCA_020466265.1. Lineage (NCBI taxonomy): Eukaryota > Metazoa > Chordata > Actinopteri > Kurtiformes > Apogonidae > Siphamia > Siphamia tubifer. The sequence goes on from CM035787.1 coordinate 44,651,216, forward strand.
AGTTGTACTTATTTATTTTTTTTACTTTTACTTAAGTAAAGGAGTTGAATCAGTACTACTTCTTTTATGAGAGTACTTTTCCACGTATGTACTTCTACTTAAGTACAGAATGTGAGTACTTCTGCCACCTCTGCTAATATTAAATGTTATTGAGCATCAGGATTAATATAAACAGTATGAATACATTGAGCACATATCAATGTTTGTGAATAATGTCATGATTACGATCCTCCTGATTAATGCTCCTGAAACTGTGGTGGGTTTTGTGTTCTGGGTTACAGTGGTTTTCAGTTTGTGAAGGGGTTCTTCGATTTAAGAAAGAAATATTCAGATATATCAGAACTAATAGCATGTAGCAGAATAAAGTTAGCTTAGCAGGTATTCACATAAAAAATATGTCTTCAAATTATCAATAGTAGTAAATGTTTTATATGATTTACTGCATACAAGTACATAAAGACAAAATAAACATCATGTTCAGCCATCTTTGTAACTGCTGTGAGGCAAGTTCACTAACATTTTGCATCTAAACTTGATCTGAACCAGAAACCTGATCTGTTCTGCACATGCATAACATGTTTCAAGTATTTCTAAGTAAACTGCTAATTTAATTAATGTTTGTTTTGGCTGTACTAGTGGTGAATCAGAAGATTTGCATCATTTGTAACCTTTAGCTATACCTTTTTTAATCATTAACTGTATTCCAGAGGTACATGCTTTTTCAAAATTCCTGATTATTTAGGTTGTCAATAAAATTTCCCCTTTTTTTGGAAATGGATAGAACAAGTTAGGTTTTTGGATCAAATCAGAGTGAAAGGGACTTATTATAGGGTGAATGCATAAATAGCCAGATCTGCCAAGAGCATCAGAAATCTGTACTGCCACAGCTGAAGAGTCTGCTGCATCTTCAACCAACTCTACTACTCTTTTCCCTTCAGTTCATTCAACAGGAAACAGACCAAGCTCTGATAGGAGTGAGATTAATCAAACATTATTCATATGGTCATATTATAAAACAACTTCTCGCTGCACACAAGTTAAACCATAATGTGGCATTTTGTTATTGTCAGTTACCTGTTGGGTCAGAGGTCATCGTTTACCTGTGAGGTCACACATTTAGAACCATCCTGTGCCAAACAAAACCAACCACAAGGATGTGTTCAAAGACCATGATTTAAAAAAATGAAGAAAAGGAACAAACTGCTAATCAGATGACAGTGTGTCTCAGCGGTGAACCAATCAGTTGACAGTAGCCATGTTTCCATTTTTTTTTTTTAGTATCGCATTAGAAAATGTGGAATAAACTATGAGTTTTCAAAGGATGTAAAATATGTTTACCTATTAGTGGAAATGCTTTTTGTGAAGTTATGATGTAGTAAATATATATTCCATGTCTGATCAGTGGTTTGAATTGCAGATATTGTAATTTAGGTGTAAAAACAAAGCAATTATTTTAAAGTTGTGATAGTTGTAAAATTCTCATGTTTTTCTGGCAAGTAACTGCTTCCGATTCAGATTTGGAACCTCTACTTCAGTCTGTTTTCTAGTCCCTATCTGTAACAAAGATGTTATTTAATGTTTGACTCCCTGATGAAGGCTTGGATGCCAAAACGCATTGGGGTCTTTTATAGGTTTTTGTAACCAAGCCAATGTAATAAAGGCTTTTTAAATTTTCCTTGGAATTCTCTCTTTTTTGTCTTACTCTTAGTTTTCCTATCCAAAAGGCACCTCTAATTATTACTTATTGTGAATCCAGATAGCGCACCTGAAGCAAACTTTTCTGCAACAGAGAATGTTTTCAGTTGAGATTTCTATACAAGAGGAAATGGATGAGGATGATTAGTTAAAATTCTAAAAGACAGACAAAATAGGCTTTTTGGGGTTGTCCATTCCAAGGGAAGAGACAGAATATGAATTAATTATTGATCCTATCTTGTGTACATGAAGCCTCCAACCAAAACACACAGATGTGGCTAGAAATCATAA